>OX457050.1:15265541-15303041 GCA_949752735.1 Lumbricus terrestris | reverse complement strand
GCAGAAAAGTTGGCCACCGTCGGTTGTTGGTGCCACGTTGCCATAACCTGCAGAGAGGAGAAAGATTTGGTCATTTGTTTTATCTGGGTTTTTTGTGTTCGGTCATTCATTTCAGCTTCTTGTATTCAATCATTCGTTCGATCGTACGTTGGCTCGTTCGTTCGTTCGCTCGCTCACTCGTTCGTTTATTCATTCGTTCATTCGTTCATTCGTTCATTTGTTCGTTCGTTCATTCATTTATTCATTAATTCATTCATTTATTTGTTCGTTCGTTCATTCATTCATTCATTCATTCATTCATTCATGTATTTGCTCGTTCGTTCATTCATTCATTCATTCCTTCATTCATTCATTCATTCATTCATTCATGTATTTATTCTCAATTAAAAGTGCGGGTCCTAGGACCTGGAACAACTTACCCTTGTCTATTCAGAATTCCCTCTGCTTCACCTTGTTTAAACGCAAACTTAAAAGTCATTTACTTTACGCTGTCTCCTGATAAATCCACCGATCACCATCTATGTTAGCCTACTACTTTTATTCTTTTATTTTTAAAGACTTCTAAATTGACTCACCCAACATTACCTTCTTACGTTTTCCCAGGATGTAGTTAACTAGTTAAGATAATAATTAATCTTTATACCTTGCTACTTTATACTTTGCATAACCTGTTGCTGTTTATTTGAACTTGTATTTGGGAAACCCTGCCAGTGGGACAATAGTCCCTTAGGGGTTCTTTCCTTTTGCTTTTTTTAGTTTCTATATCCGTTTTTATGTAATAAAGATGTTTTGTCAATTGTCACTTTGAGCAATTAAAAACTGTGGTTATGGTTATGGTTTATGTATTTGCTCGTTCGTTCATTCATTCATTCATTCATTCATTCATTCATTCATTCATTTATGTATTTGCTCGTTCGTTTAGTCGTTCATTCATTAATCCACTCAAGACAGAGATTGCGCAGGCATTTATGAATGAACGAACCAACGAATGAATGAATGAAAAAACGAATGAATGAACGAATGACTGACTGAATGAATGACTGACTAAATGAAAGATTTATTCGATTAAACCGACCAATTGTTGTGATGACTGTGATGGCAAAGAAGATGGATCCGTGGACGTCCCAGTCACTGGATTGCCGCGGAGCAATTAGTCCATTCCTTTCCGCCTCCAGAATCCGATGGACAAACTTCTCCAGCTCAACGCTAGACACACACGGAAACGCCGCTGGAACAACAGAAGGATGACCTCTAAGGCGACCTTGAAAATTACCAACAGGGTAACTAGGAATACATTCGAAAGTTCGACTAAAGGCGCGACCGATAACTTTAATTATAGGTTCGCCATCAAAGTGAATTATCATCATCATCGTCATCATCATCATCATCGTCATCGTCGTCGTCATCTTCCTCGTCGTCTTTGTCGTCGTCGTCGCCGTCTTTCTCGTCATCGCCATCGTCGTCGTCGTCGTCATCGCCATCGCCATCGTCGTCGTCGTCGTAGTCATCATCATCGTCGTCGTCGTCATCGCCGTCTTTGTCGTCATCGCCATCGCCATCGTCGTCGTCGTCGTAGTCGTCATCATCATCGCATCATCATCATCGTCATCGCCATCGTCGTCGTCTTTGTCTTCGTCGCTGTCGTCTTCGTCGTTGTCATCCCCAGCGTCGCACACTAACCTTAACTCCATCGTTCTTGATTATTACTCAATTGGCATTTGATCAGTATTTGAATGATATTAATAACAACGATAATAACAATAATTGAAGATAACAACTTCAAAAACATCAATTGTTAACACAGCTGCATTGTCTATCGAGTTGCTTTGTTTGGTGCCAAATTCTGATAACTTCTCCCAACATATTATATACGTCCTTTCCATTGATGATCTTAAGGTTTCAATTAGATCTCCAGACTCCTCTGTAACCTTTCTTCATTGTTCAAATTAATTTCGCCGCTCTCCCTTGCACAACAGACAACATACAACAGACAACATACAATAGACAATAGACAACAGCCACCCGACAACAGACAACAGACAACTAACTACCTGTCAGATTTTCAAGGATGTCCGACATATTGAAATCGTTCTGATCTCGCTTGTGCTGCTGTTCCTTTGGCGATTCGAGCGCCCAGAAGATGAATCCACCGGCGATCAGATAAGCAATCTCAACGACAATGAGGATTAAGAGAACAGCCGGACGCATATTCTAATCTAATCTAATCTAGTCTGATCTGATCTGTAGACTTCTAATCTAATCTAATCTGTAGACTTCTAATGCGCCGTAATCGTAAACCAAACGGCTTCAGTTGATGGCAGTTCATAAACAAGATATCATTTCGCGTTAATAATCCTTGGTACGGACCCAGTTCGTATCTGTAATCCTTGGTACAGACCCAGTTCGAAATCGCAATACTTGGTACAGACCCCGTTCGTAATCGTAATCTTGGTACTGACAGTTCGTAACGTAGTTCTTGATACTGACACAGTTTTTAATCGTAATCCCTGGTACTGTTTCAATTCGTGATCGGAATCCGTGGTTCCCACCCGGTTTGCAATCATAATCCTCGGTACTGACACAGTTGTAATCATAATCCTCGGTACTGACCTAGTAGCTGTTGTAATCATAATCCTTGGTTCTCACCTAGTTTGTAATCATAATCCTTGGTTCTCACCTAGTTTGTAATCATAATCCTTGGTGCTGAACGAATTGTTGTAGGCCTACTCGTGATCCTTGGTACAGTGTTGTAATCGTAATACTTTGCAAACGTCTAAAACGCCATTCGGGCACAAGCTTATTGACGAGCGTTGGGTCGCGTCAGAGTGTTTTTGCAGAGACGTATGCGCAGATCAGAGCCAGGTCACCAAAGAGTTGGGATTAATTGCTGTTCCATCGACTGAAGAGAAGGCCACGTAGGATGATCAAGCGATGCAAGAGAGCGGAACCTTTACCCTTCTGTCTTCCACTGCTCCCGGTTTCGTCAATGAATTCAGCAGACCGTGAAGATCGAACGGATCATCCGTGAAACAATGTTTCGTGCAACTATAAAATGCCACAAACGACATTAAAATTGAATGACGAAAGGACAAACAGATCGGCATACAGAGCTAAGCTTATATTTATACACGAGATCCATAATATATCACAATGTCTATTTACAAGGCCATTAAATGTTGGTTAGACTACGACGGGCCGTTCTATATAATTATGCGCACATATATCATTTATTTATATGCATTATATATTACATATGCTGCGTATATATTCTATATATACATTATATAAAAGATATACATATATATGTATACTCTATATATGTAATTATTATATATGTTATATATATAGCGCGCCTGAACACGCATCAGATTATATATTACATATATGTTGCATATAATATTCTATATATTCTGTATACATATCATAAAAAAGATATACATATATATATTCTGAATATATATATATATATATATATATATATATTAGCTCGCCTGAACACGCATCAGACAGAAGCTGCCGACAGTAATATGCATACAAAGACACGCTTTGACTATTTTTCAATGCGTCAACGTCAGTATTGCATACAAATTATACCGCAGACGGCATATTATGCAGAATTCATTCGGCACAATGTATACATAGACAACGGAGTAAATACATACACCTACGCACACATACATACACACATGCGCAGAGACATACAGACAGACACACACGCGCAGACACACGCAAACATGAAGGCGGCGGTGTAGGAAGTACTCTAACCAACTCAATGAGTTGCTCGTTGTATGAACCGTTTTAAAGCACTTGAAGACCATTGTCTTTCGGCTTCACAGGGACTCTGAGTGAGTGCGTCTTAGATTGCTGACATACTATGCATGCTGAGAATGAATAAGCGAAATAAAGACTGACTGACTGCCTGACTGACTTAATGATTGACTGACTGGCTGGCTGACTGATTGACTGACCGTCTGTCAGGCTGACTGACTGGTTGACTGACTGAATGGTTGACTGAATAAATGACTGCCTGAGCGACTGACTTGCTGACCGACTGACTTACTGGCTGACTGACTGACTGACTGACTAACTAACTAACTGACTGACTAACTGACTTACTGAATAAATGACTGACTGATTGACTGACCGACTGACTGACCGACCGACCGATTGATTGACTGACTGATTGAATAACTGAATGACTGTATGAACGAACGAACGAACGAATGAATGAATGAATGAATTAATTAATGAATGAATGGCAATACGATGTAGACAATTAGGTTTCTTGATGGTCAGGTACATGTACATTGTACATGGACCGTTAAATTTTTTTATCAATAATCTGAAAATTAAAACCGGTATAGCATGAAAACAAAACACACAAATTATTCTGACGATGACATTTATTTGCTGATAGCATCATCAAAATGCCAATACAGCCGTTGAAAAGCTAGGCCAGGTGAGGAGGAAATGAGCAGAGGTAGATTTACAACAGGGGCCGATATTACTGTGCCAATATAAAATATTGCCATGACTGGGGCCGATATAGGGCCGATTTAACGGGACCGATATGACGGGTCGATTTGACGGGGTCGATTTGACGGGTCGATTTGAAGGGACCGATATGAGGGAGCCGATTTGACGGGGCCAATATGAGGGGGCCGATTTGACAGGGCCGATAAGAGGAGGCCGATTTGACGGGGCCGATTTGTCGAAGCCAGTTTCTGAATCGGGTTTTCTGTCGTCGGTGCCGCTTTGACAAATTATAGTAGCCTAACAGTGACAGATAATTAACAATGCTTAACACTATGGCAGTCTTGCAATGCGCTCATCTGTCCTAATACTCATTCGAGTCGCCGCCTAGCGAGTTGAAGACTGAGTCAACCTTTACGGAAAGGAGTACGGAGTAGCGAGTGTCAATCCTGTGACATACTTGATAGCCTATTACGATCTTCAACCAAGCGTGTAGGTCTAACCATTGTTACACCAGCAGGTCTATGCCAAGCCTACATTCCTTTAAAAATGTCCCCCTCATTCTTACTAATGAAACCCTATACTTGTGTCGCTGCAAAGCGGGCGTAACAGTTATGAAATAATAACAATTATAAGAACAATAATTATTATGATTAATTATAATTATAAGAACAATAATTATTATGGTCAACTATAATTATAAGAACAATAATTATTATTTTCAATTTTAATTATAAGAACAATTATAGTTATTATGGTCAATTATAATTATAAGAACAATAATTACTATGGTCAACTATAATTATAAGAACAATAATTATTATGGTCAATTTTAATTATAAGAACAATTATAGTTATTATGGTCAATTATAATTATAAGAACAACAATTATTATGGTCAATTATAATTATAAGAACAACAATTATTATGGTCAATTATAATTATAAGAACAATAATTATTATGGTCAATTATAATTATAAGAACAATAATTATTATGGTCAACTATAATTATAAGAACAACAATTATTATGGTCAACTATAATTATAAGAACAACAATTATTATGGTCAATTATAATTATAAGAACAATAATTATTATGGTCAATTTTAATTATAAGAACATTTATAGTTATTATGGTCAATTATAAGAACAACAATTTCCATGATCTCGTCTTTGTTTTCATTCTCAATGGAAGCGTGACCTAGACAATTTCATGACTTTTAGGCTGAGTCCTAAGAGACCTCTTTTCCTTCAGGCTAGAATAAATCCCTCCAGCGAGGGGTTAGCCACTTGGATCTTTCCTCGGCTTGACCTCCTCGGATTTTGACCTGGCACCGGAACGAAAACGGCAGCTCTGGCTATTGCGGACTTGATTTGATATAGCGCCGGTGATTAAGCTGGTCTTCCAGACGTGGCTTTTGTGGGCGCTGAGAAATTCTCGAAGATTTACATTACATTACATTCTCCTCCACTTGGCTCCGTCCTACTCTGCCCTCAATCCTAAGAGACGATCCTATACTAAATCCGAAATTTCTAAACAAACTATAGAGACCATTAGGCTATCATCCATAGTAACTGAATTTCAACTATAATACCTAAGAAAACATGTCCCAGTTCTGCATATTTAAACAGTTCGGATGCCATCTGCTGGACGGAAATCGATTCTTCACACGTCAAATCGACCGCTTTTAGTTTGACAACCCGGCAGTTTAAAATAGAATTTCAGCGCCACAAATAGCTTAAAAACGTCAGCAGCTCAGTCTATAAGTTCAATCTAGTACCCCTCCTCAAATTTGTCTGGGAATGACATTTCTATGGGAGGGAACCTCACCCTGGAGATGTATAGATTAAACACATTTTCAGATTTGCTGGATAGCCGTGTTGTAGCCTCTGTTAGGTTTGGATGCTTATAATATTGCCATATGCCGACTACATGTATATAGGCCGACGTACACATATTTATACCATACGTGCATATTATATAGCAATTAATCAATTTAAGTTTATTAGCTATCAAAGAGGTAGAACATAACAAAGTAACAAATTGGTAATTACAAGATACCTTCATCAGTTCAGCAAACGTCGTAGCACATAAAAGTAACAGATTAAGCGTTCTAATGGCTACCAGAGCCGGAGGGTAAGCCCAAATGAAACCGTGGCCATAAAGGATAGGCCTATAATGTGAGGCCGTGTGACTTGCAAAGCTAAACGAAATCAATGATTCAAAATAAAAAGTGTCTGATCTCACAGAGTGTCTCCGAGACTAAACAAAAGAGAAGTGCATTTTGAAACCCACTCAGTTAACACACAGCCACACACCTACACACACAAACACACACGAATAAACAAAAGCAAACCTTTTCATTTACGAGTTCGTTCGAAGTGGAGTCAATCGACAATAACCGGAAACCGACACTCTCTCAAGATTTGCTGAAGCAAGCGCTCGCTTCCGCGTTTCCATAGCAACCGAGACGCTGACTGTGCGTACCTGTATTCAGTTGCCATGGCTACCAACCATCAAGGTAAAACAAAGACGTCGAAAGATACCGACCTTCCATCGGAAGAGCGCATGAAGACGGACAGATTCTAGTCATCTGCACTAATTGCGAATAATTAATTAATCTATTGATTCGCTAGTGACGTACTCCAGTAACTTCAATTTCAGGGGGTGTGCACTAAGAACCTCTGACCTCCGAAAAAAACCTCTGAGCTTCCTTAAGAAACCCAGGTCAGATTATTCTTGCGAGATGAGCGCGGAGACGTCATGTCAAACGCGTCCTTGCAGTCATTCAGCGAATACAGCGAAACGTAACTCCTGTCTCCGAAAGTAGGCTATATAATAATTCATTTCAGTCATGAATATAATATTCCCATACAGCGAAACGTAACTCCTGTCTCCGAAAGTAGGCTATATAATAATTCATTTCAGTCATGAATATAATATTCCCATACAGCGAAACGTAGGCCAACTCCTGTCTCCGATAGTATACAATGGCTACCAATGGGTTAGTAGGCCTACATCATGTGTTGAAACAAGCGACTGGGTACAAAATCAACCGATCTCTGTGCATGCAATTGCCTTGTTTTCAAATAAGAAAATTCCGACATATGCTCAGGTCGCTGGCTTAGCGCGTGCTATGCGTGCACGCGCCCTGCTCAGTGCTCATACAACAGGGCTGTGCGCCTTCAAGACCTGGGTAGCCTTAAACGCTGCGCTGGCTGTAAAAAGCCAACGACATTTAACTCGCATAAACCAGAGGCGTGACCGACAGTGCAGTCGGGTGAGATGATCGATTCCTACGTTGCGTCTGTTCGCCTACGAAATAGATCTATAGTAGGTAAGTGCGTAAGGAAACGAGTAATAGATAGAGAGAGAGAGAGAGAGAGAGAGAGAGAGAGAGAGAGAGAGAGAGAGAGAGAGAGAGAGAGAGAGAGAGAGAGAGAGAGAGAGAGAGAGAGAGAGAGAGAGAGAGAGAGACAAAGAGAGAGAGAGACAGACAGACAGAAACGGAGACAGAGACAGAGACAGAAACAGAGACAGATACAGAGACAGAGACAGAAACAGAGACAGAGACAGAGACAGAAAGAAGAGTATGAATTGCTAGCGACTTCAATTTCTTCACCTCGGCGATGGATGGTGTACTATGCGACGCAGGGCCGTCTTATCCAGTAGGCACAGTAGGCACTGTGCCTAGGGCCTACGAACTTTCCAGGGGCCTACGAAATCCTGAAAAATATATTTAAAAATAAATGCAGTGATTGGTCAATGACCTGAAAAACAAACAGAAAACGAAAACTTGCAAATTTCATTTTAACGAGCTAACTTTTTTAAGGCTAGAGCTAGTAAAAAAGTAACATTGGCTAAGCTATAGGCTATTATGTTAACTTTGCGGCTCTTTGCATCGCGAAATCGCTTATAACGTCTTCAAATGTCATTTCTCGCATTAAGTCGTTTTCAATTGAAAGTAATGCAAGGGAGGATAATCGTGCCTGTCCCATCGTTGACCGAAGGTAATTTTTGTTAATTTTCAGTTTCGAAAAAGAACGTTCACCTTCACAACTAGTTCCAAAAATAGAATGATAAATTCGAAAAGCAATATTGAGATTTGGAGAACTGGAGACCAGCTTGTCAGCTATTTGTGACCTAATCATTTCAGCTACAGATTTATTGGTTTCTCAAATCCAGACTCGTGTTTCATATTATAACCATCAGACATGATTTTTTTTAAAGAAATTTGTATTAATAATTTAACAAATTAAAATGTAAAAAGCGCTGGCGATTTTTCATTAGAATTTAGACCGAAACGCCGCTAACCGAAAGTCGAAAATCGGAAACCGGAAATATTACATTTAGCGGATATCGAAAATAAATATTACAAAAAGTAGGCCTACCTTGAGATTTAAAATCAAAACTGAATGCGTTCACAAAACATGGTTCAGCATAATTTTAAGAAATAATGTAAATGTGTTGCAATTTGAATTAATACAGAGTTGAGTTGGATAGGCCATATAGGGGCCTACGAATAGATTAATATGCAAAAGTGCCTAGGGCCTACAATGACCATAAGACGGCCCTGATGCGACGGTCAGTATTCTCATTATGTAGAGCGGAGTTGGTAAGAGGATTTGAGAACTCTATAATACCTCTCGACATAAGTCAATCACATTAGCCACAAGACCATCTAGGCTATCACCCTTTTATAGGCCTATAAATATATATATATATACATATCGATGGCTGGAAGCACAAAGGTGCTAAGCGCACTTTTTTGGGTTTTTCAAAAAAGTAGTGCATAATATGCCTGGAAGAAATATACATCGGAGCACAAAGGTACTAACGTTTACGATGTTAATTTGGATCACTTGGCACCAAAACACAATTGGGCTAAGTCTCATTGGCTGAAATCCATAGAGCGCAAATAGCTCAAGCGCACTTAATACCTATGTGCACCCTCTTTTTTTAACGCCTTGTCTTTGTTGTTGACTTCCACGCCATTCGCCATTACTGTTTATCGTCGTCCCCGTTACAAAAATAATAAAAGTTACATTAAAAATAACAGAAACAATATCTCGAAATCTTTAGTGTTTACTGCTTATTGTTTACTGTTTCTGCTCTCAATACATTATTATTGAAATGCATAAACGAGTGCATCGTTTCAGTTCTGCACAAGCGCTTCAGATGATCATGGACCTTAATGATTCAATCGAGGAATCCAGTGATGATGGTAAGCTTATTAATAGGAACCTTAGAAAATGCTGTAAAATTATGGAAAATAAATGTTGATGTTTGGGAAATTAAGTGATTTAAAGCTCGAAATCGGCTTATGTGGTAAAATTGTAAAAATTATGCGGTATTATGCAGTAAGGTTTGGGCTGCATCGAAAGGCGATGTCATGGACGTCTCATCGGTATTATTAAGCAACTACAGGTAGGATCGTGACCACCAGAACACACCTGCAGACGCATAGACCGGTATTGCTTGCCATAGTGAATATTAAAACCAGCGATGCATCCCTCCGTGTTTCTTTACATTGTTTAACTTGGGTATGCATTTTGTCTGTCTTAGGAACTTCTACTGAACATCTGGCAACTGATTTGCCTGCAACTATGCTTCCTCTGGACCTCGAGATTTCTTCTCCGCTTAATCGTACACCTGCTATGACAGTTGAAGGGCTTGATCCTACACTTCCTCTAGTCTTGGAGCCTTTTTGCAGAGAGGTTTCTGCAGTAGAAGTGCTCGACCATTCACACCCGCTGGCAACTGATTTGCCTGCAACTATGCTTCCTCTGGACCTCGAGGTTTCTTCTCCGCTTAATCGTACACCTGCTATGACACTTGAAGGGCTTGATCCTACACTTCCTCTAGTCTTGGAGCCTTTTTGCAGAGAGGTTTCTGCAGTAGAAGTGCTCGACCATTCACACCCGCTGGCAACTGATTTGCCTGCAACTATGCTTCCTCTGGACCTCGAGGTTTCTTCTCCGCTTAATCGTACACCTGCTATGACAGTTGAAGGGCTTGATCCTACACTTCCTCTAGTCTTGGAGCCTTTTTGCAGAGAGGTTTCTGCAGTAGAAGTGCTAGACCATTCACACCTGCTGACGTCCGAGCCTTTCAACCTTCATGTTGCAAGTATGGCCACTCCGATGGAAAGAACTCGTACCCGTAAAGTTATCATCATTACTCGCCTAAGGTAGTTCTTTGTACTATCATTTCAAATGTGGTTTCAATTATTATTTTAAAATGAAGGTCTAATAGTCATTGTCTCTATGGAGTAGTCATTTTCTTGTATTTCTGCCATTATAATTGATGAATTAATTTACTTAAACTACTCTTATGATGAAAATACAAAAGTTAAATTAAACTTCTGTTAAACTTGTCATCAGTTACTACAGTGTACTATGATTATGAATGTTTCATTGTAATCGCAATGCATTCTGTGAATGTGAACTTCAATAAAGGAAGATTATTAAATTATTAAAAATGAGTGTTTAATTGGCATTTATTTTTATTTTACATGTCATGTAGGCCACCAATCTTGCAACCTTTGCAAGTTCCAGTCGGGGTTATTTCTTCTCAACAGATGTCACCTGATTCAGTGCTTCCAACAACAGTTGATGTAGTTAATCCTCCACATCCAACAGAAGTTACAGTGACTACTCGTTCAACCTCTCTCTCTAACGAAGAGCCTGGTCCCTCAGGAAGTCTTCCTCTCAGCGACGATGCATCTACACCTTGCCTACCACCATCAGATATGGAGGAGCGTTCACGAAAGCGTAAACGAAATACACAAGGTTGGAAACGAAATGTTAGGCAGCTATCTCGAGCTAATGGAAAGGAGTATGTTTCGAGGAAAGGGAAACTAGTGGCGGGAAAAAAACCATGTG
This sequence comes from Lumbricus terrestris, assembly GCA_949752735.1. Lineage (NCBI taxonomy): Eukaryota > Metazoa > Annelida > Clitellata > Crassiclitellata > Lumbricidae > Lumbricus > Lumbricus terrestris. The sequence continues at coordinate 15,291,682 of OX457050.1, read as the reverse complement.
GGGGTTGCGAAGAAGGATGTCGTTTTAAGTGTGGGGTCATGATTTCGGAAGATAAGCAAGTGCAATTATGCAACGAGTATTACTCGTTGCAAGACATTCAGTGCAAGTCTCAGTTCCTCTGCAGCGCAGTCACTGAAGTTGCTGTCCGCAGGCGTAGCATAGATGCTGCAACTGGAGAGGCTGTAAGCACAAAGCGCAAGAAAAGTCGAGAGTATTATTTGATGTCCGATGATGATCGAATGCGTGTCTGTAGAAACTTCTTTTGCAGTACTCTTGCTATTTCAATCAAGATTGTTAACAGGGCTTTAAAAGGTAAATCAGATACTGGTTTATTTGTTGGAAAAGATGGTCGGAAAGGAAAGGTTCCTGCAAATAAAACTTCAGATGAGAATATCCAGAAGATCGTCGATCACATAAACAGCTTTCCGCAGGTTGAATCGCATTACACTCGCAAAGACTCACGTAAACGGTATTTGGCACCTGATCTTAATATTCAACAGCTTTACCGTTTGTACAGTGAGGATTACTGTCAAAGGCTTGGAGTAGCACCTGTTAAGCAAGAAATCTATCGAAGAGTCTTCAATACCCAATTTAATCTTGGCTTCTTTATTCCTAAGAAAGATCAGTGCTCCACTTGTAATAGCTACAGAAATGCTGTGGATACAGAGAAGACGAACTTGCATGATGCATGGGAAGCACATAAAAGGCGAGAAAAAGAGTCTATGGAGGAGAAGAGTCGCGATAAAGTAAAAGCTTGCAGTGACCAATCGTATCGAGCCATAACATTTGATCTTGAAGCAGTTCTCTCTACTCCACATGCAGGTGATTCACAAATATATTATAGAAGGAAGCTTGCTGTGTACAACTTTACGATACTGGAATCGGCATCCCAACAAGGATTCAATTACATATGGGACGAGACAGAAGGTGGTAGGGGAGCAAATGATATAGGGTCCGCCCTTCTGGATTACTTGCGAAAACTTCCAGCAACCGTCACGCACGTCACATCATTCTCAGATACTTGCGGTGGACAAAATCGCAACCAGTTTATCTGTGCAGTCATGTTGTACGCCATTAGAACATTGCCTTCTCTACAAACTGTTGATCTAAAGTATATGGAGAGTGGCCACTCGTATTTAGATGTAGATCTAATGCACTCCCTGATTGAGCGAGCTACAAAGCATCTCAAAATTTATACAACTCGTGATTGGGAAGTGGCGATAGCCGGTGCACGAAAGAAAGCTCCTCCATTTATCGTTCAGCGAATGATGCACACAGACTTCAGTGACTTGAAGATGCTGGCTTCTACTCTTCTACTAAATCGCAGCAAGAATATGGAGGGGGATACGGTGAATTGGCTACGTGTTAAGTGGCTGCGCTTCAGTAAACTTCACCCATTTGTCATTGAGTACAAATACCAGATTAGTGATGAGAATTTCCTTCGCCTCAACATATCCAGCAAACGCGGCAGGCCAAACACACTGATAGGGGAACTTACACCAGCCTATCTCTCTCGAATCCCAATCTCGACGGCCAAAAAAGCTGACCTCCTTGCGCTACTGAAGAGCAGAGTAATTCCGGCAGAGCATGCGGTTTTCTACAATGACTTGCCTTCAAATGCTAGAGCTCGAGACTGTCTTTCGGAGCCCTGTGCTGACGAGGAAGAAGACTGAATTCAAACTTAATGTTATTTTTTTCTTATCTGAAACTAATGGCTTGAATGCAGAGCATTATTTTATAATTACTGTTGCATTTTATTGTTTTACTTCTTCAACGTGTGAAATGTGGATAAATTATGGAGGAAGATGCATTTTGGTGCTTCTTGATTTTCATTATAATATTTTTTTCTTAAATCTTTATTGGATGTTAATTATAATGATAAGTATGACAGCTATGATTATCACATTAATTTGAAGGAAAACTCGGCGTAAGAGTCGCTCATACTTGAATTAAATTATTTTTGGTTATTTTCCTGATATTATTAGGAGTTTTTTTGCTTAAAAGAAATTTTAAAATTAAATAATATAATCATGTGGTGCTTAATAAATTAACAAATGCTTAAAGGCTAGTTAGAACAGTATTTATTAAGGGTCTTCTAAAACAATTGTCAAAACAGTTGACATGAATTAGTATTTCAGGTGTCCCAGCATCAGCGCACAAAAGTCCTAAGTGCATATATTTCCTTACAGTAATTTTACAAAGTCATTTTTTTTTTACAAACAGAATTATTTGTGCAAAAATAAAAATACTTGTAACACTGCAATAAGCTCTTCTTTTGGAAAAGTCATTGCAAATCGAATTATTTTGAATAATGAATTTTAGCAACACATAACAAAACTTCAACTTCAGTTTTCTTAGAATTAAGAAAAGTGCGCTTAGCACCTTTGTGCTTCCAGCCATCGATATGAATTAAATATGCATTTTATATGAACGGTCTTGCGTCAACCTCAACAAGTTCGTCATAATTTGGCATTCTCTTTACCAGACAGTTGTATGCATAATCACCGATTCAGTTGTTTCAGCAGCAGCTGCCAATGCATGCACACTGCACAGGACATCTGCTCTGCTTAGAATTATGGATCAACTTCTGACCTGAATCCGTTTTCATACACTAACTTTCAGCATTGCATAGAATAATTATGAATCAACTTCGATTGAACTGTGGAACTAAATCGATGGTATCTGTATACTGTTCTGCATGCATAGCTAGGCTATAATTAGGCCTACATACAACGAAGTAAATGTACATCTTGATACCAACCTGACTATAGCTTTCATGCACTGACGACTAACTGGCATAGTAAGCCTCTGATCTACGCAGGAACACAGTTACCGTCAGTGGCAGGGCTAGGGGGCTAAGCCTCCCTATAAAAGGCTAATTCCCCCCTAAAACAGGTCATCTGGGTTTTTGCATGCAAAACTGAAATATTTCGACGATTTTCGACCGGATGACTAAAAAAAGGTCGTCATAAATTTTGGCGGATGAAAATGAAAAATTTTCATGAGATTTCGGCCGGACGACTAAAAAAAGTTGGCGGATGAAAATTAAAAAATTTCTTCCGGGAGGCTTCAGCACCCAAAACTGAAATCGTGGAGCCGCCACTGGTTACTGTGCGATTTTGGTATATTATGGTAACCGCAATATCAAAATAGGCTAATGATGATGAGTAACAAATAGAAGTGATGACAGTTTTGTGGCGCCTTAACATACATGTATAGCACGGTTTCTAAGCAGAAAACAAAATGGTATAGTCAATAAGACGCGGCGCTGGGCCATGGTAGTCTTTGCCCGGGGTACTAGGAGATTAGGTCGATCAGCAGACCGGAAAGGGCGGGAAGAGACTGCATGCGGAGAGGGATTTGCGCATCAAGTCACAAAAGAACGTAGGAGCATATCCCGTTGACACAGCACATAATACCCAGAGATCGTATAATTGTCATGCCTGTCAGTGGCGTATATCCAGGAATTTATGAAAAAGTTTTTCCTAGGCCAATGGGGTTTTAACCAGAAACCCCCTTGTCTACGCCGCTGATGCTCGTACAGGGGAGACTCACTGCATGGAACTTATTGCAACAATTACTAAATACGTCCGTTTACATTTTAAAACGAGTCGTCAAAATGCATAAAGCCTCTTACATGTAGGCCTATAGTCACCCGACTGATATTGATGAATTGCTGCCAGTAACATCGGGCACGAATGAGCACAGGCTCGTAAGGGAACCAGGAACATGCAGGGCCACGAATAAGAGTCCAATTACGGCTCAACGTCAAATCGACATTTGAAAGTGGTATCAACTTGGTGTAATGAACAGAATCGTCAGTTCAATAACAAGCCGTTTTATTCTTGGCCACCGAATGGTAAACGTCAACTTAGAACACGGTAGCTTTCAGCTCGTCTTACTGTTCAGCTGATCACTGCTTTCATTGTCTGCTCATGATTAGCCCACAGAATCGATTTTAACCATACTGATGTTGAAAGTAATAGATGCTCGCTTTGATTTCAATTGGTGAAACTATTTTGTTGCTAAATGTCGCGTTAGCAATGAAGAGCACAGTTGAAAAATTTGATCATGCTCTTACACTAACTGTAGGCCTACAGTATACTGACAAGATACTGCAACATAGCCTACTACTTGAAACAACCTTAGAAATTACAACCAAATGAAAAGCACCGAGGTTGAGCTGCATAATGCCGGAGCAGCAACAGAGTTTGTATCCGCAGCAGATTTGGTACTAGCAGCTAAAAATTGGCGCAGTCGTTGATGAATTGTGATTGAGATTTTGGTGAATTGAATCAGCGATTGAGTGGAATCGTTCACGTTGTTTTCGTGCATGCAATCGTCTAAGTATAGTCTCTGACAATTCAATCCCTGCAGGGCTAATCTGAACTGGATGATGAACTTAGAAAGTCTTAGAGCATTAAACAAAATCAAAAATGCGCTGATACCATCAATCTTGTAATCACGACAAATTAAATAAGTATCACTTAATGCGCTAATTTCTACTGTAGTTCAGTCCGAAATGCAAGTAATGAAGTTCGTCATAATTATATATCCAATTGATCGCATTTAATATGGTTCAAACATAGTTTAGAAAAACTGTTGCATGAATATGCCCGAGCAGAATTGATCGAAAACCAATTTTATGCATGAAGTTAACAACTGTCTGTGATTCTGAAGGTTTAAAGTCAGTCTTTGGTGAAGATTTTATTCGAGTCCTGAATGTTTAGAGTTGATCTTTGATGAAAATTCCATTGATGCTGTGGAGCTTGGCGGTGTTGTCTCATACGCTCCTGCTGATGGTTTGAAGAAGATTGTGCAGCCGACATTTCCAAGTTTTCCACGACCATTTCACCGCACACAGGATAACTGTTGGCACTGTTCAGCAAACATTTTACAAAATGCATTAGACTACAATTAAATATATAGATGAGACAGAAAGTTACAGAAGAAAGAAAGAAGAGCTGGAGGAAGAATGAGAAGAACGATGTGGAGAAAGAGAAGAAGAGGAAACAAGTGTTTTTTAAGCTTCAATAACTTAAGAGGCGGGCATGGGTTTGTGAGGTGTTTTATCGACATTTTCTTGAGTTTTAGGATTGAGGGCGGGTCATATGCTTCGCCGTCAAGTATCAGATTAATGAAAAGTGAACATCACTATAATATGTGCCCCACAGCACGAAGGAAAGCCTGAACTGTAAGTACCAGAGAGAGAGAGAGAGAGAGAGAGAGAGAGAGAGAGAGAGAGAGAGAGAGAGAGAGAGAGAGAGACAGACAGACAGACAGACAGACAGACAGACAGACAGACAGACAGACAGAGACAGAGAGACACAGAGAAAGAGAGAGAGGAAGAGAGAGAATTCCTTATTTCAGCAGTCACGAAGAAACATAGAATAGCGTCAGGAATAGATTTCAAATAGAATATCATACACGTAACGAACGGAAGCCTATGGTGGTTAGTATGTTCTGCTTCTAATACGGATAGCACGGGTTTCGAATCCCCTTGATGTTGCATAGGCTGTTACGCCCCTCATCCACTTGCGCTATGCGTTTATCACATTGTCACTTACGAATCAACTGTTTGTAGATGCAAAATACAGAACAGTGATAAAAATCAAACGTTTAAATCTAATCTACAGAATAATTAAGCTTTGTTATACGATGTAAATGTGAGCCTTACCGTATCCGAATGTCGTCTGCAAGCTCCCTGTACATCGGGATTTTGAACGCCTGTCGTATCTCTTGTTGTAGTAGTTTTAGACGGTCTGATGAATTTACATGCACGATCGGTCAACGATGCATGGCGCCCAGTCCCTTCGGTCACGTGTTGGCATATCCTCGGAATATTTTTGTCGATCGTGCACACTACTCAGAGGTGCTCCCGACTACAGCGCGGATACTGCATCGGAGGTTTCGCGCCGAAGCTCTGGGCGAGAGTTTGAAGAAGATTGTGCAGCCGACATTTTCAAGTTTTCGACGTCCATTTCGCTGCACGTATACGAGCACTGTTGGCACTGTTCAGCAAACATTTACAAATTGTATTAAACAACACTTACATTTATAGATGAGATAAATAGTCACACATGAGAGAAAGAGGAGTAGGAGGAGAATGAGAAGAACGAGGAAGAGGACAAGGATGTAAAAAAGTGGGCTTTAATAACTTGAGAGGCGGAAATGGTTTGTGAGGTGTTTTATCGACATTTCTTGAGTTTTAGGATTGAGGGCAGGGGATCTATTATATGCTTCGCCGTCAAGTATCAGATTAATTAAAAGTGAACAATACTATATTATGTGCCCAACACCACAAAGGAAAGTCTGACCTGTAAGTACTGCAGCCTTTGAATAAGAAGACAGAGAGATTACAGATATGGTTCCCTACTCCAGCAGTCACGAAGAAACATAGAATAGCGTCAGGAATAGATTTAAAATAGGATATAATACACGTTGCAAACGGAAGCCTATGGTGGTTAGTGTGCTCTACTTCTAACGCGGAGAGAACGGGTTTCGAATCCCTTGATGCTGCTATGCACATCTATAGGCTATAATTTTAATTTGCCGGGTAGGCTACGCCCCTGCGGCTACATTTATCACATCATCAGTTGTGAATCAACTGTAGGTCTATGTAGGCTATATGCAGAGTAAGCCTAAATCAAACATTAAAATCTAATCTACAGATAAATCAATCTTTGTTAAACTTTTAAAATGTGAGCCTTACCTTAAGCGAATGTCGTTTGCAGGCTCTCTGAACATCGGAATTTTGAATGCCTGTCGTAGGATGATCTTGTTGTAGTAGTTTTAGACGGTCTGATGAAGTTGCATGCGCGATCGGTGAACGATGCTTGACGTCCAGTCCCTTCGGTCACGTGTAGGCATCTCCTTGGAATCTTTATGTTGTCAACCGTGCATAGCAGTAGTTTCAGCGGGCCCGATGAAGTTACGATGATCGGCCAACGATGTTTCTATTTATTTATTTCTCAATTTCTTTAGCGCTCATTCATACTGTCTCCTCAGAGGATCTCCCGACTATAGCGGACTGCATCGGAGTTGCACGCCGAAGCGCAAGAGCAATTGCAAGTGAAGGACTTGCTCAAGGTCCCTACGCGGCGGCTTGAGGGTGGATTCGGATTCGGAGCCCGACGGCTCGAGGTCACCGAGCACCCCACAACACCACCGCGCCCCACAAAAGTTTCAAGTGTATAGACATATCTCTGGAATCTCTTGTTGTCGATCTTGCACACCGTCCATCAGTTTTAGACGGTCTGATGAATTTACGAGTCGGTCAAAACACAATCATGACGCCCAGTATCTCGGTAGCGTGTAGACATATCCTGCACTGCTGATTCCATGCTTTCCAGTGTAGTTAGTAGTTTGACGCATGGAATGGTCTCTTCACATCTCTCGGTCTGCCTTTGTGTCGCTCATTCAAGATCTCTTATAATTTCATCCGCAGAGTAGAGACTGTTTTCACACACAACTTAACGTTGTCGCTTGAGTAAGGTTCAAGGTGCGCGATTTTCTTTATTAGTATTGTAGATTTTCATTTTCACGACGAGTGGTGGTTGGTTATCCTCACGAGTGAGATCCTTGCATTTAGAAGTGGTAGCTTCGTTTTGATCGTCAATGGAAGTTTTTCTGTTCAGTGAATCTGCTCGGAATTCTTTCTTTGCTTCGTTGTTTCTTTCTTTCTTTGCAGTGAATTATTCAATCAAGTCATTTTTTTTATTTGGTGGCTGCTCGGAATTCTTTATTTGTTTCGTTGTTTCTTTCTTTCTTTGCAGTGAATTATTCAATCAATTTTTTTTATTTGGTGGCTGCTCGGAATTATTTCTTTGTTTCCTTGTTTCTTTATTTCTTTTCAGTGATTTATTCGATGAAGTCATTTTTTTTATTTGGTGAGTCTGCTCGGAATTCTTTATTTGTTTCGTTGTTTCTTTCTTTCTTTGCAGTGAATTATGCAATCAAGTCATTTCTTTTTTCGGTGAGGCTTCTCGGAATTCTTTCTTTATTTCGTTGTTTCTTTTTTTCTTTGTAGTGAATTATTCAATCAAGTCATTTTTTTATTTGGTGAAGCTGCTCAGGTTTCTTTCTTGTAGTGATTTATTCGATCAGGTCGATTAGTGGTTTCTTCTCCTCTTTTTCCATGGTAGTAGTTTCTTTTTGACCGCCAGTGGAAATTCGTCTACATCGTGAAGCTGCTCTGTTTTCTTTCTATTCAGTAGGTGATTTCCATGATGTGGAGGAGTTGCGGATGGTTGACCTCCTAATGGTTTGGAATTTGACATTCGGAAGTACCGTAGGAGGTTGAGGTGAAGTCCTTACGAGTCTGTCTTCAAAGAGCTGCGCTCGATTGTCATTCTCGCTTGCAGTAACAGAGTTCATCTTCAACGCATTCGTGTTCAAGACTGCGACTTCCACTTTCCCAATGAGCAACTGTTTTGTTTTCGTTCTCAGCATTCATCCATTCCCTCACTCCTTCGTTCCGTCAGTCATCTAACCATTCCTTCATTCCATCCGTCATTCATTCATGCCGCCAGTCTTTCAGTCAGTCAGTCAGTCTTTCAGTCAAGCAGTCGGTCTTTTGGTCAGTCAGTAAGTCAGTGAGGCAGTCAGTCAATCAGCCAGCCAGTCAGCCAGCCAGTCAGTCAATTTATATAACGACTCTTTAAGTTATACTTCTCAGAGGCATTCTTAGCCTTTCCATCAATTAACCTCGTAGAGAATTCTAGGATAAACCAGTGGTGTGGACCCAAAGTGAACCCGATTCCATGTAAATGGCGTTTCAAGTCTATTTCCTTACCGGCTAAGATGTAATACCAAGTAGATGTGGTCCCGTCCCCATTACTCAACCCAACGAATTATACCAAGTAGGCTATGCATTTCAGTTTCCTGACCAATCCCGTGCCGAAAAGGCTATAGAGAGATACATAAGACAAATGTAGATATAGCTTCTTCACCACTCCCGGACGAGAATCGAGGTTATCTCTTCATTCTATAGTACAAATCCGGAGTAGTGGAATGACCATAATTTCGAGATGTGTCGAAGACGAACATCGAGTTATCTCTCTCGCAGTCAGATGAGTTCTTCAGTTGATTGCTTTTCCTCATCATGGTTCAATTCGTGTAAACGGGGTTTCGTTGGTGGATCGATTGGGATTTGTGGAATACTTTTCGACAAAAAACAAATGTTCGTCCTTTTGACAGCTCGACAGATGTCTGGTGGATTTCTAATTGATGGTGTGGATCGGATGAATTGGATTAATGTCATGCTTTTAGAAGTTTGGCTTCATAGTTTTTTGTAGTCACTGAATCTTTTGATGACTTGATGTCGGGTGGATTATTTGGCAAACCTGGTAATGGCGGTCCCAAATTATAGCATTAAGGAAATCGATACATAGTGTTGTGTTGACATAGAAAATGAATGCGAAGACCATGTTGACATTAATTTGACAATGTAACACGTCATATGCCATAGTTTTCACTAGAGCAACTTCAAATATTCTCCGATCACGTACAACTTGTGGCTATATCTCCACAGGGTACTTGTTTTTTTATCCGACCACCAAGACACAAAAAATTAACGTTGCAGCGTTGTTATCTTTAATAAATTCAACTTCTAGTTTGCCGAGAATCTTTTTAATCGATCGATTCGATCCAGCTTCTGTTTAGACAATAATTGGTTCAATACAGTGGCGTAGCCAGGAGGGGTTTCGAGGGTTAAACCCCCCCATTAGCTCCGGAAAAGGTTTTTTTAAGGTTATTTTTCCATTTAAGTAAGAAAAAATAGCAAAAAACAGGGTTTCCGGCCATAACCCCCTCGTCAAAAATTCCTGGCTACGCCACTGGTTCAATAAATTCCGCTTCTATTTCGTCAGGAAATATTTTTCATCGATTTTTCATTGAAAATTATTGTTCATCAATCCAGCTTCAATTTTTTTTAACCCCACTGTTGATGCGGACGGCAATGCAATAATTAGCTTGGTACTTGTTTTTTAATTCACCCCCAAAAACAAATGTCATTGTGGTGGCCAGAAGAGCGATATGTCGTGTAGAATGTTATCAAATACATCATCTTAAGCGTTTATCATTCATCCAGCTTCTATTTAAGATCTAAAATACCTTGATCCCGCTTCGATTTCTCGAGCGTTTTATCACTCATCCAGCCTCTATTTCAGATCTAAGAAAACAGTAATCCAGCTTCTATTTAAGATCTATAAAGCCTTCATCCCGCTTCCATTTCTTTGGCGTTTTATCATTCATACAGCTTCTATTTCAGATCTAAAATACCACAACAACATCGGATGTCCATTAAACGCATTCAAGAATTATGTAATATTCCACGTTGTTCCAGAAACACAACACTTGCTTCCTTGTCGTGAACTATTGCTGAAAGTTTGAGAAGATTCATATTTATCTGTTATATTTCAGTTTTGAAATGAATAAGCTTAAGTCTTAATACTGCCTTTTTCCGAAAACATATATAGGTCTTAATAATGCGTAGACATAGATTTGTCATAATTTATGATTAATTTTTGGGGGTGAATTAAAAAACAAGTACCATTAGCTTTATGAAGTTGTACTCTTTGAATTGTTCAGAGCTGGCATTACTGAGCATTACTTTTGTTCCAATTCTGTGTAGTATTAAAAACATCGTTAAACATGCCACCTAATCTAGCAAATTGCCATGAAAAGATCATGAAGTGTCAGGAAGAACTGCAGGCAAGGGTATTGAGAGACCTAGCTGCAGATTGAGAGACTCAATCCTCACATTCCCGGACAAAATATTGCTGTAGGCTAATAAGACTGTAGATGAACTGAACCCTAATCACTCGGACATGATGATGTGCTTACGGGAGTCATTGGGTTACTTCGAGCTAATATTGCTTTGCTTTTAGAACACTTGGACATTTACAACGCTTAAGAACATCTAGAATTAGGCTACTGACTAAATTCTAGTTTCTGTGCTTTGAACAAATGTTGCTTGTTACACTTAAAACAATTACTGAGTCACTTAAAGTTTTTGTTACAGCATAAATGTATCAATTATACACATTTTCAATAATTACGCGCTGGAGGGATATAATGGTCTATCCCCAGGACACTCTGAACCTGGTATACTCCAGCTGGGAAAGATTAATTCACCCCCTCCGGATAGCTTTATGGAGGATAGAAAATCCCGTGCACCCGTTACCCCGCACAGCCCCAACAGGGTGCCCTGGTACACGCACCAGAGTTGTTTACGCAAGATTGTGACTGAGAGGCCCTGAAAAAGAATGCTGGGTCGCGTATACAGTGAATTTTGTGGGATTCGGCGAACCCATATTTTCCCTCTATAGTTATACATTATCCGAACCATAGGAGTATTCCTTGAACGACTTTGTCTATAAATTTGTTATTTTGTTAGTGGGCAGTCTCATCATGATTGTTATTTCAACGATTTTGTATAATTATGCACCAGGGCTGTTTTAAGGAATTTTTAGAACTGCACAACCCCTTCTTTTTCTTTCCCATCCTCCATGGTAAATAAAGTTCTTCCAATCGGAGGACAATGACCTTTTTTGCTAGTTTTAACTGTACAAAAGTGCTTCTACAACTGTACAAATCCATTTAGAACTGAACATTTTGTGTACAACTGCACGTTAAAAAAAGCCTTGTTATGCACTGCATCTTTATCCTCAGGACTTCTTACATCACGTGATATTGAACGCATCAATGCGGCCCTGAAAAACTCCAGTGAATAGTAAATATGTGAGACAATAATATTCATAGTGCGGAACCGCTGATTGCTGTTTCGGAACTAGCGATCAGTTCTCTGGCCACTGCAGTCATCAGGTCTTGCCACCTCTTCGTGGCAAGACGGCTGGTATATTTACTCCGCAAGAGAGGGCATCCTTTCATGTCGCCTTCTGTCAAATTTAAATTTAAAAAAGAATAGTTTTGTGGACAGATGTATTTTCATTTTTTTTCTGTTGTCAATGTGCGATTTCAAAACCTAGAGCTCTGCTCATGTCTGTCATAGCTTACTTTTCTTATGTCTGTAATCGTTTTATGCAATGTAGTAGCCTACATGTATGTGCGATTGTCAGATGCAAATAAAGGCTGCTTTCTCACTTACTTACTTGCTTACTTGCTTGCTTACTTGCTTACTTGCTTACTTACTTAATTACTTACTTACTTACTTATTTACTTACTTACTTACTTACTTACTTACTTACTTACTTACTTACTTACTTACTTACTAACTAAGCAGAGTTGTTCGAATATCTATGGATACGGAGCTATTAGCAATCAAATCAGACGTAGTCAGATCGGACTAAAACTTCTAATTATTATTCGAATACAGAGACAGCATCTACCAACTTTTCTTTAAATTTTCTGCTTGCAGTCAACTGCTAATTCCATGTCTTCGCTTAATCTACCCTCACCCCAATATAACAGCTCCATATCGACGACAAGACCCCCACCCCGCTCCCTGGAAAATTGACACCTTTTAGTCACTTCGCACTAACGATGCTATAAATTATACACCAAAGTGAAGCAGAAAAATTAACATTTATTTAGATACTTCTATGAAACAACATAAACATGTCCTTGATTTCTTGCTTGGTTTCTTTCAGGCTCTTGCTAATTAACCGTGACTATTTGTTTTCCCCCTCCTGCAAAAATTTCTTCCGGCGCCCATGCAACCTCATGATATCATGGCTGACTGGCATGATATAATGACTAAATGGTTAGGCTACTAGCTGACCGATTGGCTAGCTGAGGTTTGTTGGCTGGCCGACCGATTGACTAGCTTACTAGTAGACAGCCGTATTGATTGGTACACTGACTGGTTTAGTGGCTCACTGGTTGACTTGTTGGCTGTGTGAATATTTAATGGTCTGATTGTCTGTCTTAGTAATTGTTTTGCTGGCTCGTTGTCTAACTCATTGACTGGCTGAGTGATTGACTGGCTCATTAGTTGACTTGCTGAACGATTAACTGGATGACTGACTAGTTGACGTGGTAGACAGAAGCAAGCATAGGTAGATTTAAAGTGATACCCAGAAGACAGGTTGATATACAAATACACAAATGTAGTTAGGTAGACAGACAGACAAACAGACAGACAGACAGACAGACAAACAGGCAGACAGACATACATACATATATACATACAGACACATAGACAGAGATACAGACAGACACACATGTAGTTAGATAGACAGATACACACACACAGGCAGAGATACAGAAATAAGACAAACATACAGACTTTACTAGTTTTAGCTGTACTCCAGCGTGTATCCAGGTACACAAGTGTGTATCCAGGTACACAAGTGCCCCCTCTTACTCCATTTCCCCTCCGTCCTTCCGTCCCTCGGTCGTCCTAAGCCTGACTGACACAAAAATGTAGTTAGTTAGGTAGATAGACCGACAGACAGGCAAAAGACAGACAGGCAGGGAGACAGACAGACTAACTGACTGACAGGCAGATCGTAAGAAAAGACTGACAGCCAGAAAGACTGATGATCTGAAGGGTTGAACCAGAGAAAGAAACGGATTATACAATAACATGACGAACTCAACAGGCGATGATGTATAAGAGACAAGACAGAGCGGGAGAGAGACACACACACAGACAGACAAACAGACAGGCAGAGGGAGAACTAAGAAGACGATGTAAGACACAAGATAGAGTAGGAGAGAGAGAGAGAGAGAGAGAGAGAGAGAGAGAGAGAGAGAGAGAGAGAGAGAGAGAGAGAGAGAGAGAGAGAGAGAGAGAGAGAGAGAGAGAGAGAGAGCGCGGGAGAGAGAGAGACACACACACAGGCAGACGGACGGACAGACAGGCAGAGGGAGACGGGATGATGATCAAGTGGAGGAGCCATTCTTCTCCGTCTCCATCAATGTCATATCCGTCTTGAAACCAAACTCCGGCTTTTGTTCCCTTTCTACTTGATTGCGTTAATTGTCCGACGGCACAGAAGAAGGATGGATGGAAAGAAGGAAAGATGGATCGTATTACGCGGACGAGGTGGAGCAGATGGAGACGGCAGACCTGTAGGACTACAACAACCATTACATCCATGTACACATTGAACTCACTTTAATATAATTTTTATATAGTATCTGTAGCGTATTAAATCGCTATTATCTATCAAACTATAACTTGTCTAGTATTAAGTGTTAATTATAAGTAGAAGTTAAGATAGACAATGTAGTGGCGTTGATTTAGTTAGTTAATTAATTGGCGTTGCTAGAAGAATTAATATTTAGTAATACGATCAGCAAACGAAAACACAGACGCGCTAAATAAAGACAGCGAGGCTGATGGACGTTGGTCGCTAATGGCAACTATATCAACACACGTAACGTAATGACGCGCAAACTGATTAAAACGCACGTCATCGACGGAAACGGAAAAATCTTTGATTTCTGCAATTTGAGGTTGATGGAGTAGGGTCATTTGTTGTGCCAAATGAACTCTTAAGTAAAATTAACCGCAGAATGAACAGTTTGGTGCATCTTCGACGTTGGGAAGAAGTGTAGCCAGTAGACGTTGGGTTTTTCGGGACAGTTTTGTGTTCGAGGCAAAATCTGGAGCCTGTAATAACTATCGTCATTCGTTGGTGGAGAGTTTGATCGTTGATTTTGAATTTTGCGAACGTTGGAGAGTCGCTGGAGATAATCACACGGTTGATTAAAGCTGTTATGATCACTTGGTTGATCATATGGTTGATGTGTACGCTGGAATTGTGACACATCTCATCTATTGAAGTAAGAAGTCTGGTGTTGGCGAATACTAAATATATATCTTGGAATTCCGTGGTTCGGCCTGGACTGCGAAACTTCATTGGTGTATATTATTCCTCATCAACTTCGAAAGACACTTGGTTGTCAGAATACGAGAATCGAACTACGACAGTTTACAGAATTGGCAGACGATGAACTAGAAAAGAATTCTACACTCAAGTGATGATAAGAATTAAATAAATCTAGTAGATAATCAACGCCAATAAGTAAATAGGAACACTGCGTAATTGTATTGTTTATTTAACAGTTTTCAATTATATTATACATTTTAAAGAATTGGTTTCTCTTTGAACTGGCTATTTAAATGCAGTACATTTTCAATACCTGCTAAAATAAGCTTAAGACGGATAAACGTTACAGTATCTATACTATCTATCTATCTATCTATCTATATTTAACTATACATAGATGTGCATTGTGCACAAATGTATGTACATATATTTAATATACATGCATTAACAACCATTATATGTATATGTGTGTGAGCATGGGCGGAGTTTATCAGGGGCTATGAGGGCTAAGCCCCTCGCAAGAAGATCCAGATTCATTTTTTTTAAACCGTGTAAATAGTATCGTTTCTTGGGCTTAGCCCACCCCCAGAAGGCCGCAGACTCAGAAATTTGTTCGGGGGAATGGTTCTGTTCACGAACGCGAACCTTCCGAATGTTGGTGGCTGCGGCGGTGGTGGTGGGGTGGTGATGTTGGGTGGTGGTGGTTATGAAGGTGGTGGTAGGGCGGGTGGTGTGGTGGTGGTGGTGGTGGTGGTGGTGGTGGTGGTGGTGGTGGTGGTGGTGGTGGTGGTGGTAGCGGTGTCCATTTCCCCTCCGTCCTTCCGTCCCCCGGTCGTCCTAAGCCAGCTGTCGGTGACGACGACCTAGGACTGAGATTGATGGGCACCAATTGGACGTATAGCGTTTGATGGCTTCCGTAGCAAATGCGACGACGACGACGAATACAAGCCATCGTCATCATCACCACCACCGCCGCCCCTGCTTCTATCGTCCACTTCCAGCTTTCTCCATTTCCACCCCTCCTCGTCCTCCTTTCCCTCCTCCCCTTCCTCCTGTTCCTCCTCGTCCTGCTCCCTCTCTTCCTCCTCGTCCTCCTCCTCCTCCTCCTCCTTCACGCTTCCCAGAATGCGCTGCGTTTCCGGTCGCGTCGACGGAAGCGAACGAAGCGGCGAGTTTCGGCGGACGGACAAATAAGGCGGCGAGCGGTTATTCGGTTTCGCCGGCGGAATAATCGGGCGAGATGAAATGCCCGAAAACGGGCACTTTATTGTGTC
Source organism: Lumbricus terrestris (assembly GCA_949752735.1). Lineage (NCBI taxonomy): Eukaryota > Metazoa > Annelida > Clitellata > Crassiclitellata > Lumbricidae > Lumbricus > Lumbricus terrestris. Next base: position 15,275,607 of record OX457050.1, on the reverse strand, counting down.
GCGGCGAGTTACAATGGACCGCACAGCGAGAGCGCGTAGGCAACGCGAAACAAAGGCACTGAATAGGACGTTGTAACCAGATAATATATGCAGCCAAAGACAACGCCAAACAATAGGCCGATGAATGCGCTACGCCAAAAAGCAATAGGATCATTTTTCGCTATGCGTAAATCGTCGTGCTGTCGGATTATATGGATTCGTCAGCTGCGCTATGTAAAGTCATTGTCAGCCATTTTGAAAAATCATGTTGAGCTGTGTCGGTTGTTTACGCACACATACACACACACATCCACACGCATGCATACGCATTGGTATACACACTTAGGCACACACCCGCACACCTACAAACGCACACATGTATGCACCCGTGCAGATGCACGCACGCACACACATGTGCACACACACACGTACACACACACACACACACACACACACACACACACACACACACACACACACACACACACACACACACACAATCCACAAAATTATAAACAAAGTGAACACACCAGTAATTTGTTTGGATTAAAAATGGTGTTGACAATTTAATTAGGCTACTACAACTACTTCTAGAGCAACAACAAGAAGAAACAATTATTTTTATTTTTATAATTTTGGTTTTTAAATTATTTTTATTATTATTGCTTTTATTGTTACTATTATTATAATTATTATTTTTTTAATAGTAGGCCTATTATGTAGGATAGATAGCCTGCTGTATGTCCGATACAGCCACTGTAAAAAAGCTATTAAAATTGAAAAATGGTTGCATATACAACAGCTCAGATCCAACAGCCAAAGCCACACGTGCAACAGTGGAGGACAACAGTACTGTTCCGACGAGTGGCGTGTTAACGGTTGTACATGTTGCAACTGGGGTTGATTGAGGTTGTGAGCGTTGCATCAACAGTTGAAACCGGTTGTAGGCTACATGTCGCGACTTTTAGTTGACCGAAAACTGAAATAAAGAAAAATAACCAGCAGCTTAAATTATTGAACAAATTCAATTGGAATAAGAAAACCAATTGCTGTATTTGCTGAGAGTTTGCAACTGTTGCAATTCTGTTGTTACAGGTTGGCAAAATAACAAGCAAACCTTTACCGTACGCTATTACATGGAGGTTATGGGCGGAGAATTAGGGAGGCAGGGGACGATCCCCCTCAATGTATGTGGTGGGGGACCATCCATGCATTTGTCCCCTCCCCCCAATCGTTAAGTGTTAGGACATGTACACTTCATGAACACACTGGTGACGTTACAAACTATAAAAAGTCATCAGCTATTTTAGCAGGGGAATTGGTATGTTTTTTTAGGAAATTTCGACCAATTGACTAAAAAGTCATCACCTATCCTGGCAGGGGAAATTGGTATTTTTTTTAGGAAGGGACTAAATGACTATTAAAAACAGGTCATCAACGTTTTTCGACAGAGAAAATAGTATTTTTTCTTGGAAATTTCGGCCAAACGACCAAGAAAGGTCGTCAGAAATTTGGTCGGCAAAAGATGGAAAATTTTGTCGGCGACTCAGCCATTCGTCCGCCCAAAAATCTCGCGTCCTTCGGCCACTCGTTCGCACCCCTCCAGTTGTAGACCAAGTCTGCGCCCATGCACTATTAACGGGTTAAATGTATATACCAATCGGTATAATAATAGTGTCTTCCTGTGCGTCATTCCGAGCTGGTGCATTGTTACTGTTTGTATATAATTCTCATTTCCTGTCTATATAATAGCTGTAATTTTTTTTTATTTATTGTAGGCCTATTCGCAAAGCGCACTCAAAGCAAGAGCCTTTCAGAAGCGCTCCAAGTGCGCACACGACCGAGAGAGAAGCGGCAGGGCTTGAGTTGGCAGAAAGATGATAAAAGAGTATACCAGAGAGAAAGGCGGAGCGAACTGATGGGGAAGTAAACAATTATACTGCGGCCCATAGTATACAGTGACAGTGATATAGTCTATATACAGCTTACGTTGGTGGACCAAATTGCTGGTGGTGCTAATGACGGTGGTATGACGGTGGTGATGGTGGTAGTGGTAGTGGTAGTGGTGGTGGTTTTTGTCGCAAATTAGGCGGTGCAAGGCCATCATGGCAGTGCTCGATAGCACACTGCACTGTCAATTGCGAGGGGAGGGTTAAAATACTCGCCTGGGCAAAAAATTTCGGCAGAGATTTTTTCACCACCTGCGCACCCTAACCAACGCAGCTATGATGAGTACACTGTCGGTGTGAAGATAAGACGGCAGGGGAGTGCACTGATCAACTGCCCTTCTCATTCTCCCTCACATCCAATAATCCTTAATTCCTTCTCCTGCTTCTTGTGTTGCTGCTGCTGCCTTTTCTTCTGCCTCTTCAAGTCGATCTCTTTGTGCAGTTTAAAGTCACAGAATTGGCTTGCTATTCATTCGTTCGTTCGTTCGTTAGTTCGGTCATTCACTCATCCTTTATTGATTCATTTATTCGGTCACTCAGTCGTTCATTCATGCATTCACGAGTTCGTTCATTTATTTACTCAATCAGTCAATCAATCAATACACCAATCAGTCGTCAGTGTCTGCATATGCGCGTGTAGCTCTGTCTGTCTGTCTCTCCATCTATCTGTCTGTCTATCTGTCTGTCCATCTGTCTGTCTATCCGTCCATCTGGCTCCATCTGTCTGTCTCTCCAACTATCTGTCTGTCCTATCTGTCTGTCCATTGTCTGTCCATTGTCTGTCCACCTGTTTGTCTATCCATCTGTCTGTCTGCCTATCTGTCCGTCCATCTGTCTGTCCATCTGTCAGTCTATCTGTCTGTCCATCTGTCCGTCCATCTGTCTATCTTTCTATTACTGCGAATGTTAAGACCGGAAATCAGCATCGGCACCATCGTCCGACGTTCGATGCTGATGACGTCAGAGACCGGATGTTCGTTGGACGTTGATCGTTCGTTCGGTCGACGGCTCCCGTCGCCAGAGGGCCGAAGCGGAGGAGGAGTAGGAGCCACGTGATCGATGTCTTTGTATCGTATGGCGATTGCTCTCGTGTATTCGCAAGCAATAACAGTTCGGATGTCGTATGTTATTGACTCTGGAATACCCGCAAGCAATTCAATCTCAAACGTACCGATCTCATCATCATCGTCGTCGTCGTCGTCGACTACGACTTCATCATCATCATCGTCGTCGTCGTCGTTGGTAATTAAAACCGCTTCGTCACCGCGGGATGCAGAGCTGGATAGAGAGAGCGAGAGTAAGAAGTGATGGAGGAAAATGTAGGAATGAATGTATAGCATTAAAGGAATGTAGAAAGGAGGGAAGGAAGGTATAGAGGAATAAAGTAAGGAAGTGAGCAACAGAAAGAAAGAAAGACGGAAGGATTGACGGAAGGAAGGAGGGAGGAAAGGAGGAAGAAAGAAGGAAGGAAAGAAAGATGGAAGGAGGGCTGGATTGACGGAAGGAGGGAGGGAGGGAGGGAGGAAAGATGGAAGGAAAGAAAGATGGAATGATTGAAGGAGGACGGAAGGAAGGAAGAAAGGTAGGGAGGTGGAAGGAAGGAAGTTAGGAAGGACGGAATGAAAGAATTACAGAAGGAAGGAAGGTAGGGAGAGATGAAGGAAGGAAGATGGTAGCGAATGCTATACTTTAGCAGAAGTCGGTTTGTTAATAACTGCTACTGTACTCGATCAAAACTGCTAGTTATGATGTCCATCTATATACTAACCATAATCCTAATCAGCAATAATTATATAGCGCCACTTCAAGAGAAACTCCTCAGAGGCTCTTCCGACCTGTCAGCACCAAACCACCACGATGACAGAAAATTGTTTCAAACGCTTGCAGACAATGGGCAGAGAAAGACAAAGAAGTTCAGTGCGGACACTCAGACTAAGTATATAAAATCAAATTTCAATCGAATGTTCCAATCGCCCCCCCCCCCCCAGTTGGTCTGTTGGAAAGTTCAACAGCCGATCAAAACTGATCTTCAAGTAGACAATGGTGAGTGGCAGATGAAATCGATCTGATGCTGTTGAGTCTGGCCTCCGTCAACGACCAACCCAAGATGTCCGCCTGACGATTGTAACGTAATAATGACGTAACTGATCATACATTACGCTGCTTCGATCAGTCCTAACAGTGCTCTTCTCTTACCCTTCCCTATCCCTATCCCTTCCTCTTCCCTGTCCCTTCCTCAGTTCCCTTCCTCTTTCCCTTCCTCTTCCCTCTCCCCTTCCCACCACTCGTCGCCTAAGGTCAATCACCCGCCATTCCTTCCCACCATCCCACACCACCCACTCCCCACCTTCTCCGGGATTCGATCTTCACCAGGGGCGGCAATTTCAGCCCATCGATAACAATTCTACTTCGTCGCTCAGTCTCTAACTGTCCGTCCGTCTGTCTGTGTGTTTGTCTGTCTGTCTGTCTTTGTGTGTCTCTGTCTCCTTTCATCATCGCCACTGGCTTCCACTACCAGTCATTACATCATCTAAATGGGACGCTTGCTGCGCTCTGCAATTCTACATCGACAAAAGACGACCAGACAGACAGACAGACGAACAGGCAGACGAACAGGCAGACAGATGGACAGGCAGACGGACAGACAGACGGACAGAGACAGACAGACGGATGGACAGACAAACAGACGGACGGACAGAGACAGACGGACAGGCAGACAGACGGACGGACAGACAGAGACAGACGGACAGGCAGACAGACGGACGGACAGACAGATACACAGAAAGACAGACGGTTATACTGTCATCACCTATATATGTAAATTTTACATTCATGGATCGCTAGTGGGGGTGCTACCAAAATGGGGGGTGCTACCAAAACGGGGGGGTGCTACCAAAATGGGGGGTGCTACCAAAATGGGGGGTGCTACCAAAATGGGGGTGCTACGAAAATGGGGGGTGCTACCAAAATGGGGGGGTGCTACCAAAATGGGGGGTGCTACCAAAATGGGGGTGCTACGAAAATGGGGGGTGCTACCAAAATGGGGGTGCTACCAAAATGGGGGTGCCACCAAAATGGGGGTGCTACGAAAATGGGGGGGTGCTACCAAAATGGGGGGTGCTACCAAAATGGGGGGTGCTACCAAAATGGGGGGTGCTACCAAAATGGGGGTGCTACGAAAATGGGGGGTGCTACCAAAATGGGGGTGCTACCAAAATGGGGGTGCCACCAAAATGGGGGTGCCACCAAAATGGGGGTGCTACCAAAATGGGGGGTGCTACCAAAATGGGGGGGTGCTACCAAAATGGGGGGTGCTACCAAAATGGGGGTGCTACGAAAATGGGGGGTGCTACCAAAATGGGGTGCTACCAAAATGGGGGTGCCACCAAAATGGGGGTGCCACCAAAATGGGGGGGTGCTACCAAAATGGGGGTGCTACCAAAATGGGGGTGCTACCAAAATGGGGGTGCTACCAAAATGGGGGTGCTACCAACATGGGGGTGCTACCAAAATGGGGGTGCTACCAAAATGGGGGTGCTACCAAAATGGGGGTGCCACCAAAATGGGGGGGTGCTACCAAAATGGGGGTGCTACTGCTACCAAAATGGGGGGGAGGGTGCTACCAAAATGGGGTGCTACTAAAATGGGGGGTGCCACCAAAATGGAAGGGTGTGCTACCGAAAGCGTCATAGTGTTTCACTCGCCATACAACTTCCTTCCACTGCATCTTCCATTACACCATTATACTACCACACCTGTTGTGGCGCCAGTCCCAAGCCTGGCGAAAGGAGGAGGGCGGCACCGATCACCTCTGTTACCAATGACAGTGTCGTGAAAAAAGCAACCCAACTGTTTACCTAAATAAACCATGCCAGTGCCAGTGCCAGGCCTGGAGCCGAGAGGAGGGCAACATTAAACACTAACACTAACTAACACTGACCAAGCATATATGAAGCTTCCACAAGGAGCTGGATAATTATCCTCATTCCATCTCTATGGTGTATACCAGAAGATGCTTGCAAGGTCATTCCAGGCAGCTGCATGTGTGCAACAGACGAACTGTTGCTCCATCCGCGAAGGTCAACCATAAAACCATCGCTTCCACGATGGCTCTGTATGGAACGCCAACTGACAAACAATACATCATTCGTCCAATCAATACACTCATATATATATATATATATATATATATATATATATATATATATATATATATATATATAATTATATATATAATTATATATACGTGCTATAGTGTTTGTGTGTACATACACGTATATGCATATATGTCCACATTGTATATATATAATTGTATGTATATATATATATGACGTGTGTGCGTCTGTGAGTGCGTGTGGCAGACATAGCAGTGAACATATCCTACCCCTATACCGGTACTGGAGCACACAAAACTATACGCATGCAAATATGGTATATATCCTGTATCATATACAAGACTAATATGCTATATATAATGGAATACCATAAATATTTTCTAATCTCAAGCATTATACATATACATTTAGGCATAAATATACGCATTAATCAAACATATATATAATATTTGCCATATATATATGTATATGTATATGCATGAAATATTGCATAAATAGATCATAGATATCTATAATGAAAGAGGCGCCTATAATACGTGTCGTGCATATGTCTACGATATAATATATGACCGTCGCAATCGTTCATATCCATCACGAGCGCATATACATATATATATATAGAGAGAGAGATATATATATAATTATATATATATTGGTCTTGTATACTACGGTATATATATATATATTTATATATATGGAGCAGCAGCACAAGCAATAGCCCCCAACTGCTGCAGAGGGGTCGATGAGACCAGGAGACAAGATAGAAGACCATCATCATACTATAGGGCGCTTACAGCCACCGCCGCAGCCCCCGCCGCAGTCAGCGCCACCGTCACCGACATGATCGTATCGGCTCATATCAAATAAAGCGAATAATGGATGGATGGATGGACGGATGGACGGACGGACGGACGGATGGATCGAAGCCGGGATCAAGGAAAGAAATTGAAAGTACCGGTAGGAGGGGGTGGAGGGAGGGTGCTGGGCATGCAGGTGTACAGCCGTATGCGCTGACGGACCGAGGCAAAGGCAGACAGACAGATAGACATACAGGCACACATGTATACGTGTATACAGTGTTTTTATACGTATTAGACACATCCATGGATGCATTATAGGCCTATTAGACTATAGTGCATGCCTTTCTCGTGCTAATGATGATTACTTACTGAATGTGTAAATTCTCACTCTTAGAGGTCTATTAGTAGTATTTGTATTGTGTATTGTGTTGTGATTTGTCTTGTATTTGTAGTGTATTGTGTTGTATTTTTATTGTGTTGAATTTGTATTGTATTGTGTTGTATTTGTATTGTATTGTGTTGTATTGTATTGTGTTGTGTTGTATTGTGTTGTATTGTATTGTGTTGTATTGTATCGTATCTAATCTATACAATTATAAAGAGCATCTCATAGGCTAGCGCACAGCAATCAGAAGCGCCACCCAGTGCAAGAGACCGAGAAAAAATAAAATGGTTCTGAGACATGAGTCGGGTATGGACTGCATATATACCAGCTAATAGAAAATAATTATTTGCTGGTATAATAACGAAGGATGTGCTGATGGGGAGAGAGAGAGGGAGCTGATTGCAAAGAGCAGGACGAAGAAGGCATGCCAAAGATCGAGTTTGGCCGTAGTGATCTTTTTTGCACGGGACAAGGGATCAAATGTTGTCTATATCCTGTGAGCATAATGGAAGATGAAGAGAGGCTGAAGTCGGTGGATATACATATATATATATATATATATATATATATATATATATATATATATATGTATATATATATATATGTATATATGTGTGTGTGTGTGTGTGTGTGTGTGTGTGTGTGTGTGTGTGTGTGTGTGTCTGACTAGGTGTGTGCGTGTGGGTGTGGGTGTGTAGATGTGCCTTATGTTAGTGCTTTCTATAACAGTTATTGTTGTCACTAAAGTTTGTGATCCCCAGGTCTTTTTGTTCTGTAAGCCTATATGTCATCTTTAACCTTTTAATGCTACCCATACAGCTAAATAGGCCCCCTCTTAGCGGGACTTTGTCTCTTTGGTGGGCTTGTTGTTCCCCAATCCTTTGCTATGATTGCTATTTGTTTGATTAATCTGCTGGCTCACTTAATTTAATTTCCTAGCTAATTTTCTCACTACACCACTGTGTAAGCCATGCATGTTATTTTACTTACTATATATGTGATCATAATTTCTTGTACGTTTTAAGTTGATGATGGGATCGATAAACTTGACTTGATACTAGTATAGGCTACAGTCCTGTAATTAATAATCGACAGATGAAAAGGATCCGACAACAATATTCTTTGTTTACAACTTGCCATTCTGCCCCAGCATAAATTAAGAATACACAACAATGGACTGGTGTTGTATTTTTATAAGCTTATAATTATTATAATACACCAAAGGAAAATCGAAGACTGGGCTGGAATGAGCCTGACAGACAGTTTAAACGTGGATATATATATATATATATATATATATATATATATATATATAGACTTTGTGCTAAACATGAAACAACAACAGTGATCATGACAAATGACGAAACGGAATGGAAATCATTAACCATCACCAACCAGAGTCTGGCGCCAGGAATTATTGTTAGTGCTGCCGGTCGATGTGATGATCATGATTGTGGTGGAGGTGGTGGTTGCTGTGATAATGATGATGATGATGATGATGATGATGATGGTGGTGGTGGTGGTGGTGGTGGTGATGATGATGATGATGATGATGGTGGTGGTGTTGGTGGTGCTGCTGCTGCTGCTGATGATGATAATGATGATGATAATGATGATGACCATGATGATCATGATGATGATGATGATGATGATGATGATGATGATGATGATGATGATGATGATGATGATGATGATGATGATGATGATGATGATGATGATGATGATGACGACGACGACGACGATTATGATGGTGGTGATGATGATGACGATGACAATGGCAGTGATGATGACGATGCGATGATTCGACCGTTCCTCTCTGTCCTACTTCTCTCTGTTAATCTGGTTAAACGACTGAATTTAGTGGCGCCATCGGTCTACGCTTTGTGACTCATGATAGAAGTTGTTGACTATTATAACTATAATATTATTGCTGTCAACGGCGTTGCTATTTTTCATCTTATAACTGTTATCAGCATCAGCATCAGCACAGCTGCATATTCATTACAACCGTAAGAACTGTAAACCTATCTCTCCATCTGAACTGTAAGCCTATATCTCTCCATCTGAACTGTAAACCTATCTCTATCTGTACGCACAGCGGGGTTATCTACGGTAGATAAAACTCTGACGTCATTAAGCGTCACGCATGCGCACAGTGCACGCTCGTCAGTGCGCCTGCGTGAACGCGTGGGTGTGCACTTAACGTGCGCAGGCCTTGATCCTATAAAATGACCAAAAACTAAGAATAGTGTCTAAACACTCTGTCAATGTTTGCACTTTCACAGTGCCAGTCTCGAGTCTGGATAAAGGAGGATGGCGACGCTAATGGTCTTTGTTATCACACAGTGTCGTTAAATTGAAACTATTACTGCTATACTGATACTGATACTAATACTGATACTTCTACTGCTACTGCCACTGCCACTGCCACTGCCACTGCCACTGCCACTATCACTACCACTACCACTACGTTCCCACGGCTTACCAATTTGGCGTTCCCACGGCTCAGCCATTCGGCGTTCCTACGGTTCACCCATTTGGAGTTTCCACGGCTCACCCATTCGGCGTTCCCACCGCTCACCCATGTATTCGGCGTTCCCACGGCTCACCCATTCGGCGTTCCCACTGCTCACCCAAACCACTTTAACCAATGTTTACTTGTGTAGGTCTACAAATACATGTACACGTGTAACTCCAATCAGATATCTCATTGTGACTGAGGTTTATGGATTCTTGGCATAATAATTATAAAATTTACACTTGAGCAACTCTGAAACCCGCATGGTGGTAGTGGTGGTCTATTGGTTATGGTGGTGTTCTATAACGCGGTGAGTTCTG
>OX457050.1:15215541-15263041 GCA_949752735.1 Lumbricus terrestris | reverse complement strand
GCAAAGGACGACTGAGCCGGACAAAGGACGAGCAATGAGGAATAGGACGAGAGGAATGAGGAGAATGATGAGAGGAATGAGTGAAGAGACATACTGCGTAGAATAGTTGATGGAGAAAAATGGAAAAGGATGATGCCTGACGAGAAGAATGGCGATCGAGAAGAATGAAACGGAGGAGGAAGAATGAGGAATAGCGCGAATGAGGAAGATGACGATCACAATTCGGGAAAAGGAAGAATGCAGAATGCAAACGAGGTCGGGAGATGAAATGCCCCGAAAAACGAGGATATAGTATGGTAAGGGATCTCTGGAGAAAGATGAGAAAGAGGAGAATGAGGAGGAGGAGGAGTAGGAGGAGGAAAAGGAAGAAAACGAGTAGGAGAAGGAGAAGAAGGAATAGAAGAAGTATGAGGAGAAGGAAGAGGATGAGAAGGAGAAGGAGGAGAAGAATGAGGAGGAGGAGGGAGAAGAGGAGAAGGAGGAGGAGGAGGAAGAAGAGGAGAAGGAGAAGGAGAAGGAGGAGAAGAGTTAGGAGAAGAATGAGGAGGAGAAAGATGAGAAAGAAGAGAAGGAAAAGGAGGAGAAAGAACAATGAATGATGACGAATGGCGACTATGACTCATGAGGAGGAGGAGGAGGAGGTGGAGGAGGAGGAAGAGGAGGAGGAGGTGGAGGAGGAGGAGGAGGAGAAGGTGGAGGTGGAGGAGGAGGGATGGAGAACGAAGACGACGTGGAAACGGTGGAATAAGGTGGAGGAGGAGGATGACGAAGAAACCGCTTGTGGAGGATTGAGAAAACCGAGGAAGGAATGATTAGGGTAAAGTTGCTCGTTGGAAGAAATGTGAAGAGGTGTCGTCAATTAAAAGAAAGCTCTGGAAAAGCTGAGAAATTTGATTGGAATGAAAAGGAGGAATAGCTAGGCATCGACACAATTATATAATAATATATATTAATAATAATAATAATAATAATAATAATAATAATAGTGATAATAGTAATAATAATAATAATAATAATAATAATAATAATAATAAAAGTAATAATAAATTAATAGTAACTAATCATTATTATTTATTATTGTTATTGTTATTATTATTATTATTTTTATTATTATTATTATTATTATTATTATTATTATTATTATTATTATTATTAATTTTTTTAAATCTTTTTTTAAATGCCCTGAGGTACTTTGTTCCCCCAGGGACTTATAAAAAGTTAAAAGCAATGTGCCTGGAAATTATTATTATTATTATTATTATTATTATTATTATTATTTTTTTTTTTGGATTTTTTTTTTGCCCCGAGGTAAACATGATCCCTCGGGGACTTCAACACTCTCGATAAAAGCAAATTTGTCTGGAATGGACCCTATTCGTCAAGGTCCCAGTTGGAAAAGGTAGGCCTACCCCTAAAAGCGACATAGTTGAATCGCTGAATCGTTACCGACAGGCGTTGGAACAGATATGACGTTTCGCGGACGTCCCCAGTTGCGGTGCTCATGCTTTGTCCCAAAGCAGAAAGGAAAGTCAAGCCCTCGTTGTTGATGGGGCCTAGGGTTTCGAAAGCCAATGGAATAAACAGGTGAGTTTCTGACAATTGACCGTATTTTGTGTGTTTGAGGGCCGCTGCTATCTCGGCCGCCGCACCCGCCGCCCGAGAAGTGTCGGGGAGATAAGAAACGGCTGAGGTGTCGGTCAAGGTCGCATCCCAAATAAGGCAGCGACCAGCACGCCACGGTATCAGAGTGAGGCCATCCGGTTTCTTGCCGTCAGCCCTTAACAGGCCAACGGGTTCCTTAGTGGAAGGGAAGCCAGTCCGGGTCAAACCGCGGAAGACTATATCGTTCAAGGTCGCATGTCTGGATGAACGACCTGGACCCAAAGAACAGGAGAGCCCGTGCAGGCCGTCAGCGGCAACAGCAGATCCGCAAGGGCATCTGTGCGGTTCACAGAGGGGCACCCCCAGCCGAAGACCAACCGCTACTCTGACTGACTCGTCGTCAAGTCTGAGTCCGCACGAGGTTATAGGGAGAGCCAGCAACCAATCGCCCGCGTGCGGGGCAGAGACAGCTCTGAGACGCGCTTGATGGAGTGGATCCTGAAGTCCGGTGTATAAGTCAGATATGATCTTATCGGTCAGTGGTTTTTCCCAAGATGATTGCCTGTGGACAACACTGCTGTCTGGAAGCTGCACCGAGCTGGCCGTTAGCCAGAGGGACAGCATCTCCACATGTTGTTGATCGGCAGGGAATGAGTCACCTAGCATGATTGACTGGAGCGAAAGTGTACCTGCGGCGGAAGCCAGAAAGGCGGGTAATGCCAGCAAGGTTACAGATCGGATGCCCAGTCCACCATCTCTGATGGGCAGTGAGGCTTGAAGCCACTGATCCTCTGACAGGGGCAGATTTAAGACCCCGATTAGTCCTGAATGCATGGTCGCGTCGAAAAGCGCCAGGCCCGGGTGGTCCGCACAGGGGCAGCAACGTAATGTGTAGAGCAGTCGCGATGAATTGAACGAGTATCTCAAAAGAGTAAGGGCGTCGTGTCTTCCAATGTCTTGCAATCTTGCAAGCGCCCGCCTGAGCTCTGTCGTTCGCTCTTCCAAGGCCTTATCCAGCGCGCCAAGAGTGGAAAGCGGTGCGCCCAAGAGCGATGCCATTTGGGGACTGGTGTATGTGAAGAAGTCCAAAGGGTGGTGATCCGCTGCGAGACCAGGATCATGCGAAATCACCTCACATTTTGAGCGGTTAAATTCAAGACCTATTATTATTATTATTATTATTATTATTATTATTATTATTATTATTATTATTATTATTATTATTATTATTATTATTATTATTATTACATGGAAGCTCAGAAAGTTGAAAATGATTAGAAGGACCGTTGAATCTTGCTTGACCTTGAACCGATTTTTACCCTGCTCGGTGGACATGCTTTTAAAGACTTATTGTACGTAGACCTGAAGGCGTTAATGATTGGATTGAATAGCTTTATGGAAAGTTCTTTCTCCGCAAGTTACCCTAAAGGCACTTGCACATCAATAGATGAAATGAGTTGCACTTGTTTCAGGCTGAGAAACTGCCTGATGAGGAGAAACTTTTGATTGAAGTGGTGCTTGTTACATGTATGTTTAACGACACTGCCATATCAAAGATGATTAGTGTCACCCTCCTGTTTTATCCAGGCTTGGGACTGGCACTGGCAGATTGAAGTGGTCCCTCCAACGACCTCTTATATAGGCCTATAACTAGACAGAGTTCACCCCAAGAGCCTAAGGAGGTCTCAGCAGAAATGACGTCATCCCACCGTCTGATCTCTTTCCAAAGTTCTCATTCTGGTTGTGTTAAGTGCGCTATGTCGCCATCTGTCGAAAGCCCATGCCAAAACGTATTATCTCACAGTTATATAGCGCCACTATTTGATGTAGTCAGTAGTTGGCGTGGCAACACCGTTTGTTACGGAAAGATGCAGAAATGTAGACCCGGACTTGCAGAAAAACGTACCTATGTCTTCACAAGCAGTCTAAAGATGAACCAAGCAGAGGAATCCCTCTTTGCTTCTATCATCAGCGACCACCATGGTCTCCTAGCTCCCGCCAGAACGAGTTACTGGATAGGCTACTTCTTTAGGCCTCGCTCACATATTCTAAACTCTAAAGATATGATACCACGCAGACCACGCCGTGATTCTTTGATTGGAATGGATTTGTTACCAGAACGCTGTAACCTATACTATATGTGACGTCATGTCTGACGCCTATATTGTTGTAAGTTTTTCAACGCTTGTTTGTTTTGTTGACAATTATTATAGTTCGTCGCTCGATGTATTATTTTGTATGTCCCGCCGTGCTTTTGCATGTGGAGTAATAAAGAGAATACTTTACTTTACTTACTTACTAAAGAAATAGCATATCATTCTACCAATAAAATTATTTGGACTGTTTTAACGAGAGGTCAAGACTCTCTGATGATTGTCCGTTCATAGAGACGAAGTTCCAACGGAGTAGGACTATGACTATGACTAGATCTTTTTCCGACGGAACAATCGAGAGCTGTCTGGATGTGGTTAAAATCCAGACAAGGTCACGTCCATAAAAGTAGCCCAGCCTTCGGGAATACGAGGTCAATGCAAAGACCAGGGGCCAGATTTATGTCCTTGTCTTAACCTAAGAAGCCTAGGTCTACCGCCTAAGCACTGGGCTAGGATACGACTAAAAACGAGAGGCGGGACAAAGAGATCATGTCCGTCACGTGAGCATAGTAGACGAAGAGAGTGAGCTGAAATAGTTAGGCTAAGTATATCGCTTATTATTCCATCTGCAAACGCAAACAATTGACCTAAGTAAGTAAGTAAGTAGGCTAAGTATATTTTTTAGTATTACCAGTTGCAAAACAGCACTCTGGTGAGAAAGTATCACATATAAAAATTCCGAAACAAAGTAATTAGTATGTATAAAGCATTCTAGTTAAAAAATGTTTTCCTCATCTGATTGTCTGCTCTTGGTGACACTCGGTCATGGTGACTGGGTCGCAAATTGTGACCTGTTTGCTTCGCTGGGGGAGCAACTGGTAGAGGACATGATCTGGTCGTGTCAGAGCAACTGGTATTAGCATGAGGACACAGTTCTTCAAATGTTGGAATATCACCAGGAAGATAACGCTGAATAAGCCTATTCATCAGGGCTTGGAGCCTACCCTTTTTGTTGTCCAGCATATCCCCACCACGCAGGAGCTGCATAAAGTAAAGCAGACGTGACAGGTTGACCAGCGTACCACTACCACATCGTAAAGTTTGAGGCCAGCTAGACCATGAGCAGTGAGTACACGGAAGACAAAGGGCCTGCCTGGCCCGACAACATAGGCCTAAATATCTTATCAATGTGAATATTGAAATTAAGATTATTAGATATAGGCCTATGCAGGGTTTAAAGTGGATGGGAACGGCGTTCCCACTGCCCTCGAAATTCTAAAACACATGCATTTCAATCAAATTCTTCACCAGCGTTCCCACTGCTCATATTTAGCGTTCCCACTGCTCACTCAAACCACTTTAACCATTGGATATAATAGGCCTATATATTACACCAAGAACTTTCAAGCTGGTAACTCTGGTTAAGCCAGAAGTTTCTATTGGGCCGGACACCCCCCCCTGGTCCTCTGACAATCATTTCATGTCTGATTACAGTACCCGTCCAATGCCTAACATGGTGCAGTTCAGCTGGGATGGTAGCACTATTTGAGGATGGAAGAGAACATTCTTCGAACAAAATTCTGCTGAAGGGCGAAGTCAGACTGGAATGTAAGTGACCTAATAATTTTGTAAGCGGCTGGGTTGAAGTGGGTTCATTGCTGGAACGTCAGACCTCACACATTGTACGAGGATTATAATAATAAAACCACATATAGTATTATATTACAGATAATATAATGTAATATAACAATATTATATGTGATAAAACCGTTATAAGAAAAAAAAACAATTGCAACAAAAGCCGATTTATTTAATTTTATTAAACGCAAAAATACATTTCAAAGTCAGCAGAGACGAGATTTTACGAGAACTCAACATTTTCTCCGAATGAACAGCAGTTACTGTAGGCGGCGACGCAACAAAGCAACCCAGATAGTTCTATCCTCCAACAAATATCGCTCGCAGAAATCTGCCACGCTTAATATTACACCGGCCGTTGTGGAGGGGCAAAGAATGTCAAGAAACCAAAACTAAATGTGATTAACGAAGGTTTGATTCCACAGAATTTATTGCTTGCTTAATTTTCGCGTTTAATTTTTGTTGAGAAAACACGGAAAGTTGCGGAAGACAAATGAATGATCGACCATGGTAAGAAGATTGTTTAGGCAAAACAATAAGTGCCAACGTTTGACTTACATTGAGCGCAGACCTACATCAGAAAACGTACTACAGGAATGAATGTACCACTCAAATGGGATACACAATGAAACAGACAAGCTGAGTCACGCACACACACAAGGGGAATACGATTTTGCAGAAGCTCCAAAAACTACCAAATCCAAATACAACCTGCATAATATTGTGTAGCCTTGGCTATCATACTCGATCCTCGAAGGCTTTTTGACAAGACACACATCTATAGATTCACATCTTAGTTGAACAGGCACAAAAACCATCAATAATTATTATTGTTCCAGTGAATTTGCATTTCTGGTAAGAAAAAATACTCTAGGTGTTGTCGACACAATCCCCAGCCCATTGAACTTTTTTGCCTTAAACGACTTTAACGCAACGTTTCAGAAGCAATGACGAACTGGAAAATATTGCTACTACGAGAAATAACTTCTCTAAACACATACAAAGAAGACAAATACAAATGCTTGTTAAACTGTCTGGAGTACCAGAGAGAGAGAGAGCCAACGTGTTAGAAGCGGACATCAGGCATGGCCGGGAAGTCTCGGGCATCTTAAAACTTAATTATAATTCAAAAAAACACACAAACAATGTAAACTTACTTCTAACCGACGATGATGATAATAATAAAAATAATAATAATGCAACAATATCTCAGTTCTAACGATAATGATAATAATGTATAGCTAAAGTCCTAACAACGAAATGGTGCCAACAGAAATCGTGGTCGAGCACGCAATATCAGCAAAAATGCTCTCGAAAAGAAGCAACCTTGTAGAAGCATGCCTCGGTCATATTCGGAGGATTCATGAAATTGCAGTAATTCACAGCGTCTAACAAAGGTTCTGTTTCTGAAACACGATTCTCGTACAAGTACAAAATGAAAACTAAATGTATATATCTGAGTACTTTATAGCGCCCCTTTAAGATTACTACTCGGAGGCGCTCCCGACTACAGCACGGACACTGAATCGGTGTTTCACGCGAAACGCATTAGCAATTGCGAGGGAATGACTTGCTCAGGGTCCCTACGCAACGACGAGGTTGATTCGAACCCGCAACTTTCCGGCTTCACAGGACCGAACACACCCCGGCACCGCCATGCCCCACAAATTCTACAAATCTAGAGCTTCTGACATAACTGCAAAATGTTGACAAGGGAGTAATCAGTTGAAAGGTATTTGACACTACAAGCCTTCTGCAACAATGCGCAACATAGTAGCAGGACTGCTTGCATACATCTGTAGCACTACGCTGACGAACACATGTGAAATTGACTGTAACAAAGTCTCAAGAAACCGAAGAACGTCACAAAGGTCGCGTGTCCCACCGCCTCCGCAATCGCATGGCACCATTTCACAAAAGCATTATTATGCATGATATAAACGAACAAAAACCGCAAGAAAAATGAGTTTCCATCAAACTATCACAAAATAGGAATATAAGCTTAAACGACAGTTTTAAACAACAACTGCTAATACTACTCTTGAAAACAATCGAAAACTGTCCCACATCCTCCACCACCCATCTCCACTGATCTTCCCTTCCGGCACCACTAAAAAACTCCTTTCGCCAGTGAAACGCTAAACCTCCGTCGGCGTTCTCTCCTATAAAATCCCTTGAACAAGACACCCTTCTAGTAGAACATTGTCAAACACTCCGAACAAATCTACCAATCAGATATCTTCGCATGGCCAATCAGATCGACTTGTGTTTAGTTTCTTGGACCTGCGACTCTTGCACACAGGTCATTCTTACGCGGATCCAAACTCTACTTCTTTCCAACGCAAAATGACACCTCCCCAACAGCAACAACCTCAAGATCGCGGACGAAGGAAGTTCCACAACGAACCCAACTGAAGCGGACAGGTAACAGTAGTAGTAGTAGTAGTGATCAATAGAAAAAACAATCAACACGGTTGAAAAAAGTGATCGCCGTCGAACGTAGAAAAGTACGAAACGCACGTGTGCCTTCTCTTTTTTGCATAAAAACATGATGCCAAGTACAAATACACTGATCTCCATAAGGCTAATTAACCACAGAATACGGATGAAGCGCACGACATCGGAACCGACCGACGACGTCAGTGTAGCAACAATATAAGCAGCACATCTAACAGAACACAAAAGTCACGGAAAGCTACACCAACGTACGTACGCGCACACACAGAATCTGCAAAACGCTTGAATAGAATTGTTCTGGCCTACGATACGCAGCGTACAACAAAAACGCGTCCGTTGAGCCGAACAGTAATCTCGATATTAACTTCGTATGAGACGACGTCGGATGATTTTGCAACAAATGCGGTGGTTACAAACAACAAGCTTTGACGAAGACGACTCAAACGGTGAAGCAACTTGGCACAGTTAATAATTGTTGCTACTGGATACCTGATCTCGGAAACAATGCTCTCGCAGACAATGAGACAAATACGGTGCGCTCATTCACATCACACTGCCTCGTCGCAACACTACCGAGCAGCTACGTTGAAACCGAAGATATCTTCGACAATATTTAAATCTATCAAACTGCTTGTTGTGTTAAGCCTACAGCCACGACGCCTGGAGCGTAAATCTATCCATCTATTTACTATCTCGCACCAATCTGAGATTCTCAAATAACGCCAACATGACCCTGCAGATCCATCCACAACACGCGGACATACCGTGACCATTCGTTGCAACAGAAAAAGAAATTAGCGGTGGACAAGATTTAAATTTTAACAACGCTTTTATTTCAGAGCACAATTTTTTTTACTTTATCTCAAAAATTTTCTTAAACAACTTCGTTCTTCAGATTCCTCTCAAATTTTGAACGAAAAAAATACTTGGCAGATTGACTAAACAAAAAACAAGCCCAAAGTTTTAAAAAAAAACAAGCCCAAAGTTACAAAACAAGCCCAAAGTTACAAAACAAGCCCAAAGTTACAAAACAAGCCCAAAGATAATTTATTTTTAGGCAACTGCTGGCTAAGAGCTCATTGTGACCAACAGTGAAGATTTGTATTGTAAAAACTTTCAGAACAAAATATACAATAACAGCAGAAAAAAATGGCAACTCGCATTTAACCGAAACAAGTTCAATACTGACACACAGGTTGCTAGTAATGCCTGTAGACAAAACATTTCCAAGCCATTCAACACGAGACAGACAACACCATTCATTGGACCGTCTTACATCAAGATCTTACTAGATGTTTTCAGGAACCGAGCTTTGCATAATTGTGTTTACTCTTTAAAAATACTCTACAACCAGTCCAGTTTAGTAAGAATAATTATAATTAATTAACTAGAGAGCAAGAGGTAATTCAAAAGATGCCGACTCTAAGATATAACAAATCTGAACAACGACTACCCAGGTCAATTACTTAACAGAAGCCGGTAGTACGAGACAACAAAGTGCATAGGTGAAACACAAGGACGGGAGGGAGCACCCCAGAGTCAACAGTATTTCTAGAAACCACGGCAGATGGAATGTATACAGATAAATTAACAAGACACCCACCCACCCTGTCGCAGGCTATACCATCCGTTAAATGACCAGAAACATAAAATAATGAGGTGAAAAGGAAGAAGAGCTCGAGACAAACGACCCGAATGTTTTCTCAGTTGATACAAACACGTGGTCGATTAATTCGGTGTGTACTAAGACTCCGGAAAAACCTCGTCAACATTGACAACTTCACTGGCAAGAACGTGAGACCGCTGTCCGATTTCGCCATCACAACAATTTTGATTCACCCTAATGAGTATTCTAAGAGCAATCCGCACACCACATTCACAGTTCTGAAACGTCGGCTATTCCCAGCAAACAACCGATTCTCACGTAAAACAATTCTACGTTTCTATCTTACGTTCGTACGTTGCACGGAAGGTTTCCTCTGTGCACAAGCCTCGTGAACGAACAAACAAACACCTCATTTCCAGGACTTTCACACTTTTATTCCCACGGTAACTTACTTAAATATGGCATTGCTTCAGCCGCCCCCAACCTGTAACAAGCGCAGAAAACAAGATGGCTAAACGTGTCTTGTAGAAAAATGCAGAAAAAAACGATCATCAAAGCGATATGTTCCAACCATGACACACTCACACACGTACTACGTAAACCTTTGCGAACTCGTCAACAAACAACGCATTGAGCTCGGCGAAAACTAAACCAACTTGGCAAAAGCTGCATCTGACAAGCACACAGGCAGACGACAACAACACAGACAAAGTAGACTCTACACACAGAAACTGTTCAAACACTAGTAAATTGCTGACTGGTTTGCATATACGTTTTTTTTAAGCAACTCTCGTCCTAGCACAGACATCTTTCGTGCAACAACATTTGACCAGTATTACCCTTGCAGACGAATTTTTGTAGCTTCTGCTTTTTCACCAGATAACAGGCAAAGCTACAAGAAAAGAGTTCGTGTTCAGGGATTGCCTGATTACACCGTAGGCTAACACGTCAAGAAACTACACATCACAAAAACCTGACTGTGTAACTGCACAACTAATCAACCTTCTAAACAAAACACACGAAACTTGGTTCTCGAATCTCTTAACAACATTAGATAGTTATAAAAACGGTTTAGCGCTCAAACAAACGACAAGAAAACAGCACCAAAACTCTGTGCACCAAAGTCACTACTGGACAACCTCCTGTCAAACGCTTACAATAACCTTCGCTGAGAAAGCTCCGGCTTTTGGTGTAGTGCATCAAATCCTTGTAACTCAAAACACGATTTCCTTTCTGCAATCAGAATATCAGTTAAAACACCTCAAATTTCTCACCCGATTTTGATTAAACAAACTTAAATGCAAATATTCCCAATCGCCTTTTGTAATTTTTTTTGGCCACCGTAAAACGATCAACTTATTGCTAATCCCGCGAATAACGCCAGAAAACACAACGAACAAAAACGACTCGTAATTTTTTTTAATTGTTTACATTCATCATTGCAGTAGAAATCACCAAACGTAAACCATTCCACTGTGTACCGATACAGCAGAGAAAAATAAACTCGACTTCTGGAAGCATTCACAAATAACGCTACACATCATCTACTAATAATACTAAACACGCATGTTCGAAAAAACCAATACATAGATGTTGAAGATAAAAAACTTTAGCTTAACAGCAACTTTTTAAATAACAGGTTCTAGAAACATTGCTAACAAGTTATTGAAAATGCAAACCTGCCAGTCAACAGGCCGTGAAAATATTTATACAAATAAACAAGCAGTTTCTTTTTTTACCGAACAAGTAAACACGGCGAGCGACGTAATAAAAATACGAAATAAATTATACACATCGGAAACTACGATAAATTAACTAAGTCACCAAACTTAAAACAAATAACATCAACAGTTTTATTTGTCAGTAGTTTGTTCGACAAGTTTTGATTGCAATCTTGTGGTTATAGAGTTCAGAAACCGACCCAAAAATGAAGTAGCTGATGCTCTATATCAAAGAAATACTTCTAACTTGACTAATACCTCATTTCAAGCCACTTCCTCTGCATTCTTATGCAACATCTCAGTCGTATACAATGCAGCCCAACTAAATGATCAGTACTGTCCAAATTTTAATTTCGATTCAATTACTGGTGTAGCTGCTCATAATTATTCCCCTAGACAAACAGAAAGTGAAACTGGTTCAGGATTTCCAGTTTCGTCCGCTTGTTTCTGCCAGCCAAAACGCAGCAAGAGATGAACAATTCAGCGGATAACTCATTCGATTAAAAAAGACTTAGAAACTAACAGTCCCAAAACTTACGCTAACAAAAACCGTAACTGTTCATGCTACCAATCTTGCAACAAAACATAACGACGACATGTTTACCCAATAACAGACATATTCGTAGAAGCATAATTAGTTTAATTCTTTGATCGATGTCATACATTAACAAAGCATCACAACTACTGTTAAGGAACAGAATGGAAATCTCTCAGTTTTCTACATTCGCCAGCATGAAGCATAGATCTGCCGGTCTTTGAACTAAGGCTGACTGGCCAGATTTGCAAATCTTATCGTTTAGCTAGAAAGTGAAATGGCCAGATAGCAAACATCATCACAAACTGCTCCTGTATATCTTGATTATAACTCAACATCTAAACACAAAAGCCTTAAATTAATTACAGTTTTTGCTAGGTTGACTAAAGTGGCACAGAGAAGCATGCTAAATCAACTCCAGCCATGTCCATAAGAGATATACAGGAGCAAAAACGTCTCACAATTAATTCAGTGTAATATTATCAAAGAAAATTGGCCATTTTCAAACGGCAGCGCAAAGCAAACAAAAAGATCAACTCAGGAAACATAATCATTCGTGAAAATGCAGAAAACGGCCTGAAACCAGAAACAGAAAGCAAAAGCTTTGTTATAAAAAAATAATTTCATACGAACATTTGCACGCATGGTGCGTGCAACTATTTTCCATGACTCTAGTAGCAACATCGACAAACGAGAACATAGCCCTCACATAGCGCACATGAGAAGTCTTGCGTCCGAGAAGCAAAAAACAGCAGAGAGCAAGCCAAACTTGAAGCAAAAGTGCAGTTCTAAGACCAGAAAAATATGCAGCATATGACGGAAACAATGAAACCGCTTAAAAACTACACGAAAAACACGACTCTGCCAAAAAAACAAAAACGTGTGTCCGCTACTCTACAACAAAACTACGCAACTACGAACTACGCGTGCCGCCATCGTCGGAGAAATTTGGCACGGAAAGGAGCAACAGCTGTTAGGAAACACAACAGTCAACCGCTAAACTCTTCTGGTAAGTGTTTCAAATGCTAAAACAATCGTAAAAAATCTTCCCAGAAAAATGATTCACAGCATCATAATCGGCGGCCAACGCACTAAAGTCAACCGTACGTCAACCGCAACAAGGAATCGGAAGACAGCCTTAAGACGATCGCAATTCATAATTAATTTCCGACTGTAAAAAGACTTTTCCTCCGATCCAAAGCGTACACATATAACGACGCACACCAACCAAACGGTCGCCGCCAACGTAAATATCGTTACGACACGAAAAAAAGAAACAATATTTCTTCTAATACGATAGAAATAACAAAAGATGTTGGGAAAGATTCTTCTCCGTAGGACCGCCGCTTCTCCGCCTGCGTTGACGCGCCCGGAAAACACGGACGACGAAAGCGCACGCGTCGTCAACGGCGCTCGGGTCAACCCTCAATCGTACGTCAACGGCTGGCGGTTCTGCACCCCGTAGCGGTAGCAGTAGATGCGGAAATCTTTGCTGGCCAGAATGATCTCGCCGTCTTCGCCCAAGGCGACGTCGAAGCACTGGGCGTGCTTTACCTTGCTCTCGAATCCGTACTTGAGTTTACCCTCCTGAGTGAAGACGGTCACGTTGAAGTTGTTGTGGTTGTCGGCGATCACGACCTCCCCTCGCAGGTTGATCCCGACGCCGATCGGGTAGTTGGTGATGTTGCTGCCCCCGATCTTGCGCAGGAACTCACCCTTGTACGTGAAGACCATGACGCAGTGCGCGCGGTTGTCGCTGATGAAGACCTCGTCTCGGTCGTTGGTCGCGATGCTGTTCGGAAACTCCAGGTGATCCTTGCAGTAGAACTTTTCCTTCAGCTCTCCGACTCCACTAAAGATGCTGACACGCATCACCTTGCATTCGACGACGAGGATACGGCCCTTCCCGTCGACGGTGAGCCCGCGTGGGTGCTGGAGCATGTTCGAGCCGAACTTGAGCACGAACTCACCCTTGCTCGTGAATATCTGCACCTGGTGCGTCGGGGAGCGTTCCGTGATGACGATGCGCCCGGTGACCGGGCAGACTGCCACGCGGTTCGGATACAGCAGCTGGCCCTTCTCCTTTCCGTTCTCCCCGAACTCGAACTTCAGCTGGCCGCTCCGGTCGAACACCTCGATGCGATGGTTGTTGGTGTCGGCGACGAGAATGTCGCCCTCGGCGTTGACGGCGACCCCGCTCGGCTCGGAGAACTGCGCGTGGCTGCTCCCGTACTCGCCGAATCGTGCGTAGAAGCTCATCTTGTGGCGCATGACGAGGCTTCCAGGGGGCGACGACGACGTGATGGAATTGCCCCGTGATTCTCCCCCGTTCACCAATCCCGGCTGGAACATGGACACGTTGGAGAAGATGTCCCCGTCGTTGACGCCCGGCGCGGAATTATCCAGCGAGTGGTGGAGCAGGGATGGCGACGCCATCTGCAACGGACTCAGACCGGACGGCATCCGGCTGGCTCGCTCGGACAACAGGGTCATACTGCCGAACGTGTTCATCCAATCCAGCTCCGGGTGATTGCCGTTCGTCTGGACGGGCCATCTCGTCGGCTGTAGCTCCATCTGCTGCTGGCGTGCAAGCGTTGACAGGTTGTGGTCGATCACTCCGAAGCCGTTCTGAATGGCGGCCTGGACGACCTGGTGGTTTGTACGGAATTCGACCTTGAACGCCTCCGGGCCGTTGACCGTTGGAACGTAGTTGACGACTGGGAGCAGACGGTCTTCGATCATCTGCTTCAGCATCAGCATCTGAACGCGTCCGATTCTTCGGTCGGCTCGCTTGATGAAGCGGTCCAACGACTCGGCTTTCTTCATCACGTCCTCAAGCTCCGTAAATGCGTTCGTCAAGGTCGCCTGAATTTAAGCAGAAGACGTGAATTCAACTTGCTGAAGAAGGGATATTCATTCATTCATTCATTTACTCGGACATTTATATAGCGCTCCTTCAAGAAAAAACTACTCAGAGGCGCTCCCAACTCCAGCGCGCCCAAAAAGAACAGTTTTAAGGTTAGTAAGGAACGATCCTGGTAGAGTCCCAGGGTGTAGGCGTATATATATATATATATATATATATATATATATATATATATATATATATATATATATATATATATATATATATATATAACACTAATGCATTCACACGTTCCAAGAATTTATATGGTGCCTCTTCGAGATACCTACTCAGAGGTGCTCCCAGCACAGCTAGAAAGCAGGATTTGAGCAACTTATGAAAAACAGACGAGTTTACCTATAAAGGCAGAAATCACAAGGCTAATGGGAGGTCATTCAAGTTGTCAGGACCCACAATCAAAACATAGGTTTGGCGCTGTCCGATAGAAGGGCAAGCTCGTGGAACCAGAAGCATCCCTTGCCAAAGAGTTCGACGGGCTGTGAGGTCAGAGACAGGTCAACAACGATCAAACATGGCAGAAGTGTATTGAACAAAGTACTTTCTACATGTTGACGTGACTAAATGATACAATGACATATTACAACAAAAGTTGAAAATTGCAACTTAGGACTAATTACTAAAGTGAGAGAATAATTTCTTTAGCGCCTTACGTAGAGTAAAGATTTGTGTTTCAAATCATGTATAAGAAATCTTCATACAATTTTTATAAATGATTAAAATAAAAAGATGGACAGGCTTTTTCGATTAATTTACAATTCATGTTCTGAAATCAGTTAATTTCAATTTTATAGATTTTAACATAAATAACCACTTGCAGCTCTATCACTATCACGCCATAATAAACGAATCATGGTCAAATTAGTCATGCCTCGGCACAGGTACTCGCAAAAAACATTCCTACCTTCTGATGGTTGTAGGTAGCGTCCAGTTTCTGCACCATGGCTTCCTTGCACTCGCTAAGAAGCTGGGCGTACGCAAAGAAGGCAGCATTGATGCCCTCTTTCGCAACCTCGTACTGTTTGTTGAGATTCGCCGCCGAATTGCTGATGTTCTCTCCGGCGGCCGACAGCTTCGGCTGCTCCGAATGCGCCTTGTGCAGGAGGCTGTACAACTTCAGGAGCAGGCTGTCCGAAATGACGCTCAGAGGGTAGTAGTTGTGGCTCTGAACGGAGCAGAGCTTGACGCACTCGCGACAACGCGGCACGTTGCAGACCGGGCTGCAGCAAAAGAACTCCATGCAGCAGGTCTTGTGAAGCTCGCACATGACCGGATAGTCCCCGGCTCCAGCGGCGGGTTCGCTAGTCGCGAGGATCCGGTGGCCCTGGAACTGGTACATCTCCTCGTGGGACTTGTGGCACGACGCGCAGAGCATGGCCGCGCAGTCGACGCAGTGTCCCGTCACCTGCTTGTCCCGCAGACCGTTGCAGAGCCCGCAGACGACCGACGATCCGGTCGACCTCTCCACAACCTCCATCTCGTTCATCATGACGAAGTCGGGTCGGAGGTCCTGCACCTTCCCGTTCGGGAGGTGCGTCTTCGACTGGCATCTGGGACAGACGATCAGCTCGCCGGTGCCGCCTCCGCCGCGTACCATCTTTTCAAGGCATTGAAGGCAGTACGTGTGGAAGCAGCCAAGGAGGCGCGGCGATCGGTACGGCTTGCAGCAGACGTGGCACGCGCGGGAGAGCGCGTCCGACTCGGCATCCGACAGCGACGCCGAACTCGGGTTCGTGTCGACGGATGGCGTTGGCGAGGTCATCGTCGTCGTAAACAGGTTTTCGAAATTAAATTCTAAAAAAGGAAAAACCGTAAAATATCAAGTTCGATCGAAATTCACTAAAGCTAAGATTCGTTCATTCATTTAGACATTTATATAGCGCTCCTTCAAGAAAAAACTACTCAGAGGCGCTCCCGACTCCAGCGCGCACAAAAAGTACAGTTTTAAGTGTAGTAAGGAAGGATCCTGGTAGAGTCTCAGGGTGTAGGCGTAGCTCAAAAGGCAGGCCATTCCAGACCACTGGTCCAACCACAGAAAAGGCATGATTCTTCATCATAGTAGTACGAGCAAAAGGAACTAAGAGATATTATTACAAAGATATTATAAAATGACATGTAATAATTAATTGTATTGTATTCATAGGTGCTCTCGGCACGAATAACTGGGGGAGGGGTGGGGAAGAATTGTCGTTATAGAGTGAGACGGGTGCGGTGGGTCATCTGGATTTGTGTCTTTTCCTAAATTAAACAAAGATTATTATTCATACATATACTTGTAATCACACACATGGCCGCTTGCATGAATTTTGTCATCGGCCACTTCAGTTAAGAGGAAGACTTGGAACTCAAACACACACACCACTCTAGCGCTGAGCCGCAGCATGCCAGACAGTTCTGGTTTAAGTACACAAGCAAGTCAAAACAAAGATTTACTGATTGTCAGTACAGACATTCAATTCAATTCTCATTCAATCAAAACTTCAGGCTGGCAAAAGACAGCCTGTAACGCAAATGAAGACACTTTCACAAAGGTTGAATATGCAATAATTACACATGTTCAGATCATATGAAGCATTTATCACGACTAGGTTTGGTTGATGTATTGATAAATTAATTCACACAGCAAGGAACCGCTCATCTCCGTATACATTTTAATTTTTCCTATCTCAATTCATGCGTAAGCTTATATGAAAACCATACATCATGAAAAATCCAATGAAAAGCCTAGAGCCTCAAATGATGACATGAAAAATTGATAACTGATGTCTTTTTTTGTAACCTATACACATCACAGATTCTGAATGGCTGCTCGCAGAGACAGTGTAGCAAAAATAACTGAAGCCAAAATTGCTACATAGATGCAACACATATGCCCACACACTGGAAGCTATTTACAATCTACAAAAGCTAAATATACACGAACATATAGGCAATTTTTCATGTCACACCTTTCATCTGCATTGATATACTTTGCTAATCTTTAAAAGCCTTAACACTGTTAACAGCATCACAGTTTCTATGACAACTAAACTCAGAGTATGTCACAAATTTACATAAAACACTATAGCACATGATGATGATGATGCTGTTCCCTGCACAGGTCCATTGTCTTTTATGCCACCTGGAGAAGAAGATGAGTGAGGTGATTTCACTTTGTCACAAACAATTATGGGTGAGCAACTTTTCCAGAGTTGCTATGCAGTGCCTCGAGTTAGATTCCAACCTGTGACCCTCTGGTTTCAATCAACCAATGCTTTAATTGACACAATACCAGACAATACCTCCTTAATAACACAATACATCTTCAAGCAATCCTTTGCCATATATGGTGTCCAAAGTTATTCCTGCATGGAATAAAAGACTCTCAGACATCGAAGGCAACTCCTAGTTACACGGGGGGGTCGCTCAGCTACCATGTTACACGGAGGAGCTCTTGGATGTAGGGTCATCCAACTGGAATGACCTCCTTTCAAAGCAACATTTATTACATCTGACCAATCAAACTTTTTTCATCAATCTCTCCAACTTGTATTATTTTCTTTTTGCTGTTGTTAGTCTGGGAGCACTCCTTAGCAGGTTTCCTTAAGGGGCACTACATATGTAAGTCCATAAATTGAATGAACAAAGTAATGTCAGCGCAGAACATACCACTACACCACCCTGTCCCAACTTAATCAACACAGCGCTAAATAAATTAATTACCCACTTGAACATCTGCTAGACGCAACAGCTACGCACAAAGCACATCGTCCACACAACAACAACAGAGACCACACACAGTCCGAAGACCAGAGACTCCTACCTCCAATTCTCTCCGACTTCTCAAACTTCCCCGGCCCCGTCCCGATGCACCACGGCCCTCCTTTTATACGGGACCCTTATCAACTGGGCCGCCGATCACCCAGAGGTCAGTCGGCGGCAGGTGGGTCAGCGGAAAATGCTTGTTTACGTGTCCAGCCAAAGATCCCGTAACTGGGCCAGTTCAGACAGCCAAATCTAACTGGGTCAACGGCTGCTCCAACAGACGATCGGCCCACCCACCCACCGCCCTTCCATCAACCCTCCCTCCGTGCCTAAAAGAAAACCGAGGCTGATCGTAGACAGTAGCAGCTCTTCGAATCTAATCTTTAAGAAGCCATGGTTCAGAGACATGATCTTGGTTCAGAGATATATTACAGGCTTAAAAGCACCAGCAGCCGTTGACCATTAAGCCGTACCTCTATCGGGCAGGACTCGGTAGCAAGGCGGCGGCGGGCGGCGTGGCAGGCCGCCGCGTAGAAGGCGGCGGCCACCGCACCGGATGAACCACACGCTGATCAGAGATGCCGCGCCATTGCTCAGCCAAAGTTCCCAATGTCTCGAATAGGAAATCATTGGTCGCTAATGAAATTTAGATGATTCTAAGTGCACGGTGACCTAGGACAAATGCATTTGCGTGACCCTGCACTCAATGACACACGGTCTCAGTAGTCCTAAGATCCCGTCTACCAATTAGTATCTCGTAGCTGCTTCTTCTTCACCCCCAAACAATTCTGTCATTTGACTCGACTGCAATTTAGGAATGCTACTAGAATTCATCTTTGGAGTCATTCATATCACAGCTCCGATCTTGTTCATGGACAGAGGGCACGTATATGACTGCCATTGATTTCCTGAACTCGTTTACCATGTCCTTGTTATTGGCCATACCTCTATACCAGTGTTTAATCTAGACGTCTAGAGTTCCCCCCCAGGATTGACATTTCCCCCCCCCCCAGAAAAAATTGACGAAATTATATTGGTTTTTAGTTACTGCTTTCGTCATTGTTTTAAATGAAGTGTTATAATATATCGTGATATAATTTATTATTATATGAATATAATGACATCATTTTACTACTATAATATATGATACTATCATGTTAAGATGACACCTTAAAATGCAGCCATTGCAGTGTGGAAATTCAAAAAGTTTCTAATAAGTCACTGAAAAAGTACAGCTATTTTGCTAAGATGACCCCTTAAAATGCTGCCTTTGCAATGTGGAAATCAAATTTTTTTATAATGGGTCAATGAAAAAGTACAGCTATTTTGTTAAGATGACCCCTTAAAATGCTGCCATTGCAATGTGGAAATCCAAAAATTTTCTAATCGGTCACTGAAAAAGTACAGCTATTTTGTTAAGACGACACCTTAAAATGCTGCCATTGCAATGTGGAAATTCAAAAAGTTTCTAATGGGTCACTGAAACAGTACAGCTATTTTGTTAAGATGACCCCTTAAAATGCTGCCATTGCAATGTGGAAATTCAAAAAGTTTCTAATGGGTCACTGAAAAAGTGCAGCCATTTTTTTAAGATGACCCCTTAAAATGCTGTCATTGCAATGTGGATATCCAAAAAATTTCGCATGGGTCACTGAAACAGTACAGCTCTAATTTTTTTAAAGATGACACCTTAAAATGCTGCCATTGCAATGTGGAAATCCAAAAAGTTTCTAATGGGTCAATGAAAAAGTACAGCTATTTTGTTAAGACGACACCTTAAAATGCTGCCATTGTAATGTGGAAATCCAAAAAGTTTCTAATGGGTCACTGAAAAAGTACAGCTATTTTGTTAAGATGACCCCTTAAAATGCTGCCATTGCAATGTGGAAATTCAAAAAGTTTCTAGTGGGTAACTGAAAAAGTGCAGCCATTTTTTTAAGATGACCCCTTAAAATGCTGTCATTGCAATGTGGATATCCAAAAAATTTCGTATGGGTCACTGAAACAGTACAGCTCTAATTTTTTTAAAGATGACACCTTAAAATGCTGCCATTGCAATGTGGAAATCCAAAAAGTTTCTAATGGGTCAATGAAAAAGTGCAGCCATTTTTTTAAGATGACCCCTTAAAATGCTGTCATTGCAATGTGGATATCCAAAAAATTTCGTATGGGTCACTGAAACAGTACAGCTCTAATTTTTTTTAAGATGACACCTTAAAATGCTGCCATTGCAATGTGGAAATCCAAAAAGTTTCTAATGGGTCAATGAAAAAGTACAGCTATTTTGTTAAGACGACACCTTAACATGCTGCCATTGCAATGTGGAAATTCAAAAAGTTTCTGATGGGGAGGGGCGCATCCCCATCCCTATACCCCTCCCCGTCTCGGTGCTACGTGCATCACGAGCGTCCTTCGGACATTCAAATGTCTCCCCCCCCAGAAACCCCAATTCCCCCCCCAGAGGAGGGGGACTAGATTAAACACTGCCTCTATACTCAGGAACTATAATTATACAATTCGTCATTAATATCGTCTTAATTAATATTCATGATGTAGAACTTTGGCGCATTATTCCGCCCACATTCTGGTAAATCCTTAAACCATCACTTCATTGGTAGATTTGCGACCATGGCTTTGTACTACAACTGTAATTAATGCATTGGCTCCCTATCCTGCAGCAAACAACTTACCTGTTTTGGTGTGGCAGTGCCTTGTAGGTGCTGCTCCTGTATATTTGCAAGAAAACTGTCTCTACTTTGGTTGTAAAGAGACTTGTGCTCAACATTCTTCCACTTAAGGTGAACTCCTCATTCCCAGAGTACGAACTGCTCCTCTGTTATTGGCCCCCATGGTATGGAATGGGTTTCAACTGCCTATACCAATGGCTCCAAAATTTCACGAGTCGCGACCCACTTGTAAATATTGTGGCGGCCCCGAGGTCCACTGAACAAAATCGAACGTTATTGGTTAAACGACTTGACCATTAGACACTTCTGCATTGTGCACTAGACACTGCTGATTTCGTGAACTGGTAAATCCTTGCTACAAATAAATTAAGTGAAATAAAGGTACCACAGAAATGATTGCCAAAATATGTGATTATCAGGCCATGAGTACAACACGGGTCTTTATTCATCATAAATCAAATGGTTATAACGTCATTAAAAGCTAATGGATGACACACGCTTGCTTCTTGAGCTTCGAATATTCAAAAATTGATGGAAATAGTTAGAATGCCACATTATTCTGCTGTAAATCAATGGTTTTATGCAAGACTGTCAAGCCATAAAGCCACACAAGCTAGTCATACTGAAAGACACCCAGAGACACTGTGACAGCCAAACAGACAGACACACACAGACAGTCAAACATACACTGTAAGAGTCAAACAGACATACATACACTGCGACAGTCAAACAGACAGACACACATACACTGTGACAGTCAAACAGACACACACATACACTGTGACAGTCAAACAGACACACAGACAGACACTCCGACAGTAAAACACTGACAATCAAACAGACAAAGATAGACAGTCAAACAAACAGACAGACAGAGCCACTAGATACCAAATAGGCAATCCCCCTCAACATATTTCACATATTTCCTCCCAATGAACCCACCGATTATCATCAAGCAGTAATCGCATACCAAAAACGACATCCGCTAATCGCTAAATGAACGACGATATTCGGCCCATCAACATGGAACGGAGGAGCACTGCTTCATTGCTTCAATTCTATCTAATTATCCTCTACTTAACCAGTGACAACCGACTGATGAATGAATCTATGAAGTCATTACTCACTCTTAATTAAGAACCTGCTGGTCAATGTCTCGTGCGTGGTCCAAAAGCCACACAACGCTAGCAAAACAAGAAATCGTTTACCCACCACGCATCCATGACATCTCACAAATTCTAAGATACACGCCTTCAGAATAGACGTATATTATTCATTGTGTGCACAAAACTTTATGTACAGATTACGCAATTCTACCGTGAGACAGAGCTCTGCAAGTCCCTCCCACGCATTTGGTGGGCTGTTCCCACTGAATGCTTGGTCATCTTCAGATAGAGGTAATTAATATGCAAATCTAATTAATATACAAATCGATGCCGCATTGTATACATAATGACAACAGCACATACGCAATACGCATCACGTACACATAATACCTACCAATAAATATTATTATAGGTGCATACAACTATATCTTCCTGCGGCACTAAGGGCTAAACTAACGGCTGTTTAACCTCATCTGTCTCTCACTCTTTCCCCCCTCTGAGTTTTTCATGCCAAATAGTCAACCTGTGAGAGGTGCTATATAAATTTAATAGATAGGCCTACAATACAGTACATTTACATGGACAAAATCACAAGTGCATCAAACATAGAACTCTATGGTATTGATTGATGCAGTTTTAATACCATTGCAATATCCACTCAAACTCAACAAGGCAGAACCTTAGAGACACATCACAACAGAAATGGACTGACTTTTGGACAGACAGTCCGCTCTGGTTTAAAATGAATGCCAGCACCACCCCCACAAAATTCACCACAGCTTATCATCATCATCATCATCATCATCGTCATCATCATCACCATCACCACCACCACCACCACCACCATCAAATGACCAAGCAGTCGCTATGAGAAATGCAGAAAAATAACAGGGTCTGATCCCCATGGAGTTGGGCTATGCAAAGAAAACTAAACTCTGAAATCCTAAGAAAGACTTTGGAATTTGAACCCATCCAACACCCAACCCCAACATGGCAATTCTCACCCCTCGACCATTGCATTTCGACTGAAGGACTTCCTCAAGGTCTCCCCTACTGGCAACGGGCTAAGGGGAGATTCGAACACCACACTCACGTGACAGAGGAAGACA
This sequence comes from Lumbricus terrestris, assembly GCA_949752735.1. Lineage (NCBI taxonomy): Eukaryota > Metazoa > Annelida > Clitellata > Crassiclitellata > Lumbricidae > Lumbricus > Lumbricus terrestris. The sequence goes on along the minus strand of OX457050.1, from coordinate 15,239,820 downwards.
TCTATTAAACCAATCGACTATCATGCCCCCCCACACATTATCACATAACAACTCCTCCTGCTTTTATTCCTGTGCAAATTTATACAGATACCAAACCCAACCAATTCCATTATTCCATCAGATATTAATGACAATTAACACCACGAAGAGAAGTTAACGCAGAGTGCATCTCCTGGCTTTGCGATGGCATAATCAAATTTGTATTGTATCGTTGTGCTCGCCACTTCCGTTCCCTCTGTTCACAGCTGAACAAAGTCTGCTCTCAGTCCCTTCTGCTCCTACCTCCACAATGTCGAACCGTGACTCTTCAGTGGCAGGACCCCCGGCCTGGAATGGCCTCCCCGTGACGCTCCGCTCCTTTCAGTGCTTTTTTTAACGTGCAGTTCTACACAAAATGTGCAGTTCCAAATGGATTCGTGCAGTTGTAGAAGCACTTCCGTCACGTTCCATGCAGTTAAAACTACTAAAAATAGGTGACTTTCCTCAGATTGGGAGTAATTTACCATGGAGGATGAGAAAGGAGAGAAGATGATGTGCAGTTCTAAAAATTCCTTCAAAACAGCCTTGGCTCCTTTCACAGAACTCCTTCTTACACATTCGTCTCTCATCTTACGACCGTTCTATTTAACTGTGCTGGGGTTGGAAGACCCTTTGAGTAGCCCTTGTTGAAGCGGTGCTATCCAAATTCATTCAATGAATGAATGAATGAGTATAGCATAGACCAATCAAAAACATGTAGCTCATATTCTGTAGATCTATATCAGATTAGTCATGTCTTATATGCCGACCACTTTTACGCAAAGATACACAAGTGATCACCATTCACCCTCCTCTAATCACCCGTAGATTTACTACAGCACGTGCCCCTATTATCAGATGGAAATTTATGGCATGTACGAATCAGTGGCTATGTGACAAACTGCACGTCGTCGTATCTTAAGAGAGACTTCCTGTTCCGCTTGTACGTGTCTTGAATTATGGGCCACATGACCTGAAGAGGCTTCTGAAGCCAATCCCAAGTGATATAGTGCTCAATGCTATCTTGAACACATACAAACAAGCAAAAAGACATAACTGTAGGCATAATAAATAAGAGCAAATTTACATATACAAATAGCAAAACACATGCACAATTGCACATAAATAAATCATGTAGAACGCCTCAGAATTTCTGGTCCACCTTAAAAAAGACAGTTTTATTTTCCCATGCTATGGCTGGGAGCGCCGCTTAGTAGTCGTCTTGGAGGTGTTATACAAATACATTTTATGAATGAATGAATACATGTGTACACACATACAAACATATAAATAGTAAAACACTGCAAATACATATAAAAAACAGAATTACATACATATAGAGAGACAAAAGACAGTAGACACACATAAAAACACATAACTATAGGCATAAACACACGCATACATAAACACACACACACACACACACAAATAGACATAAACAAACAAGTGCATGCACAAAATCACACCTAGACATTTGAAAATATGTATACGTTGATGGTCTTCATAATATTAATTTCCACATACTCCTATTTCCTCTACCCATGCATATCAGGGTAATTTGTCAATCCTGCTCCTCTGTGCCTGATCGACCCTGCTAGATTTATTGTCATACTTACCGTATTCGACATTCAGATCACTTTGGCACCAATTGGAAGAAATAAATTACACTTGTGCTGGCGGAGACCGCACCACCACGAGTGATAAGAAAAGCAAGGATAACTCAAAACAGCGGAGCGTGGCAGTTGAGATATGAGATAAGGAACGATATGGATACTATCAGTCAAGCAATTGCAACAAGCAAATAAGAGAAAAAGAAGACAGAACTTCCCCAAAATAAGTTCAGAATATTTCCTTAGGCTTTAGACTCGAACTTGCTTGCTACGAAATGGAATTCAAAATTAACTAGCTTTGTGCCATAAACATAATGTATATGATGAGTAGTGTTGCATGGGTACAACACAGACAATAGGTCATCAGATTTCATATAAAGATAAGATAAGAATATTCTTTAATTCACCAATTGCTAACTGCACTTTGGTTTACAGACATGGTGCAATAAAATAAAATGTTCATATATAATAACGGAGTAATGGATAAAACAAGTCCAGTCAATTTCCATGTTTTCAGAAGAATTTTTAATGTTGGAAGTCAGTGAAGTAGATATAAATATTAAGCATAAATGAATATGACAAAATTTGTCAAACCATTTCAAATTGAAAACAATTCGGCTCATTAGAAGTATAATTAAATCTTGATCGTTTAGACTGCAAATGAATATTCATCAGGCACCTGACATTTGCATAATTGTAACATTACTTGCAATTTAACTTTCATCTTCTATAGCTTTTGAATTACTTAGTTGTTATATTGCCTTCAAAGTCATCATGACTTGGAGCCAATTTGCTTTCCTGTCATTCTTCTTTCCTGTTAATTTGATTAAAAAATTCTGTTATTTTAGCCTCTTTGTTAAATACAGTTTTCTTGATACACACGGAATTTAAGAACAACCATAAATAACATCAAAAGTCTTACAGAATGTAACATAGAACCCCAAAATAACATCCAATGGTAGATACAGAAGTTTTCTAAGGAGGGGGTCAACATTTTTGGTCTTGGGACAGGGTAAAAAAGTCGCCTTGGTCACCTAAAAATCTGATGACCTGTTTTAGTCATTTGTCAAATTCCCAACAAAAAAGATACCATTTTATCCGCCAAAAAAGTTGATGACCTTTTTTTGTCGTACTGTGTTTTTAAGCCCCTGAATAGCTGGTAAAAAATAAAGAAATTTCTAAATGGGGGCCATGGCCGGATTGGCCCCCTGGATCCGCCCCTGATAACATCCATAGGGCAATTTTCACAAAGCACACCGGGATGTCAACAGATTAACGAAAATAACTTTATTCAATCGGGTACAACACATATACCTGGAAGTCAGGAAATTTTTCAAGATATATTTTTGCAAGGTCCGATAATATAAATAGGCAAGGGTTGCACCAAGAGATCATCAACCCTGATCAGATCATTTTTGAAGGGCCCTATATAAATCTCTGAAAGAAGGCCAAGATTTAAAATCCGAAAGCGAGTCCGCTGAAAACAAACTGGAAAGAAGGCGGGACTACAACAACGACCACCACACCACCACCATCCACACCACACCACACCACTTACCCGTTGGACGTCCAATTAACACGAGGATTTAAAAACGAGGAGCGGGCAGAGAATCAAACGACGACGAAGTTTACAACGTAGCGACATCGGTCGCCAACAACTGGAACCATTCGTCGGTCAGTCCGGCCATAAATACCGCTCAACAAACCGTCTGCCAAACAAAGAAACTTTATCTCTTCCTCTGCTCTTTCTCTTTCTCTCTCTCTCTCTATCTCACTCTCCAACCACTGACCGGCGGCTTCAACGGTGACTCCACCAACAGCCGAATTTCCTCCCCATCACCATCATCGTACCACCCTCCGCGGCGTTGAACCCCCTCCTCCAGGGCAGCCCCATGAGACAAAGAGCCAGGGATGAGACAGCAGCCAAGCCAACGCCGAACGAGTCAGACACTCAGCCTGTAGATGCTGATCAAGTCGACTCACTGCGGCCGGGCCAGAGACGGGCGGCCGCGGCAGCCACGGCGGCGGCGGGTCCTGCTCGTAGTGAGTGATTCATCGCCGTCTGCCGCTGCTCAATTATTCATGACCAACCTTTGTTTGAACTCGCAGGACTCGAGCTTTGTCTGTGGCCGCTGCCGCCGCGATTTCGACGAATAAAGACGACAGACTGTGGGCAGCAGACGACGACACAAAGACATTTTCTACTCGGACGCCGAACGACAGACGACAAATCCGAAGACAAAATGTTTCAAATCGGTCGCCACTCCAAAGTGACCGGCTGGATATATCGCCGATTTACAACTGGAGAGTACAGGCTCGAGTCAAGCTCCACCCTTCCAACATGAAATGGTCCCTGATCATGGACCTGGGCAAGTCCCTCGCCCTTCACTTATAATGGAATGGTGTCATGCACCGACTGGATCAAACCCCAAAATTTCACAACTTATTTTTATTTTTCTGTTTAAATCCAGTACCATTTTCTACACATATTTACACCAGAATCAACCCTCTACCCTATCTGAATGTTTAATAAATAGCTAAATAGGTTTGGATCAACCAGCAACTGTGTTTCAATGACCAACCGGACCAAGCCACAAAAAACCACATTTTCCCGTTATAACTAGAAGAGAAATTTTTATCACTGTTACAACTAAGATGTGACAGCTTCGAGTTAAACATTGAACATCAAAACAGCCTTTGAACAGCCATCAATAATTTTTAACTGTTCAGCCCTTCTGTCCAGCACTGAGACCAACCCTGATTACGTAAATATTAAAACTAATACGTGAATCTTGATTTCCGAAAAGGAATGAAGGAATTAGGCACTTCATAAAAACATTCGTTAATTAGGTGCCACGGTATGCAACTATGCACTGCATACATGATATCAGACTATCAGTACTGATGCTAATGCTTCTAAGCACACCAGCACTGAAAGCATCAGTATCGAATTACGCAACCTTTATCATTTCCTCGCATCTGGATTTACTCTAAGCTATTAGAGAGCTGTCATAGTGCAGGTCGCTGAAGAGACTTCCATAGAAATACCAAGTTCAACCTCTCCGGAAATTAATGATCAATGCAATGTAAAAACATAAAAAACAAAATGGTGTTTACGCCAAAACTGCAGTGCAAGTGAAATGTGAGAAGAACATGGCATTTACTCGTACTTGTTTAGCGTACCGAGTGGCTGACCATTAACCTAAGCTTCCAAACGAATCTGGCTTTTGACAGCGTACAGAGTAAATACACACGGCCTAATTATCACTGCTGGTGCAACTGGTACAAAAGAAGTGCACTGCTAAAAGCGCACCACTAAAAGTGCACTGTTGAAGTGCACTTCCAAAGTGTACTGTTGAAGTGTACTTGTACTGAACTTCAAGAGTTTCTAACACAGTATTCTCAAAAATTCATCTCAAACAAAGTGGAGTCAAGCAATTGTGATATATACAGCAACTGATAACAGGGCATAAAGAACAGGTAAATATTGACAACAATCCATGAAACGCTTGCAGAATGTTAGACCACAAGAAAAGCAAGTCACACCTGCCCTATAAGTCATCTGAAATAATAAACACCTCCAGAAATCTAGCAATTTATCAGGAAAAACCGAATGGAATATATAATGCAATCCATGGCATTTACATTAAATGATAGTCATGAAGCAGGTCACGTGCAAGCTATAACGCTATCAGAAACTAATCCTAATAATCTACTAAGTTTTATCAAGTAAACAGGAAACTTCAAACTAAGAAGAACAGAAATAATTATAATTAATCAAAGCCATTAGCATAATGCTATAATTGGCATTTGAAACAGGTCTCATGTTCAACCATATTTGTTGAACTTTGAGAGTTCTTAATTAGGTGAATTTCTGTTCCTTTAATACGAACCTCAAAACGGTCTATTTAGCTGCGGTTTGGCCGGAAGCGCTTCTGAGTAGCCTACCTTGAAGAGGCGCTATATCAAATTCTCAAAATAAATAACTAAAATATTAATATTCTTCATAGGATATTTTATGGCACAATGTTGGAGAGTAATTTCTTTGTGATAATTTCAAACTCTCTGGTATTTTGAACAGTAAATATAGTTGCATAAAATTCATGGGTTATTTAACGACCTTGAATTTTTATTCCCAGTCAGCGTTTTCAGTTTAATTTTGTGCACTTACACCGCATTGCATTTTGTGACGTTTCATTTGTTCTTCCTATCATCAGCTGGAATCAAGTACCTATAACCCACTGCATTTGAAGCCTTGGATGCTGGGCTAACAGATTTGGCATTCTTCACTCAAAGCACAAGCGTGATAAGAGCCATCCAAAGGCTCCACGTCAAGTGGACTACACGGCTCCAACATCCAAAACGCCGGCTAAACGGTTCAACAAGTTACACCGATGGTTCCATCCACCGCCGGGTACGAAGGGATAGTACAAATGCATTAGTGATAAGCCCCTATGCATGCCAAACGATACACGGTATCCATAAATACCAACAGAAAAAGCCTTTATGCCAGACTTCAGTGCAATATGAATTCAAAATCAACACAGTAAGTACAACCCCAAAAATTTCAGATACATCAGAGTTCAAAATGAAAAAGTACGGATTTTTTAGCAATCCCTATGGCCTTGACCCTTCTCACTCTGCCATGAACTGATGGTGTGAGATCCTTCGCCAACCATGTCCGCATAAATGGGTTCCATGCCATTGTAAACAGGCGACATGCCAAAAAAGCAAATGATAACAGATTCCGGTTGGGAGGAGACTCTTGATACGCGAAAATTTGAAGGATGTTTCAAGGAGCGCGCATCCATAGAAAATAGTGCAGAAAATAAATCTACATAAGGACTATTAATACCAACCTGCCACCATATATTTTTTTCTTTTGTTTAACGACACTGCCGTACCAAAGATGATTAGTGTCGCCCTCCTCCTCCTTTATCCAGGCTTGGGACTGGCACAGAACAACCCGTGGCGCAGTTTTTACTATATTTTCATATACTCCCCATTTATATATATATACACCGTGAGGCATAAAAAACAAAGCCCCTAGAAAAATTCTTATAATTTTAACAATATTCAAGCAATGTCAATGAAATTCAGGAAATTTATTGCTAAATAGCAGGCAATGTAAACAGATTTTCTGTTTGTACTCAAACAGTCCGCCTTTAGCTTCTACGCATGCGCGAAGTCGCTTGCGCCATACACGCACCGCCGAGTCAATAATTCGCTGGTCAAGATCGTTCCAAGCTTGCACGATGCGCTTATGAAGAACCTTCAACATCACAGACTTTTGTTTTGTACACCATTTCCTGCATGCATCCCCATATTTTATAATTGACGGGATTCAGATCTGGGCTGTTAGGGGCCATGTTGCTGGAGAGAGAGATATTGCAGCCGACCGCCTTTTACGCACACGTCCAACGTTTAGCAAATCCCTGAAGTCGGTGTTTCTTCTCTGGGGCGCACGTCAATTCACTTTGTTAAACCTGGGGTAAAAATCAACGGCAAACACTACAGAGATGTTTTACTCATGGAAGGCCTTCTATCTGAAACTCGATAACTCTGAATTTTGCATTTTCCAGCAAGGTGTTACTCTAGCGCACGGAGCTCGAGAAACGGTTGCACGTCTGACGAATGAAACTCCTGACTTCATAATTCCTGCACTATTTGTCTATGGCCCCTAACAGCCCATGAGAATCCCGTCGTTTAATTATAATATACGGGGAACGCAGGAAATGGTGTACAGAACAAAGGTCCGTGATGTTGAAGATCTTCGTAAGCGGATCGTGAAAGCTTGGAACGATCTTGCTTGAACAGCGAATTTATTGACTAGGCAGTGCGTGAATGGCGCAAGCGACTTCGCGCATGCGTAGAAGCTAAAGGCGGACAGTTTGAGTACAAATTGATAATCCTTTTACATTGCCTGCTATTTAGCTATAGTTTTCTTGAATTTCATTGACATTGCTTGAATATTGTTAGAATTAAAACAATTTTTCTAGGGGCTTTGTTTTTTATGCCTCACGGTGTATATACTGCTGGCAAATCTGGTTCATTGTGACTGAACGATTCTGTGGTGAAGCCAAGAGACAAAGGGGGAGGGGTGGACGGGATATCAAGATAAATGATCATTTAGGGAGCCCCTAGTTCCGACAGCAGTGTGAAGAATTCCAACCATCTGGTACAGCTATCTGATGCCACACTGTACCATGACACAGTTCTCCCAGTGCATATATAGAAACAGGAACCAAAGTACAATTAACCCAAACAAGGGCAGCAGCTGAAAACGGTGACCCGCCTTCCTTGGAGGCTGAACTAATCCGGCCAAGACCACGGACCAAGACCACGGACGATGCTGGCGGCTAGAAAAAGATCCCTCCGTTTATATTGTAGAACCATAAACAGCTCAGGTTGACCTATATGCTGGGAGAAGAATGAAAGACCGGCAACCCAGAGGAGATAAAGCCCCAAACAAGACACCCTAAAAGCCACAGTTCAGCTCCCTCCCGCTTTAACAGCTTTAACACTCGCAGTTATAAAGTATTCCAAGAAAGAGAGCACAGGCAAGAAAGACATCGGGTCTAGACGGAGACAAAGGTTCATGCATGTATCACAATCCAGCTTTGTTACAAAACACGCGACCTATGTATGACTAACAAAGTCCGAAAACTAGCCCAGAGACCCCAATAGCCCCACACCTTAACCATCCATCCTATCAAAGTGACATTACACACATTCCACGGAATTCTCAAATTTACAAGATTACTGACACACAATATGGAGTGGAGACAAAAGGATATTCTGACTTTTATTTATCTTAATTGTTTTATTTACTTTTTTACATGCTCGATGTTAATAGAACTGAATCTGACGCTTAGGACAAGATTGTAAATCGCTAAGGATCATCACGGTCCGCTAATCCAGTCATTGGAATATACAGATACAGCACGCCACAGTTGAATAGAGTGCAGAACAACACGAAGAAATTATAGAAATCCTTGCACTGACAGAACCCAAAGTCAGAGGATGAATTGAGATGCTGATGTTTCAGGCTCAAATAGAGAGATTAAAGAGAATATGCAAATTCATGTTATGCTGCCAAGAGAATGCATGAAATCTAAAAAAAGTTAATAATAATAAATAATACTAAATAATAAAACTAAATAAAAATAATAACACAAATAACACTAATAATAATAATTTTAACTGTTTCGATATTAACGTTCTCCAAAAAATACAGAGCTGCACACATAACCATTAAAAATATATCAAACAAGTTCATCAATGGTACTAAGCACTTGCAAGCAAAGGAATCACACCACATCCATACCCAGTGACCAATGACTGAGTTTAGTTTTGAATGACATTACATTGCATTAATTACAGGTAAAGCTCTCTATCTATTTAGCCACTGCAACCCACAAATAGCCACAGAGCAACAAATAAGAGAATTACATAAGCACTGCTGACCTCATTTGAGCACTAAATCACTGTTTATCGAACATAATGACATCAGCAAAAATAAGGATGACAATAGATCAGCAGTAATTAAAAATTATGAACAATTATGACAATGGTTCATGATGGCACGAAAGACAAAGAAAGTTAGACACACAAAGATAAATTATGACCCACTTGCAAGAACTCTGTGTCATAGTACTATGGCACAAAGAGTTTCTACAAGTGGGTCAAACCAATTCAATTTCTCTGTGGAAAATCTGAACATCATTTTAAAAGCATTGAGGTCCCATCAGTGTCAAATATATATATATATATATATATATATATATATATATATATATGTCAAATACATATGTCAGGCAGTAATAGTTCTATAAAAATATAACTCACGGAAGTGGAAGCATTTTAAAAGCTTGGTTGCAAAATGTAATAATATTTCTGTTCCAATGCTAATTTCCAATATTAAAGTAAAATATCACAAAAAAAGCTGCAAAAGCTTCTTCATAATAGCAATGACAATTTTATTAAAATTCTATTGCATCTAGTAATTTATATAGCACCTCTCAAAGTGCACACACCAATCAGAGGTGCCTGCAGAGCATGAGACTAAGAGTGAAAAATGTGGAGACAGCGAAAAGAGGAACTCTTCCAGTTAATAAGGAGGAATGCGTCGAAGAAGGAAGCTGGTGCCACAATGCAGGGCCAATGAAAGCAAAAGCACGAGTTTTAGCCATGGCGGATTGGTGGTCCTAGCTCGCGGAATGAATAGATCGTGCCGTTCAAATGAGAAGAGTGAGCAAAGAGAAGTGTATAATTAATGTATAATCAATTAACAGAATTTGGAATAAAAAAGCAAATTTGGAAAGTCATGAATCTTTTCAAGAGGACTAACCGCAGTGTTAGAAATACCTTTCTGTAAACATAGATAGATCTTTAATTAATAAAATTAATAAACCAATAAACAATCATTACCGGTCTTGATATACAGTTTGTATTCAAAGATATCAAAGTACAAGTTTTAATGCGAACAATATTAGAACTTAAATACATAATAATATTTAATGAAAACAAAGAAACACAATGAATAACACCAATTGGGCAACATCTGTAGAAAGGCAGTTCCTAGAGCAAACAAGACATACCAACCAATGGGCACAAAATGCTAACAACTTCATTTTCTTGGCCTCAGTCACCCACCCATCCTTGCTACCCCAAAAGTGTACACATCATAACCCAGTTCACCCTAAACTTAATGAAAAAATTCATTCACTAACCCATTACTGAAGTACGTAGATTAAGCAATGCAAGCAGTAACACACATATACACAGTAACCGACATACCATAAATAAAGTAAGCCAAGCGTCAAGCACACACACAACTATGACAGGCATCCTTGGCATCACATGAATAGACCTGTGCACACATCTTCATTCCACAAAATAGCAACACTCATAATTAGGTCAACATGTTCGTGTGTGCGCGCAATGTTTCTTAGCGATTTTAGGAACTCCTGCAGAATTTTTAATTGCAGACAAGTTCATTAATTCAAAAGGACGTCTCAATCAAAAACTATGAACAAAGAGCCAGCATGCGTCAAACTCTTAACTATCTCAAGCGCAGGATAAACTTTTGCTAATCTAAATCTAACGCAAGGCACACACATCCTTTTACTGACTCATACACCCTCGTAAATTTGAATCACACCAAAACCACACCACACACTCTGGCGTGGTTACAACTCGCAGCACAGTGTGACTCGCAATGCTACTTAGCATCAATCGCTCCTATCTTAAGCCACTCTCCTTTCTCGAACGGCTCAGGACGACTCATCCGCAACGTGCATCACCAGAGACCCGATTTGCGCAGATAAATTACCCTAATTTCCAGCAGTGACTCCAGACAGCGTCATCAAGCGAGACTACTAAATCGATTATCAGAGCGCGTGAATCACAGGACGAAAGAAAATTCGAGTATTTTATCAGTCACCCTTAAGCGGGAACGCTAGCCGACTCTGCCGCTCGTTTCCCTAGAACGTGATTCATCGACGGAACGAGGGCAGAGCGGAAGCCGGGATGGAGGGAGGAGCCGTCTAGACTGACACACCAGACAGGGTCAATCGTCTATCGCGTACAACCAGACGCGAAATTAGGTTAACGCCATTTTCTTCTAAACGACTGGCAGTTAAAAACTAATTGCATTTCAGGTTGAATGAATCTGTCCACTTACGTGCCTCAACGAGTTCCACGGGTCAAATTCTCCAGCGCCCTTTCTCAAAATTTTGAAACTTTGCTTCGCTAACGGACAACATGTGGCTTATGAAAATAAAGATGCCCCAGACACCGCATTCAATGTATATTTAGAACAAGAGTCCACACTTCATGACGTACTCCGCAATAGCGAACAGCGCTGAAACAATTAATTTCACGCTCAAAAACAGGGAATCCATTGTTTGTTTCCAACAACCAGCAGCTAGCTTTGTGCTACTCTAATAATAAGTTTTAATAACTGCAATAAAATACGTTCTAAATTGCTAAAAATAATAATGTAAGGGCAGAAAGAGTACGGTCAACGTATTTTCCTATATTCGCATCCCAAGCACAGACGATGCATCACTGGTGGGCTTCCTCGCTCACATCATACAATGTATGATGATGAATGATGATGATTTCTTACAAGAGAACAAAGCATCGCGAAAAGTTGCAGAATGCTGGAGCAAGCGCATTAATTGAAATTTCGATGAACGCAGAGGAGAAAATTAATAGCTCTACAACGCGATGAGGAGATAGAAAATTATGGAAAACTCGGAGTGCTTTCAATGTTTTGACCAAATGATCTTCTGACAAAGAAATTGCAAGAATTTATGGGATGTAGGCCTATCAGGTTTGTAGCCTACAGTAACTGTGTAGGCCTAATATATCGCCAATGAAGTGTGTGAAATGACGTGTTGATGACCGTAAATGTCGCCGCTCCCATATTCCATTGTGGCTAAAATGCCGAATGTCGACTCACAGCGGAATTCAATCTCAATTCTCAAACAAGGCATTCCAGAAATAGTTTCAATAGAGTTTACATTGCATAGCTCTTGGGATGCAAGTCAACATTCGTCCACCAGTGGAATGCTCTTGGGTGCCAGTCATTGGGGGCCAACTCCCTTATTCGTTCAAAAGCCAGAATCATATCAATGTGCGTAGGCCTATCTAGGCCAACTATTCCCTCAGCGCATCGTCATTAGGTCACTGATGGACCAAATATGCATATATATATATATACATATTAATTATATATATGTTTATGTATATATAATATATATTATATATACATAGACATACATAAATACACATTCATATATACAGGGTGGCTCAAAAAAAAATGTACCACCGGGGAAAATGCGATATCTTCGCAGCCGATTGAGCTTTTTCTGCGAAAATTTCGCAATTTGAAGGGGAATGAATATTCAACAATCCCTGAAAGTTTCATTTGAAACTTTTCATGTTTGCAAAAGTTACAGCTGTTCAAACTTAAAATTTCGTTTTTTCAATTATCCGGAGAATCATGCTCCAATACATGTGATTTCATTTATATTTTTTGGCAAATTACAACACACAAATTGATGATGATGTCATACGACCTCACTATGAGCTGTAAAGAAGCTGTTTATGAAGCAATTTGCTGGTATTTGGTGATATTTTATAGATTAAGGTCTCAATTCGTGAACCCATTACTGAACGTCACGGGCAAAGTTTCTGCGAAAGATAAAATGGGAACTCGGACTTTGCATGAACAGAGACTGGGACATCGCGTAATCATAGCAAAATACCCAGGGAAAAGTGGAGCCTGAGCACATTGAAGGCTATCTGCAAACATGTTTATGTAACGAAGATCAGATATCGGAAAAAAGGCAGGAAGTGGTCGCTTGGCCTGATGAAAAAAACACGATTTTCAAGAAATTCGCTTGGTAATCGAAAGGTCAAGTTTGCAAAGCACATCGGGGTTTCGGCATGTTGATATGCTGGCGTGTGTTACGGCTGCAAGAAAAGACTGCATTTAATCCCATTCAGTAGGTTAGATGTCAAACTCATCTTTGAACTCTCTTACCCAGACCCATTGAAGACCAGGTATGCTCTAACATCTGGTTTTATTTTCCAGCAGGACAGTACGCCTGCTTGCTTGCACGGCAAGGTTGATTATGATGGCGTTACCTTATTGCCATCAACTGAAGTAAATGCATTGGCAAAGATGACTAACAAACTCGCCAGACCTTAGCCCTCTTGCTTATCACGTCTGGTGAGCTATGCTGGAACGCTGCAAGACATTTAATCCCAAGTTGGAGAACATTGGCCAGCTGAAGCAAGTCTTGCTGCTAATGTGGGGTCAGTTGCCGCAGGACCCGACCAACAAGGCCCTACTGAGCTTCACAAAAAGAATTTGAGCTTGTGTTAAGGCAGGGAGTGGACACTCTTATTATACCTTACAATAAACTGCAAAACGGAATGCTGAGGTCGTAGTGAAGTGATATCATTTGACTTGGAAATCTACAAGTGACGTTCAATTTTCCGCGGATATTTGAAAAAACGAAATTTTAAGTTTGAACAGCTGTAACTTTTGCAAACATGAAAAGATTCAAATGAAACTTTTAGGGATTGTTGGAAATTCATTCCTCTACAAATTGGGAAATTTTCGCAGAAAAAGGTCAATCGGCTGCGAAGATATCGCATTTTCCCCGGTGGTACATTTTTTTTTGAGCCACCCTGTATATATACATGTATATATAGATTATGAGTATATACAAAAGTCGATTGCTGATCAAACTTACCAAGCGCATTATTACCTTAAAGCTTATAGGTGGCAGCTTCCTGTTTACAAAGAATTAGGCTACAAGGAATTGGTTCTGATAATATTTTAGGCACCCCTGCGAGATTCGCTAAGCAACAAGTAAACAGTCGTGTCAACATAAGCTAAATGGTTACAGCGTCTATGAAATTTAGACTTCTGAGTAAGCTGTCAGTGTCAAACGATTGTCAAGATGGCCGAGTTACTTCAGCGGAAGTCACGTGATTCCAGCGGCCTTTTGGAACGATTAAAGCTCTTCATTCAACAACAGCTCTATGGTATGGATAAACGTGGGCCATATGGGGGGTGGGTCAGGATAGGCGACATGATGATATACTGGTGACTTAAAAGTAAAATGATGAAGTGAAACGATTTAAATGTTTGTTTTGGCAACATAATCCTGGTAGCATACATCGATGTAGGCCTACGTGGTTATTTCTCTCTCTACCAGCTTTCGATGTTTCGTGTATTCTATGCGCTGTAGGCCTACTTAGGCTGATATAGGCTAAACGCATTCATTTGGAAGACTTATTTATAGGCTCTAATAAGGCGCTGTATAAATTCCTCCGTCCATGACCGTTTACTGCACATCTTCATTTATAATTTTATTAACCTGACAGTTTTAATTGGATCTCGGGTTGATTACTTGCTTACCGCTCGAGCGCATTTTATCATGGGATGCGGCTGATGGGTCGCATCGCTCTATTTTAGCTAAGTCGTTGGCAACCATATTATTTTTTATACAGGCAAGCAGTCTTCGGGAATACCCACATAGAAATCTCTGCACACGTACCTCTGGTCAGATTCTGCTGTATGAGCAGAGCAATGTCCTGCAGTGTCCAGTGGTCCATGATCGGTTTTTCTTCGACGTCTCCTTCTTGAAATCGATCAGATCAATTCGATGTGACGGCTGAGACAGGAATCTTTGTTATGACTGAACGACACCACAGTTATAAAAGACAGCCCTATATGCTGGCAAAATCACGTGCTTCGGGTGACTGGCTACGAACCCAAATCGGCATCATGTATAGGCTACCCCCTACCAATGGCGTTGCAGATCAAACGTCAACATCTATATAGATATCTGGACAAGTGAAATCAAAGGCGCTTTGTACTTCGATATGCAAATGAACTGGTGAATACTGCGCCCGGTTATACACAGGATCAATCCACAAAGAACCTTGGGCTGTACCTTTCGGCCCGTGTTATAAGTCGTCTAAACCGTGAGGGGGGAAGACTGCATTCCTTTGGTCCACATTCGGCTCAGAAGATCGCACGTAGAAAGAGGGGGAGATGACCTTGAATACCTATCGAGTGACGCCCAGGCAGCCCTTAATTAGTCAACCCTACTCTCATTCACATGATCAACTGTTGATGAACCGAATCTTGGACTGTCCTTCGGTCGGGCGGTCCTTGATTTTGTCTGTTCAAACAGCAACACGATTCTCGTTGGAGTTAAGATTAGTTTACGACGTCAATGAGTGCACTCTTTAACACCCACTCTCTCTCCCTTCTCCACCCAGGCCTTTGTTTCAACACGACCGGAAGCTTTCAATGGGCCACTTTCACGGTCAAACCCAGGGTGGAAAGTAATGAAATTTTTTCACAAAGTCTACATTTTACATTGTCGTCATTTTCTCGAGTGTGCAGTCGAATTTTCTGAAGTGTCATGCAGGATGTAGTCTAAATTCTGGAGTGATTAGCTGAAGTCAATGAACTCACAATTCTAGAACTCGATATTTTTTACGTACCAGTTTATTAAGCAAGGTAACTTTAATATCGCGAAATTTCATTCAACCGTAGTTGGACAAGTACGGTTACTGAGTAGATATAGCCTGAATTGGAGCTACAAAACTGCAATGATGACGATGATGATGATGATGATGATAATAATAATAATAATAATAATAATAATAATAATAATAATAATAATAATAATAATAATAATAATAATAATAATAGACAATAATATTAATATTAGCAATAACAATGCTAGCATTAAAAAAGTTATAATGCTTAGAGAAGTGTAGCAGTCATTTTGCTAGCATTAAAAAAGTTATAATGCTTAGGGAAGTGTAGCAGTAGAACCACTGCTAGAACCACTGCAATAGCCTATCAAGTATGCATTAGCAAAAAAATATGTGTACTATTGTTATTACAAGTAACAAGTAATTGTTATTACTGACATACTGGTCAAAGTTCAGATGTCCAGACAAGAACAGAGGGTGTGAGAATTTGACATTTCTAGCAAAAAGAATTTGTAGGAATTGGTTTCAGGCAGTAACGCACTTTTCGAATCAGCTGGCGACTGTGGTCCAAATCCAGGACTAGAAACTAGGGCGGTGAGTAATAATTTCCTGGCGAGAGCATAAATAAGGCGAAATTAGCGGCCTACCAATTGAAGCCTATCAGGCCGCCATCAAGTACGTATTAGTCACTCCCCCTCTGTGTTCACTTCCGAAATAAGTCAATAATTACTATTGTTGGACCAATATTTGCATAATATAAACGACAGTGTTGACAGCTATTGAGAAACCGTGACACTGAGAAACCGTAGGCGTATTCTAGGCCACTTAAGGACATAACTATTTTTCGAACCATGCGCGAACCGCAATGCTACGTGCGTAGTGTCAGGTATACAGAAGTTTAATATATCTATGGCATGCACGTGACATTGTTGACAATTGAGTAATGCCCGAACTATTACATCGCAGTTCCATAAGACACTTTAGATATGAAACTACGCCACTGGTTGTTCTCTGCCAGTGCCAGTGCCAGTCCCAAGCATGGAGAAAGGAAGAGGGCGGCACTAATAATGTTTGGCCGTGCTTGAGTCGGGAGCGCCTCTGAGTAGTTCCCTTGAAGAGGCGCTATGTATATACTTGAATGAATCAATTAACTCCGGTCAATGTGAGAATTGTGGAAAAATAAATGGGGTTAGGGTTTGACTGGGGAGGTTGATAGTTGAAACCCCCAACCTCAGCAATTATAACCCTGAGTCCGGTAGCCTACTCTAAAATCTCATGACGTTTCTGAAGCACAACGTAGGCTACCCACATTTTCCCGACAGGGCGATGCTACATTATGTAACGGTTTTCTGGGAGAGAAATGGTACATAGGCTTGATACACGTTAAGAAAAGCCCAAGATTTTTTCAGAGGAAATTCATTCCTGGGGTTCCCCACCCAGAGACGTCTATAGATTAAACACTGCATATAGTCTACACAGCTTTCGATGAAGCCTAATAAAGCAAGGGTCCTTCTTCAAAGAGCATTTCAAAGATCATAGCTTGTTGTTGCTTAGCGACACATCGTCATAGTATCAATTTTGATTACCGTCGCCCTCCGACGTTCTTAATGCTTTTGACTGGCACTGCAACAGTTAGAAGCCCCCGTAAGATTGACGTGCTTTGTATATAGGCTAACTTGTGGGGCGCGGTGGTGCAGTGGTGGCGTCGTTGCCTTGAAGCCGGAAGGTTCGAGGTTCGAATCCACCTCACGTCGCCGCGTAGGGACCTTGGACAAGTCCCTCACTCGCAATTGTCTGCAGTCGGGAGCGCCTCTGAGTAGTGAGAGAGCTTGAAGTGGCGCTATAACAAGTGCACAAACAAACTTCTATTAATTGGCGTCCTTGTGTAATGACAGCCTTGATAGGTTGTCTGTTCTGTTAGTAGCTTAGTTAAGATTGAGGTTTAATTAAGATAACTGCATAACAATTTATTGTACACTGTAACTAGTTGCGGTCTGTCAACAGGATTGTTGAATAAACGGGGGAAAATTATAGGCAAGTTCTCACAGATCGTCGTTTCCAATTCCACGTAAACCTTTGCCTTCTGCTGACTCAATCGGTAGGTGGCTTACACACTACACAGGTATCTCTCTCGCTCAGTCGCTAGGTGGAGAATCGCTAATCTCATCTGCTCGCTCAGTCGGTAGGTGGCGTACACAGGTCTCAATATGGATCAGTCGCTAGGTGGGGTATCTCTAATGCTGTCGATCAAAATATTTCTTGTGCGCAGATTCTTTTAATCATGGGAAAAAAAATTATTTACAAAATCATGTCAAACACAGTTTCTTCAGTGAAAAATAGTGTCAGCTCTGACAGTTTGGTTGCACTTAACCATCGCACCTTCGGTTTGGTGACCTTTAAATAATTTAAACAACGATTTCAACTCTTTAATTATCAATTTCATATACTTGAGATTACAATAATAATAATAATGCACTCTTAAGGTCCACACAAGAACACACTGACTGGGTTTCGAGAATATATGTACATGTACGTACATATATTATATTATGAGTGTGTACGCGTGTGCGCGTGTGTGCATGTATGTGTGTTTCTGTGTGTGTGTATGTGTGTGTGTGTGTGCGTTAGTGTCTGTGTATGTGTGTGTGCGTGTGCGCGCGAGTGTGAGTATGTTTGTGTTTGTGCGTGCGCAAGTATGACATGTGAATATGCGTTGTGTGTGTGTGTGTGTGTGTGTGTGTGTGTGTGTGTGTGTGTGTGTGTGTGTGTGTGTGTGTGTGTGTGTGTGTGTGTGTGTGTGTGTGTGTGTGTGTGTGTGTAAGTGTGAATGCGTTGATGGTAGGCCTAATGCATGCATCGAAACACTTAAGACGCCTTTCTCCCCGGACCTCTGCGAAAAAATACTCGGCAGAGAAACGATCCTATACTAATAAGCGGTAATTGCGTTTCCCGCTATTAGCCGTATCATCATGCACTAGACAAGAAGACATCTCTTGCGCGGAACGACGCCGTGGTCTGCAGGCAGACATTATGTGATTTTTATAGCGCCAGAAACGCACGGTAGGCGCAGGTGCTGCCTGGCGGAGGGCGTGCACCCCCGTCGTCGTCAGAACCCCCCGTCGCCCTTACTCCCCACCCACCCCAGGGTAATTTGGGTCTCGCTGGTCCATATAATATATATGAGAGTGGAAAGGTCGGGGGTTCGTGCAAACAGAGGGAACGTGTGGACGAATGGATCTCATGCAGACGACGACATCAACTGAGGAGAAGCAATTCTCTCTGGTCACTGGAAGGAGGTGGATGGGGAGGAGGAGGAGGACGAGGAGGAGGAGAAGGGGGAGGAGGAGGACGAGGAGGACGAGGAGGAGGACGAGGAGTAGAGGAGGAGGAGGACGAGGAGGAGGAGAAGGGGGAGGAGGAGGACGAGGAGGACGAGGAGGAGGAGGAGGAGGAGTAGAGGAGGAGGAGGAGGA
Source organism: Lumbricus terrestris (assembly GCA_949752735.1). NCBI lineage: Eukaryota > Metazoa > Annelida > Clitellata > Crassiclitellata > Lumbricidae > Lumbricus > Lumbricus terrestris. The sequence continues at coordinate 15,220,682 of OX457050.1, read as the reverse complement.
GTGGAGAAGGAGGAGAAGGGGAGGAGGAGGAGGACGAGGAGGAGGAGGAGGAGGAGTAGAGGAGGAGGAGGACGAGGAGTAGAGGAGGAGGAGGAGGACGACGGCGACGAGGAGGAGGACGAGGAGGAGGAGGCGGAGAGGAGAAGGAGGAGGAGAAGGAGGAAGAGAAGGAGGAGGATGAAGAGGAGGAGGAGAAGGAGGAGGAGGGAGGAGAAAGAGGAGGAGAAGAAGGAGGAGGAGAAGAAGGAGGAGAAAGAGGAGGAGAAGAAGGAGGAGGAGAAGGAGGAGAAAGAGGAGGAGAAGAAGGAGGAGGAGGAGGAGGAGGAGAAGGAGGAGAAAGAGGAGAAGAAGGAGGAGGAGGAGAAGGAGGAGAAAGAGGAGGAGAAGAAGGAGGAGGAGGAGAAGGAGGAGAAAGAGGAGGAGAAGGAGGAGAAAGAGGAGGAGAAGGAGGAGGTCCGTGGGATGGAAGACACCGGTGTCAGTCCACACATACACATACACACATGCACGTATACACGCAATGGCATTTGAAAAAGCGTGCACACATACACAGGGTGAGAATTGCCGGGGGGGTTGGGGGGGTTCAACCCCCCCAGTCTTTATTAGTGCCCCATAGTAAACTCTGTTTTTCACACCCCAATTCCAAGTTTATCATAGGCCAACCCCCCCCCAGTTATTTTTCCACAATTCTCACACTGCACATACACAAGCATGTACGCACGCGACGCACACATAAACACAAACGAAAAGACGCCAAACACAAACACAAATGACTACAAGCACAAACAAACGTATGCACAATTACATGCGCACAGCACAGACGCGCATAGCCACTGCTACGCGCGCAATCAAACACGCTAAAACACATTGACGCGCACCTGCTGATCATGCATGTTTCAGCCAGTTACATTTCGCGCCGAACGGATAACTAGGTTTGGAGCAGTAGGCCTATAATTATGGAAGGCGGTCAATAGTCGCTGAGAACACAGGTCAATTATACGCAATGATATCTTTGAGGGGAAAACATTTTCTAATTACTACAGTTCGGGAAATTTAAAAGCAAGCGCTGACAAGGCGCAGGTTGCGTTCTAACAGGAAATTGGCGAATATGGGAAGGATGGAAAATAATTATTGGCAGTAATCACACGACCTTTTTTATGATTATCCACAGCCATGAAAACAGGTCGATATCCAATGGAGTATAGGAGGAAGGTTTTCAATATTCGGTGGTAACTCTACTGCAGATTGGGGTCAGAGGAGATTTTGGGGTGAGGCGCCGAGGTGGGGATGGGAGGTGAGGGGTAGGAGTGGGAGGGGGAAGAACTGCACGACACTGTTTTGTGAAACCTATAGGGGGGAGGGAGGGTGATCATGGAAGGACATGAAAGAATCGAATCATGGACGCAGCCGGGAAACATTTCGGAGTGATATCCCATTTCGGAGGGGATTTAACTGGACATGGCCGCAAAAACACGGAATTAGTTTTTAAGAATGTAGAAATTATTAATTTTTGTGCATGTGTTTGACAGGGGTAAGGGTGCGAATGTAATGTTCGTGTCATCGATAGAACTTCACAGAAGAAGTAGGCCTACTGTTGTCAGGTTGATGTTTTCGAAAGGCCTCGCAACTCACCATTGCAGACTTGGGCGCTCCCACATTGGGGCAAGAGGGGCACTGGCCCCGTGGAAACTGGCAATTATTCGTTAACTGCCTCTATTTTGGTTTTCAAAAACAGTTTCACACTGAAGAACTGTTCAATAATGATACCAATGATACCTAGAAGGGATGACAGAGAAATGACCAGTCAGAAACCTCCATGAGAAGTATACACCCATATAATTATGTTCCCAATTTTCTGCTTTGCATATTCCTAGCCTTTGCTAGAAATTCAGCAGTGACTATATATTGCCTTTTGCCCCTCCTTCAAAATACCTGGGCAGCAAAGTTGATTACAGATCAGGTCAAAAGAGCGATAAACAATGATGTTGAGGTTGCTGCATGCAGGTGGTGGTGACGATAATCAAGATGATGAAGATGATGACAATGATGATGATGATGATGATTACCCGAGGAGTTTATGCTCAACCAATTATAATGATTAGGAATGGGAAGCTATAATTTTTGTTATAGAATGCCCGCCATGCACAAACACGGGCTTGAGTTTACAACCGGCGCTAAGTCGTTTCCTGAGCCAATAAAATACTTCTCAGACCTCCGCACAAAGCGACCTTTCGGTTTCTTCAGCGATGCGCGAAATTCGAGGCAGCTCGTCGCTTCGCCCGACTGATCCGAAGATAATTGAGGCGAAACAAGGCGGAGATAATGATGTCACGGATGAGAGGAGACGGCGCCGTAAACGCACGGATGATGGCTGCTGCAAGTGCGGACCTGTAACGGTGGCAGCAGCTGCTGAAGTAGGCTACCTGGGAGATGGTGCGTGTCTCCTAGCTTACCTGTCTTATATGTTTGGCATGCAGGTGAAATGAACAGGTAACTGAACTTCAGATGAAGACAATTCATCTGGCTTATCATCTGTTTATGTTTCTGTCTCGCTGTGTCTGTGTATGCCTCTGTCTGCCTCTGTCTGTCTGTCTGTCTCTGTCTGTCACTCTCTTCCTGTGTCTGTCTCTTCGTCGTTCTATCTGTCTCTCTGTCAACCTGTGCGTGTCCCTGTCTCTGTCGCTGTCTCTGTCTCTCTGTCTCTCTTTCTGCCAGTCTATCTCTGGCTCTGTTTCTGTCTCTTTGTTTCTGTCTCTATCATCCCTCTTGCTGCATTATAACTGCATAACCTTTTGTGTTTATATCCATGGAGTTTTCGTGTGTATATAGATTATAGAGGGTCGGCCAATGGAACGAAGAGCATCTGGTGTTATCACAGAAGATGTCACGATGTCAACGGTTCATGAGTCACCAGCAGCGCATTAAGACCCCAATGGGAGGGCAAGGAAGGCCGCAATGGGAGGGCGAAGAGGTCCAAAAATAAGGGATGTATATAGATTATAGAGGATGGGGAGGTGGGCCCAATGGAAGGGCGAGAGGAGCCCAATGGGAGGGCGAGTAGAGTCCAAATAGGAGGCGAAGAGGACCCCAATGGGATGGAGAGGAGGGCCCAAAATTATGGGATGTGGATGTGGGCCCAAATGGGAGGGCGAGGAGGGCCCAATGGGATGGGGAAGAGGGCTCAAAATTATGGGATGTGGGGGTGGGCCCAATGGGAGGGCGAGAAGAGCCCCAATGGGAGGACGAGGAGGGCCCCAACGGTAGGGCGAGAAGGGACCCTTTGGGATGGGTGAGAAGGGTCCAAATGGGTGGGCGAGGAGAGCCCCGACTATCAACAAAAGCAATTGTCTTTAAGGTCCCCAACTCCGCCACCGTTCGGCCGCGCTGTGCCTGTGCGCTGTGCCTGTCGGACGCCAATGATCTCCGTAATCAGATTGTCGTTAAGCTGCAACTACCAGACAGTCAGTTCTGCTCCGGACATTTGCACCATGCATGGAGGGGAAAGGGAAGTAGGAGGAGGAGGATGGGAGGGAGTTAAGGAGGAAGCCATCTGCAGCAGCTAGGCACCACTACCACCGTCAGCGAGGCAAGGGGGGATCGGGGTGAGGGAGGGAGGGGAAGGGTGGGCACTGGGCAGTCCGTTCGCAGGTGGCCATTTGTCGGTCGCCGCTGGCTGGACGACCATTTGCGGGCCTTTGATCTCCAATAAAAGCTTCGGCGGTTAATTGTGTCCGCTGTAAACAGTACGTGATCTTCGCAACACCATGCAGCGCGGTCTCCAGCCAATCATCATCATCATCATCATCATCATCATCATCATCATCATCATCATCATCATCATCATCATCATCATCATCATCATCATTATTATCATCGTGGTCGTCGTCGTCGTCATCATCATCATCATCATCGTCATCGTCATCGTCATCGTCGTCGTCGTCGTCGTCGTCGTCGTAGTCGTCGTCGTCGTCGTCATCATCATCATCATCATCATCATCATCATCATCATCGTCATCGTCATCATCGTCATCGTCGTCGTCATCGTCGTCGTCGTCGTCGTATCCATAATTAGCACTACAATTATCATTATCGGTAGAAGCAACTTCATTATCATCATCGACGTCGTTGTCATCATCAGCAGCATATTCGGCATGTCATCATTGAAGATGTCATCATGCCGATAACGATAATGACGACGACGATGATTGTTTTAGTGATGATGACAATGATGATCATCATCATTTTCGGCTGAGTTGCCATCCTCCTCCTCATCATCATGTCATCCTCCTCCTCCTCTTCCTCCTCCTTATCGTCGTCATCATCATCATCGTCATCGTCATCGTCGTCAACCTTAGGACAAATGATGTTGGAACATGGACGACGAATGTAGACCCACGCCCTTCATCCCTCCCTCCCCTCCTGAGAAGTTATTAACAATGGCGCCACAAACATTCACTCAATTTATCCATCAACTCCCAACTCTGCAGTTTCTTTAGTATTCTCGGAGTGTCTGACCAAAGCCTTCGCATGCTGGGAGCCTTCGCTGATATTATAATCTCTTTTTCATGACAATGTCGTTCAACAAGAACTTAAACTGCAAGCTGCCACCTCATTCGTGACATAGCTCTTGAAATGGAACAAGCCTCAAGGGGGCGAAAAGTTACCGACGATGCCATGGCAGGATAACCTTGAAAGCAGCGATAGTAGTAGTAGTTGCAGTTTAACGTCACTGTGTGGTAACAGAGACCATTAGCGACGCCCTCCTCCTTTATCCAGGCTTGGGACTGGCACTGGCAGTGTGCAACCAGTGGCGGAGTTGAAAGCAGTGATAGTTTAGTGTAAACATTATAAACCCGTCCACATTATTTCATGATTTAGTTCAGGTTTATTATTGCACGCGCAAGTCTTCATTCGTATGCAGGTCCCGCGCACCATCTGGAAATTGGAATTACTTCCCACCGGATCGTGCGTTTAATTACCTCTCACCTCAGTTTGATTATATTCGCTCAAATCTTTTCTCTTCAGTCGTCGTTCGGTTGGTAGCGCTCCTCTGTTAAGTATAGCCTTATTGAGCGGGTACTTTATAAATCCATAAGATGAATACATGAATGAGTGAACGAATAAATGAATGAATGAATGAA
>OX457050.1:15201653-15210341 GCA_949752735.1 Lumbricus terrestris | reverse complement strand
AGAAGAAGAAGAAGAAGAAGAAGAAGAAGAAGAAGAAGAAGAAGAAGAAGAAGAAGAAGAAGAAGAAGAAGAAGAAGAAGGAATGAGAACAATATGTGTCCACATATATATTTATATATATATTTATATATATATATTTATATACACATATAATTATAAAGACATACGGACATGCATATAAATATATTTATATAATACACAGACACACATATATTCAGGGGTAATATATATATATAATTTATATACATGTTTATATGCATCTATGTTTATTACACTTATGTATAATTTCCATACATCAGCCGATGTTGAAGGAAAGAGTCTTTGGATTTTAGACGAAATTTGCAAGTCCTTAATTCACTCGCAATTGCTCAGCGCGTCGGCGTGAAACTCCGATGCAGTGTCCGCTCTGCAATCGGGAGCGCCTCTGAGTAGAGAGCTTGAAGAGGCGCTATAACAAGTGCACATACAAAGAAGCTATAGCCCAGGCCTAAAGAGTCGCCGGGGCCTTGATATTTGCCCCTGCCATGGATGGGACACTCTTGTCGGCTTCATAGGTTGTCTTGCAGCATTGAATTCCATACAGTTAAACTCGACTCCTGTACAATTTCCTACTATAACGACATGCAATCATGTAATCATGTAATCATGCAATCATGTAATCATGTAATCATGTACTCATGCAATCATGTAATCATGTAATCATGCAATCATGTAATCATGTAATCATGCAATCATGTAATCATGTAATCATGTAATCATGTACTCATGCAATCATGTAATCATGTACTCATGTAATCATGTAATCATGTACTCATGTACTCATGCAATCATGTAATCATGTAATCATGCAATCATGTAATCATGTAATCATGTACTCATGTACTCATGCAATCATGTAATCATGTAATCATGTAATCATGTAATCATGCAATCATGTAATCATGTAATCATGTACTCATGTACTCATGCAATCATGTAATCATGTAATCATGTAATCATGTAATCATGTACTCATGTACTCATGCAATCATGTAATCATGTAATCATGTAATCATATCATCATGCAATCATGTAACCATGTAATCATGTAATCGTGTGATCATGTAATCATGTGATCATGTAATCATGTAATCACGTAATCACGTAATCACGTAATCACGTAATCATGCAATCGTGTAATCATGTAATCATGTAATCATACTGCCTGCTTGTCCGTTTTAATAAATAAAGGAATATATTTTTAAAACGACGACGATGATATCTTGGCATTCTATATGAATGGAATGGAGTTACGTGAATGGGAATGGTATTTGACAGGCTGACATGGACTGACTCGATTATTCAATTCCCAGGAGAGGGAGCCAGTCCATGATTGTCCTCCAATCTGTCATCATTCGTTTGTGGTATCGAGAGAGGCGACGGCTTCTGCCGAAGCGTGCACCAAGACCCCCGATCTAAAGCAAATAGAGAGACAGCAGGACCGCAGTTGACGACTCTTCAGTAGTTTCTCTGTCTTAATAAATATAGGCTACGTACTCCAACACAAGAACTAGAGATGAATCGTTATGGCCGCCGTATATATAACCTGGCAACGCACTCAAATCATATGAGTAGTGAAGGAGTACGTCTTCTAGAACAATGGGGGGATTATCGTTAATCCCTGGCCCCGCCCCTTGGCTGCCGGGCTATTAGGCCACGCCCCCATGGCTGCTAGGCTATTACGTAACCTGCCGGGCTATGGGCTATTGTGCTAAGCCGCTGGGCTATGGGCTATGGGCTATTGTGCTAATCCGCTGGGCTATGGGCTATGGGCTATGGGCTATTGTGCTAAGCCGCCGGGCTATGGGCTATTAAGCTAATTCGCCCGCCCGCCGTGCTAATCCGCTGGGCTATGGGCTATGAGCTAGTAGGCTATGGGCTAGTAGGCTAATTCGCCCGCCCGCCAGCCCGCCGCGCTAATCCGCCCGCCGCGCTACAGCCGGGCTATTGTGCTAATCCGCTGAGCTATTACGTAATCCGCCGGGCTATTATGCTAATCTACCAGCCGCTATAATCCGCCAACCAATCAGCGCTAAGCAGTGTCCCAACTTCCTGTCAATCAAACGAAAAACCTCGGAAAGCTGCTGTCAATCAAACGAGAAACCTCGGAAAGCTGTGGCCAATCAGCGCTAAGCAGTGACCCATCACAGCCGTTTATTGCCTCAAGCCATAAATATCTCCTTTGATCTATAAAGTCCAACGGCTTCCTTTGATCTAAATCTTTAATGACTTCTTTTATGACCAACACCCTTCTTTAATGGCTTCTTTGAAGTCCAACGATTTCCTTTTATGATCTTACTAATGACTTTTTAATGACCTGCGTGCGCCTCCAAGGTAGTCCTTTGATGTCCAACGGTTTCCTTTTATGATCTTACTAATGACTTTTAATGACCTGCGTGCGCCTCTAATGAATTCCTTTGATGTCCAACGACTGCCTTTAATGACTTCTTTTATGACCAACGGAATTCTTTGATGATGGCGAGCGAGAATCTTATTACCCAACACCCAATAGGCATGCAATAATCTTGTTAGTGTATATAGCAAGTTAAATAAGTATGAAAGAACGAACACAGTAGAGTTTAAATTTTTTTCAACACAAATCTTTTTAATTAATATGCACGTGTATGCAACAGCATTCAACAATTATACTAGAGTTCGAATATTTACAACACACCTAATGTCCAGTTCAATACGTTTGCACAACATCTTGTATGATGATGCAAGGCCTTTTATTTTACATAATTACAATGTTCGTGATCTTCAGCAGATTATTACAACAAATTATTTACAAACGACGAAATATTTACATGTCCATATGCAAGAGAGTCAGAGGAATTTAGCAGAAATCGCTTATCATCATAAGGGGAAAGTGCCGCTTTGCACAGTTCAGCAGTATGTAGTTCATGCTTTCTGCTCTGTATAACACGAAATTTGGATGATGTTACCTTCTCTTCAAGAATACAATTTCTGTAGTCAGCATGCCGAATACACTTCTTCACGAAACCTCTCTTAATTCCCTTAGCGGTCTTCTTTTCCTTATCGTTAGGTAAGAGTAAACTGTACATTTTCGAGCGAAGACCACAAAATTCCAAAACGGCTTCGCCGTTACACTCATCTTTAAACTTGCCTATGACTTTGGCATTGCTGCGGCTATGCAAAAAGTGCCCACAGGGGTAATCGGACGTGTCATATTCATCAATGTTAAGCTGCATGTCAGTATATACATCAGGTGTGAAAATATGGTAACAAAGGCTGTCTGTGTCGGTGAAAAGGAGTTTGCAAGCGTTTCCGTAAAGTGGTATTATATGCTGGTAGTGGAATTCGTACATTTTTAATTTAGATATGTCCAAAATGCACATTCCAGCATAGAGGGGCTTATTCAGGTAGACGTTGGATTTGCACAATTTCACAACCGTTAAATCATCGTTGATTATGGTATACGACTCGAAAGTCGGGCGGGCCACGAAACGTTTGGCTCGTTTCGCAGTCATGACCAGCTTCACATCAATATGTTTCCTGTTGTTCTGCATGGTCTTACCATAAATTGAGTTGTTCATCAACTTATAAAGATCCTTTTCAAACGAAGATTTAGCAGCCTGCCTTTTGGATGTGTTGAAGTCGATGTATTTCTTCAACCATCGACTTTGCCGAAACTCGAGAATTTTGTGAATTTTAACCAATTTCAGCCCCATTTTGATGTAGAATTGGAGATTCCGATAGTGAACGACATACCGAGTCTTTGTCATGAGATTGGGCACCAATTTTTCGACCCCAGCGCCAATTTTAGCCGAAATTTTGTGAGAAAGGGACTTTGCGTAAGGGGATATCATGTCCGGTCGTATGAGCAGTCTCTCAGGCGCAAGGGGATAGTCGTTGTGGTCGTCGTGGAGATGGGGCGGATACTCCAAATCCACATCCAACAAATACCCCAAGTCGTCGTCAGTCGATTTAGAGTCCAAATCGAAATTGTCAATTTCCTTGTCGCCCAAGAATCTGAATTTGCAGGTCGGGAGAGGCTCGGACATTGCGTACCCGTACAAGTTGTTGCAATCCAAGTACATAATGTAGCTGTTTGGAGCGGTAGGGTCGTATCCTTGGGCGAGATACGGGTTGTTAGCCTTTGCGTATCGATTGGAAATCATCGACACGCCACCTCTCATGCCTCGCTCTACAAAAAGATAAATGTCAGGGTCGGTGATGAGCTCCAGATTCACCTTTGTCATACGCAAACATGCGTCAAAGCTCAGTCCGGGGCTGCTGTAGTAGTGGAGTGCGTCGAGTCCATAAAATTCCAACGACATGCTTCGAAACGATTCGAATACGTCGGCCAGTAAAATAACGTCAGTCTGTAAATACAGGTCGTGATAGTCTCGGATGCAAGTCATATTAAAAGTCTGCCAAATTTTCTGCGCGTAGTCGTAGTCGTCTTGGGAAATGTCCTCTTCGGTCAGTTTACTGTAAAAGCAGCCTTTGGGTGGCAGAGTCCTTTCGGTCATTCTGCAGGCCGATGTCATGTATTCGTAAGGAAATACGCCCTTACGCAAAAGCAATTTGAACTCGTTCGGAAAAAGCCGACGCAAATGCAAGAATTTGGAATCGTCTTCTTTAGACAGATTCTTCACCAACACATCCAAACTGCAGTTTAGAAATTGTAACGAGTCCAAAAATCTGATGTTGTTCACTTCGAAAGAAAGATATTTTTCCATATTTGTGGCTATTACGTTAATTTCTTGCGTTGCAAATTCCTTTGTCATGTGTTTGAGTATGAGGTGGGAGTCATAGCCTTTGAGGTTGTGGAAGACGACGGGAAGAAAATAGTTGGGTGTCTTCTGTTTCTTGGATTTTGTGGGCTTACGAAATTTCATTTTTAGGTTACAAGGCGAGCAAAGAGCAGAAATAAAGTTGCCAGTCATGTGACAGTGGTGTCGAACTTTATTGTTTGGCGTGAAAGCTGCAGTGCAAGAGGGACAGGCAGTGCAAGAATCAAACTCTAGTTTCTGCTGGTGTGACAGAGGTTTCATCGGCGTGTTCGTAGCAAGTATTTTATTAATTCGGGCCTGCTCCGATTTTACATGAGCAAAGAAGTTGCTCATAACGTCAGGACCCGAGTAGACGCACGGTTTGTTATCATTCAAGTGAGGAAAAGACGACACAGTCAGGCAGCAGAAGCCACTGGGAGTATGCGTATCGAGAATTTTAGTTGAGTTGTTGCTTGCAGCATTTTCATTTGGAGTCAGGTAACTTTCAAAGTCAGCATACAGAACGTATGGAACTGGCATCTCGTGCTGTGTGTTTGAGAATTTTAGATTGCAATTTTCGCGAGTTGGATAACGCACGGACTGAAGTCCGTGCTTGCCACATTCGTCCATGTGTGCGTGTTTGCCTGCGGCGGTGGTGAAGCAATAGAGGCAATAGGGACAAGGAAAACTTCTGTTTCCAGTAGAATTACGAGACGATAAAAGAGCGGACAGGTTACGCACTACAATATAGTGTCGCTTCTCACCATCGTCAAGCAAAAGAAGGTTAGCAATATGTTTCCTACCCCTGTGAGCACTTGCGTATAGAGGGGTAAAGGTTTTGTCGTCTGGATTAAAGTACATGACATTTATGGCGTAATCGACATTCAGCGATTCGAAGAGCGGAATCTGCTCAATTGTCATTGGAAACTTAATACCAACGGTTTCAAGCTCGTCCACATAAGTTTTGTAGTGGTTGACTCTGTGCGGGTTAGCAGATTGGAAATGTGAAATTGAAAGCAACGAGTATAGAAAACACTGGTCATCATCGTTTTGAATATTCAGAGTTGCGTGTTTCCTAGCCAGATATTGTGGAGTGGGTATGTAAGTGGAGCCGCCTACAGGGTCATATACGGCATTGCACAATTTAAAATCAACCACACCGTTCACTACCCACCCGGAGCTTTGCGTTGTAAAAGTGTCTACCAATTGGTCGATTCGTTCGACAGCCTCTTGTAGTTGCTCACGTATTTGACTCGGCTGCAGAAGGGTGGATGGAACCGACTTGAAGTATCCGACCGTCTGAACTTCTCCATCTGGGGTTGGTCGTTTGAAATCGACATCAACAGCGACGTACCATTTCACCGGCCTAAACAAATATTGTCGAAGTTCGTTATTTTTCTGAATATAAAACACCATTCGTATATCATGAAACTTGTGTTGCACGAATCGACTAAGTCCGAATGGCAGATAGAATTTGGTTAAGTTTGCGAAAAATTTCTAAGTCCAGCATTTAGAGCGAAAATTTTCCAAGTACACGCAGCAATTTAGAGTGAAAGATTTTTCTAAATTCCACGTTTAGATCAAAATGCTCTAAGTACAAGCAGCATTTGTATGCATTACAAACTCACCCTTCGTCTCTGAATGCGTCCTCCAACGTGCTGATCAATCGCGACGCTTCTCCCTGCAGCATGGCGTGAACGTCGGTTGTTTGAGTTGTTGGAAAGGTTACATCTATGAATGTATTCTGCGTGGAAGTGTGGATGGATGGGTTGAGCTGCTTCTTGAAGCATGTGACACAGAGATCCTGTCCAGCTCTGAAGAATCGGGAAGCTCGGCGTGTCTTACATTGAATGCATTCTTTGTGCAGAATGCACGTTTGACAGAGGCCGGCCGTCAGATTGAACATCTTGTAATTTCGACACGACTCGCATCGACCTAAAGGTTAACAAACATTAAAGTTCATCAAGTTTCATATAGTAGCAGATATAGGTAAGCTTAAAGATTGTAAAAGAAGCATAGAGTACAGTGTGTATGAATGTGCATGTGTAAGATACATAGGAAGATTGTAAAAGCCTACAAACATAAAGTATGATGCGTGTGTGCAAAACACATAGGAAGGCGCAACAATTGTAAAAATACACATACTTGAATCTGCCGAAGACGATCCTGCGTGTGGTTCTGACGCCGCGTGCGAAGCCGGAGCTACGCGGGTATCTGGCGCCGCCACCGAAGAAGGTCCTGCGCGAGGTTCTGCCGCTGTCGAGGCCGACCCTGTGCGGTGTTCACCATCGCCAAGATCTGCAAAAGAGAAAATAGCTAAGTACATAAAAGTTTGCATTGGAAGACTACACACGAATTGGTGCTGCTATATGGGTTATGATACTACTTTGTAAATGCCGCAAAGTAAAAGAGATATGAAAGTCCTTTATTTTCAAAGGATAATAGCAAATCGAACCGTGCTCACTATATGAGCATTACATATTTGAGCGAGCAACTTGGCTTCAATAAAATTGACATCATGAGCAGCGTAGAAGATTGTAATGCAAAGATCACCTCTTCAATACCACAATATGTTAGAGATTGGTTGTGTAAGTGCCAGTCTCAAGACTGTAAAAAGGAGGGTGATGATAAAAATGTCTGTTGAAGGATATCAACAGTAAAATTAATCAGAATCACTAACTTGAACGCTTTGCAGTCTGAAAAGAGTTCGCATCGTCGCGCGCTCGCTTTCGTTCTGTAATAGAATTTTAGAATGCTGTAAAATATTTTGGCAGATTTCTTTTACACCATAAATTACGCCAGAATATATTTCGGAAGAAGCATAATGTAAAAATATGTAGCATAAAGATATGCCATTTTGGTGAAATGTTATTTGCCTAGATAGTGAAAATTCATAAAGATTCGCCGTTTATTGAAGAGGTAAATAAAATTAATATAATAATGCATACTCAGCTCTTGCAGTCTTGCCATAATTCTCGCCACCTCCTTTTTGAGTTCCTCGCTTTCTGCACGAAGTTTAGATTCTAAGAGAAAGAAATACCAGCGATGCATAAGTTTAAAGTGTCAAATACAATAATATGTGCGCAAAGAAATTTAAGTTGTATAGCTTGTACAAGACAGGAAATCTAAGTCAAATACAGAAATTCCTTGGATTCAGCACAATACTTTTCAGTATTATACTCACGAGAACTCATATTGTAGCTGTAGTAATCGTCTGACACTGTCTGAATCTGTAGAACGAACTGCTGATCTCGGCTGTAGAAGATGAAGAAGTCGTCTGTTGAACTCGGAAAATCGTCTGTGTTTAGCCGTTGCCGGTGGTCGGATTTTATAGGACGCTGGGGTGGGGAGCTATTATACATCAAAGGAATTCATTGGAGGCGCACACAGGTCATTAAAAAGTCATTAGTCAGCACATCAAAGGAATTCACTGGAGGCGCACGCAGGTCATTAAAAAGTCATTAGTCAGCTCATCAAAGGCAGCCGTTGGACTTCAAAGGACTACCTTGGAGGCGCACGCAGGTCATTAAAAAGTCATTAGTCAGCTCATCAAAGGAAAACGTCGGACATCAAAGGTCTTCGTTGGTGACGACGACAGGTCATTAAAAAGTCATTAGTAAGATCATAAACGGAAACCGTTGGACTTCAAAGGAATTCATTAGAGGCGCATGCAGGTCATTAAAAAGTCATTAGTAAGATCATTAAAGGCCTCCGTTGGACATCAAAGGTCTTCGTTGGTGACGACGACAGGTCATTAAAAAGTCATTAGTGAGATCATTAAAGGCCGCCGTTGGACATCAAAGGCCTTCGTTGGTGACGACGACAGGTCATTAAAAAGTCATTAGTGAGATCATTAAAGGCCGCCGTTGGACTTCAAAGAAGCCATTAAAGAAGGTCGTTGGTCATAAAA
>OX457050.1:15181653-15196653 GCA_949752735.1 Lumbricus terrestris | reverse complement strand
TCACCGGACGGACGCACGGATGCCCTGACTGGAGCTCGTTCTGAAGGGTCCTTTCTCTGATGCCGCAGCATCGTTAGTTAGTTCTTCGTCTGTTCTGTGGTTGTTAAAGAGCCGCATTCTGTAACTGCACTCTGGCGATGCCAGTCTCAAGCTTGGATAAAGGAGGAGGGCGTCGCTAATGATCTTTGTAATCGAACGATGACGTTAAATTGAAATTACTACTACGACTACTACTGCTACTACTATACGACTATTGCTACTACTACGACTACTACTGCTACTCAAGGGATACGGTTCTGTTTGGAAAGAGACTTGGGTAAAGCGATATGGTGGTGGAGATGCAGGGTAGGGTAAATTAAACGTCGTCATCAAGTGACCGATAGCTTGGAGGTAGCGACGCGAAGTTGAATAGATGGATGGATGCGTATGTGCGTGTGTGTATGTGGATCGGTCGCCGCTCAGTCAAGTCGGACGGGGCGGATGAGGTTGGAGATGCGCTCTGATGAAATGATGATCAATTGAGGTAAGTCGTTGTCCGTTGTGTTTTCTGTTCTTTTGTCCTGGAGTTTCCGGTCTGGTCTTCTGTTTTAGTCTTATCTTGATTTCTAATCGGTTCTTATCTATAATAGTGCTGTCGTCGTATAGTCTGACTTGTGTTGCGTTTAGGGTTGTATATGCAACATTCAGGGTGTTATAGTCTTGCTTTGTTTAGGGTTGTATGTCTTGTTTCGTTTAGGGTGTTATAGTCTTGCTTCGTTTAGGGTTGTATACATACTTGCTTCGTTTTATATAGGGCTGCGTATTCCTGTTTCTTGCCTTGCTTGGTAAATGCTTTTGTCGTATCTATCCAGAAATTTTTAAAGTGCTCAGCAATCACATGCGCTCCCAACGCGTAAGGCCCAGAGAAAAGAAGTCAGTTGATTTAAGACAGCGAACAGATATGCTTCGGGTATTATACCAGTTAATAACAAAGAACGTGTAAATGGAGAGAAGTGATTAAAAAGTGCGTGACCAATGATTTTTATGTCTTGTATTGTATACTTTGTTTTATCGCACCTGCCCTTATCTTTATCTGCCATGAAGCAGCGTGATCGGGATGCAAACCACCGTTGAGTGATTCATAGAGAGGCGCTATAAAAATCAAATCCGTGATTACAAATTACAACTGCAGTTGCAATTACAATTATAATAATCACGCGGTTGCGATTATGGTATACGATTGCGACTACAGTTTCAGACTTACAACCACAGTTGCAATTATTGTAGTTACAATTGCAATTATTCAATTACAATTGAAATTGCAGCTAGAATTGCACCTACACTGCAACTGCAATTAAAATTGCAATCACAGTTACAGACTTACAATTGCAGATAAATTTACTACTTGTGACTCATCCGGCGGGGTTCTGCAAGTCTCTCAAGTCTTATTTCTTTGGTTGTGGGTGGCTGGGCTGGGAGCGTCTCTGAGTAGTCTCTTGAAGGAGCGCAATATAAATGCTATGAATGAAAGAATGAACTTAATTACGATTTAATTTACAATTACAATTGCAATCACAATCTGCGGCTTCAAACTGTTTCGCATGCAGCGTTGCTCTGAGGATGTCGAGATCAGCGGAAACAGCGGCAGGAGGATCAAGAGGATGCGGCGCAGGAGGTCTTCACCACCGATCTCCGATGGTGTCATTCTTGTTCCTCTTCTTCACCAACCTACTTCCGGTCGCCAGCGGTCAAGGTCAGAAAGAGCTTCGCTACGTCATCCAGGAGGAGCTCGCCGTTGGATCGCAGGTAGCGGACCTGACCTTGGACGCTGACCTTGGCCAGCGCTTCGGCAAGGACGCCGTCGGTCTGCTGAGGTTCAGCTTCCTCAGCCAACCACCATGCGACATCGGCGTCGAGGAATCGACTGGACTGGTGACGACGCGTGGGAGGATCGACCGCGAGGCGATCTGCAAGGACCCCGACGATCTCTGCCGCTTCCGGTTGGACGTGGCCGTGACCCCGATGCCCTTCTTCACGATCATCAAGCTGTCCATTGAGGTTGCAGATATAAACGATAATGACCCGGAGTTCCATCCGTCGAGCCTACGCCACGAGATGACCGAGTCGTCCCAGCTGGGATCGACGTTCACCGTTCCGCGAGCCAGGGACAGGGACCTCGGACGCAACGCCGTCGACCGCTACGAACTGGTCAGCTCGACACCCGACGAGGAAACCTGCTTCCAGCTCAGTCTCAGTAAGAAGCTCGATGGTACGGCGGACGTCAGGTTGGTCCTCGTGAGGTCCTTGGACCGCGAGACCAGGGACCTGCACCGGATGAAGGTCGTCGCTTTCGACGGTGGACTTCCACCGAGGTCTGGGTCGATGGTGGTCGAGGTCATCGTTACGGACGCCAATGACAACGCTCCGGTGTTCGAGTACGATTCCTACGAGGTGTCCGTGATGGAGAACATAGCCCGGTCGACCACAGTGGCCAGGGTTCGAGCCACGGATCGGGACATCGAGAAGAACGGTCAGGTCGTCCACTACTTCAGTCCACAGACCGTCGAGTCCTACGGAGACGTATTCGCAATCGATGCTTCGACGGGTGAGGTCCAGGTGGTAGGCGTGGTTGATTTCGAGTCCACTCCAGTCTACCGTCTGATCGTGAACGCCAAGGACGGCGGTCAGGACCCGCTGACCTCGGAGACGATGCTCGTCATCAAGGTAAAGGACGCCAACGACAACCCGCCGCTGATCGTCATCAACACCCTCGTCGCCTTCAACACGAACATCGCCAGAGTGGTCGAGGGCATCGAGCCAGGGTCCTTCGTCGCCCACGTCCTCGTCAGCGACGCCGACAGCGGACTTAACGGTCGCTTCAACTGCTCCCTGGACACATACGACCAGTTCGAACTGCGGTCGACGTCAGACGGCGAGTACATGGTCCTCAACAAGGTCGCCCTTGACCGCGAGCAGCGTGAGCTGTACAGCATCCAGCTGACGTGCATGGATGGTGGCCAGCCGCCTCTGTCGTCGTTGAGTTCGCTGGACATCGGCGTAGTGGACATCAATGACCACGAGCCGCTCTTCGAGAGGTCCGTCTACGAGGTGGAGGTCTTCGAGAACAACTACCTCGGAGCGTCGTTGGTTCAGGTCATCGCGACGGACGCGGACAAGGACCGGAACGCTCAGATCGTCTACAGGATAGCGGATGAGGTGTCCCAGTACTTCGTGATCGACGAACTCGACGGAACCATCCGAGCGAAGGACTCGCTGGACCGCGAGCGCATCCCCTACCATCGCTTCTACGTCTATGCAACGGACCAGGGCGATCCAGCAAGGACCGGAAGCGCCCTGATCGCGCTGACCGTACTTGACGTCAACGACGAGGCACCGCAGTTCCTCCACTCCGCCACGGCATCCGATTCCATCTCGGTTTCGGAGAATCGTCCAGCCGGAACGGAAGTAGGGGTACTGAGCGCCGTCGACGCGGACGATCATCCGCTGAACGCCTTCTCGTTCTCTTTCCTTCCAGGCGGAAGTCTATCAGACGCCTTCGTCATAGATCCCACGTCGGGTAGGATCACGACCACTCGGATCCTCGACCGCGAGGACAGGGAGTTCTACCAGCTGATCGCCGTCGTCAGGGACGACAACTCCCCGGTCCTCAGCTCCACGGCCACGGTGTCCATCTTCGTGACGGACGAGAACGACAACGTTCCGCGATGGGTGGAACCGTCGTGGCTGGAACCGTCGCCGGTGGAACGCCCGATGTCGTCGTCGCTGGAACCTCTCGTCGAGCTGAACAACATCACGATGATCCTCGTTCCGAGCGTCGCACCCGCCGGAACGATGCTCGTCAACGTCAGGGCCGACGATCCGGACGCAGGACTCAACGGACAGGTCGTCTACTCCATTTCCGGTAAGGGTCCATGCTCGGAGCTGTTCGACATCGACTCCACTTCCGGTAGGATCACACTGACGACGGACATGGACGACTGCGCCGAAAACGTCACGCTTGAGTTGAACGTCACGGCTTCTGACCTCGGGAGTCCTTCGAGGCGGTCGTCGGCGAGGCTCCGCTTCCTCGTGGAAAGATCATCACCGACTCCAGTTCCCCTGGATCGACACGGATCGCTGGCTCACCTGTCATTCAACCTCGTCATCGTCCTCGCTCTGTCCTTAGCCGCTGGATCCGGAGCCATTGTGTCGATTCTCGTCGTTTGTTTCCTCGTGCGGAACCGGGGCAGACGGGACGCGGACTCCCAGAAGTACAATTGCCGAGTCGAAGCGATTAAGGCCATGAACCTCAGGGGCGCGACCTCAGGGGCGCCTGGTCCAACAGCGACGACGATGACGACGAAAAGTGACCTTGACCGGTGCTTCTGTTCGGCGGTCCCGCTGACGGACACGCTGGGATCGGATCGATCGCATTCCAGCTGGAAAAGAAACGGAAATGGATCGCCGGATGGAGACGCGATGACGAGGAGCATGACGGGAAGAGAAGAAGTGACGTCAAAGCCTCAGAGCGTCGCTGTTCTGATGAAGGCGGATGGAGGAAGAGGAGGAGGAGGAGGCGTCATCGTCACAAGAACTTTCGAGGTAAAAACATTTATACGACCTATCTTCATTTGACACTCTATGGTAATGTCGCTATATTATTGCAACTATTGTCGACGTTAAATTGGTATTTTATTGTTATGGTGTATAATTGTATGTTATCTGATCATGCACTTGCAAGGTGCATCTCGCCTTTCAGAAGCGCTCCAAGTGCGTGCAACCCCCGAGAGAACATGATGCAGGTTTTGAGACGAGAGGAAGATGACGAAAGAGTGTATACCATGCAGAGAGAATGGCAGACGAACGGACGAGGGAAGCAAAAAGTTGTTAAAGCAACATTCACCCATAGAAAAAATAATTTTGATAGAAATGATTGTATAGTCACTTAAAAGAGACTACTTAACAATAAAATTAGAAGAGGCACTTGTCCCATTTTACTATACATCGGCCAATTGCCTCTTTTCGCTCTCCCAAGACCATTGTCTTCTCTCTTGGTCTCACGCTCTGCCATGTGAGCGACTCATGATCAATGTGCACTGCGAGAGGCGCTATAAAAATTCAACTATACAATGCAATGCAATACAATACAATACAATACAATGCAAAACAATGCAATGCAATACAATACGATGCAATACAATGCAATGTGCCGCTTCATCGTCTTATCTTTCTCTGAATCTCACGATCCGACGAGAATCGTGGAACCGTGGTATCATAAGTCGTTCATCCTCAATGTGTTATCGGATATTATATTGACGAGGATGATCGTGGTTTGCGCAATATCGCTACATCGCTACACAAATCATCCGATTAAGTTAGATATGACCAGCAGCAGCAGCAGCAGCAGCAGCAGCAGCAGCAGCAGCAGCAGCAGCAGCAGCAGCAGCAGCAGCAGCAGCAGCAGTAGCATCAATGAGACCAGTCTCCCCTTTTGCAAAATCACCCGGGACTAACACACGTCCAAAGTAATTTATCATAACCAATCAAGTGTTCGGTATAATACACGCTCGTTAAGATCTAGCTTTTACGACAAAAGCATCGGTATCATGTACCAGCTTAATATATATATATATATATATATATATATATATATATATATATATATATCATGGTGTGTTGTAACATTGTGCAATAACTACAGTATAGTATAGTATAACATAGCATGGCATACACATGTGTAATCGTACGGTAGCCTATATTATAAAGTTATACTGTTTAAGATAAGATAAAAATGATCTCTATTTGACCAATATTGCGATCCGCATTTTGGTGTATAAGCTTATAGGCCCTACATACATGGTAATAAACATACATAATTCATAGAACTTATATCAAGGCAATCAGGCGTTCAAAAAGCTAACATATGCTAAATTCAAAATCATTTAATTATTAGGCTAATTATAATATATATCATTCTATGGTGATGAAGTTTTTCTCCTCATTGTAACAATAATTAGCGTCCATAACCATTACTCTAAATTTTATTGAACCCAATTAACAGCAGAATGACATCGAGAAACTCAGAAACAAGTTACAACAGAAAAAGACCAGCAGGAATTGATCAATTATAGAACTATACAAACCTAAGTAAGTAACCTGGTAATATTGCATAGTATAGCATATAGCGTAACATAGTAGCTATAGGTTCACAGCCTGAACAAGTCCGGGATAGCCTATATGAACTGCATAATTTCAGTATTTAATAAAAAAAAGACGGTGTCGTATTTGCATAAGTATTCAATGCCGGGGGACACGTTCCAATCGAGTTCTTCTGAATGCAATGTTTTCGTTGCTCTTCTCAATCGATTATCATCTCAGCGATTTCCGAAGCCCGCCGCGTCGTAATTGGCAGGTCCTGGGAAAGTTGCCGAAGAGCGCTTGTCATTTAGGCAACTGTTGCCTCGCGGCGAAAAGTAAAGAGCAAACAAAAGCAAGCAGTAATCCGTTTGCACTGGCCTCCACGCGGCGGCGTCGGCGGCGTCGGCGGCACTTACAAGGATGAAGGATCCCGTGTCGGCGTGGCGTCAATACTCTTGATTTTCTGGCGTTGATTGTTTGGCCGGTCGATCGAGGCTTCCGATACTTAACCGGTGAATGTTGTCGCGTTCGTGGGGTATAAGACTTATACCTGAAGCGACCAATGGAGCTGAGTCAGATTGAAGACTTTCTCCCTATTGAAGACCAGAAAATACACGCAAGGTGACCTGGTTGTCCTCCCTATTCCTCGAACTTCCACAGTGCTGCATAAGGTTTTTATATGGCCTGTGGTCCATCTTTCTTGAATAAATTCTACTTATAGTAGTAGTCTCCGTAATGAACTCTTTGGATTTTCTTTGTCCCTTTTCCGCAAGCGTTTGAAAACCATTATTGTTGATGGTGGTTTGGAGGTGTCAGGTCGGGAGTTCGACTGAGGAGTTCCTCTTCGAAGTAGGGCTATACAAATTCGTGGTTACGATTACGATTACACATAACGTAGCCTACACATAATTATTTATACACAGAATTAGTTAAGCAAAATTTCGGAGATCGCATAATTATTTCAGGGACATGAGCGTGTAACCCTCCTAAGTGGTGGTGCACGGTGGTATAGATGGTGGTGGTATAAGTGGTGGTGGTGGTATAGGTGGTGGTCGCAGTAAATAGGTGGTGGTATAAGTGGTGGTGGTATAGGTGGTGGTAGAAGTGGTGGTATATAGTGGTGGTGGTATAGGTGGTGGTGGTATAGGTGGTGGTGGTATAGGTGGTGGTGGTATAGGTGGTGGTCGTCGTTTGTCTCGTTTTTTTTAAGAGGATTGTTTCAAGTCTTCGCCATGTACTATAGGTTGTTCGCATCCTCTAAGAACGGAGTATCATGGATTTCCATTAGGTCGCTGGACTTTGAACTCGATGCAAAATCTAAGTGAAAATAATTATAAGCTTAGTATTAACTCGCCTGGAATAAAAAATCGTTAATTAAATCTCAGACAAAGGTTTTTATCCATTCATCGAAATTGTCTGTGTGTATAGACCTGTCTGTTTGCCTATCTGTGTCCGTCTGACCGTCTGTTTGACTTTGTTTCTATTTGTCTGTCCGTATGTCTGTCTGTCTGTCTTTCTTTCTTTATGTCTGTCTTACTGTCTGTCTTTCTTTCTGTCTGTCCGTATGTCTGTCTGTCTCTCTGTCTGTCTTTCTTTCTTTCTGTCTGTCTGTCTTTATGTCTGTCTGTCTGTCTGTCTATCTCTCTGTCTGTCTGTCTGTCTGCCAGTCAATCCAGTTCTGATTTGTCACTTTGTCATCCGTCTATTTTGACGAATTCAACCCCGCGCGTTCAACTGCATTACCTCAGCGGCAACTAAATTCCCTCGTCATATTTCATGCGTCCAATCCGATCAATCGGCCCCCGTGTATATATAGATCTATCATGCTCCTAAATCCGCCCGTTCTCCCCACCTCAGACCACAATTCCCTCACTCTCTCTTCGAGCTCCATTTATTGATACAACGGCCAACTGCAAACTATCACCGATCCGCCGAAGCGTGCACAATTCCCGAGTCCTAGATCGACGTGCGGGTAATTTTTCTCGGCGCCCCGAATCGTCTCCGAACGAATCCGATCCATCCGGAGCAGGCAGTCGTGAACACGGATATGGCAATCGTGTGTTCGAGTGCGCCTATGCAGAGGAATGCGTGTTCTCGTTCGGTCGGTTGGGGGGCGTTCCGCAAGAGACGTACGGCCGGATGCACTGGCTGTTGGGTCTTATCGGGTATACAGACGAGAAGCGACAACCGGAAAATATTGAATTGATACGAACGGCTTAGACAGGGAACGGATTGAACGGTGTGGTAGAAGGGGATGGGGTGGATGGGGGATGGATAGGGTGAGGTGGGGTAGATAAGGGTGATGTGGATGGGGGTGGATGGGGTGGGTGGTATGGCTCTGTCAGTGCTGTTGTCGACGTATCAGCCAAACCATCGATGCTTAGAGGGTTAAGAAGCAGAACCGCAGACAGGCAGAACAGTGTGTAGAGGGAGAAGGACGTATATAGAGACAGAGAGACAGAGAGACAGAGAGACAGAGACAGAGATAACGACATATATATTGATAATGAGCATGTGAAAGAGTGTGAGTGTGAGAGAGACAGAAAGACAGAGAGACTGAGAGAGACAGAAAGACAGAGAGACTGAGAGAGACATACAGAGAGAGAGACATACAGAGAGAGAGAGAGAGAGAGAGAGAGAGAGAGAGAGAGAGAGAGAGAGAGAGAGAGAGAGAGAGAGACCGACAGACAGACCGAGAAAAAGAGAGAGATAGGAGCGGACGGACTGGATGATTCAGGCAAAGGGAGAATTGACAGAGGGAAAGAGAAACAGAAAGAGACAGATGCAGACAGACACATACAGACAGAGCCGGAGACAGAGACAGAGAGTGGGGGTATAAGAAGGAAATATCACGTCCATCAGCCGACAGTATATAATATATAATATATAATTATATATCACTTTGTTCCTTCATTATTTATATATATATATATATGATATATATATATATAATTATATATATATAGGCGGCATTGTGACGGCGACGACAACGGATTATGAGGCGCTGATCCTCTCGTCCGACAAACATTCTTTTGTAGCGCAAGACATGAGATCGGAATATTGACTATGACGTTCACGCAAACACAGCATATGGATGGATGGACAGATGGACGGATGGATGGATGTGAATACAAAGATGGATGGATGGAAGTGCGGACGGTGCTATAGTGCAGACGTATGGACGCATGAATGAATGAATGGACGGATGAATGAATGAATGAATTAATGAATGAATGAATGGATGGATGGATGGTTGACTGAATGATGAATGAATGAATGACTGACTGATTGGTTGAATGAATGAATGGACGGATGAATGAAGGAATGAATGATTGAATGAATAGATTGATTGATGACTGCATGGGCGGCTGGATTGATTGATTGATGGATGGATTGATAAATGGATCGATGGGATTTAAATTGCTTAAAAATGAACATTATTACTACGATGTTATTGATTGATTGACAAATTTATGTTTCGATACGAGCACATTCTAACCCGACAAGTGGTTCTAAGATGTATGCTGTATGGTCACACAGACACTCAGTTATTTCCTGTAAGATAAGCAAAATAATAAATTATAATGAAATCTGGAAAGGTATAGGTCTACTCGTATATATCCAGCACGTTTTTCTGACGGAACCCAGCGGAACCGTGTTCCAGCATCGTCTAATGTGTTCTTTTGTTTTGCAAGTAGTTCTGCAGTTTCGGAAATTTACGTTTTGATATGAATTTCCATTGTTATTTGCATAAATTGTTATATATATAGTTATATCGATTGCCTATAATAATAGTGTACCGAGACATCGCATTTACTTTCAAACTCTTTGGAGACTCAACTTGACATTTACGTCATTATTTTCGTCATCGTTATTGGAGTTGGATCAATAGATGGATGGATGGATGGATGGATGAACGGACGAATGGATGGATGGTCGGATCAATGGATGGATGGATAGACCGATAGATGGATGGATGTATGGAACTATGGATGGATGGATGGACGGATGGATGGATGGTCGGATCAATGGATGGATCGATAGATGGATGGATGCATGGACGGCTGGATCTAAGAATGAATCGGTGGATGTTAGTCGAAGGATGGATGGATGGATGAATGGATGAATGGATGGATGGATGGGTCTAAGAATGGATGGATGGTTGATGTTTAATAAGTGGAAGGATGGATGAATCGAAGGACGGACGGATGAACGGATGAATCCTTGCAGGGAGTCATAGATGGATAGATGAATGTAATCAAGGAATGACAGATGTCTGATCGGATATAGATAACAGATATGTCCTGCAGCTGACCTGCAGCATCCATCGAAGAATCAATGAAGGTGGATCGAAGGGTCATCAAAAGACAGATCGATATATCGATGGATCGTAGGACGAATGATCAATTCGATCACAGATCTTATCAGGGAGGAGAGAGAAGCAGAAGCAGAAGTTTGTCGTCTTCGTTATTCGTCCGTAGGAAAACTGGGAGAAGTCGCAGCGCTTGATGGATGGATCGAGTAAGGAGATCTTTTGGAACCCACGAGGAACGGACGGTGGAAAATAATCGTCTACGTCTGGAGCTTATCATGGAACATCTTAATGAAATGACTAATACGAAACACAGATGGAAACATAATGATATTATATATATACACGAATATAAATAAATAAATATAGATCTATAGAATATATATATGCACACATCCATCTAACGATGCATATATATATGTACGTATATTAGGCCCACATGTATCTATCTATCTGCATATTATAGGCACACAGTCGTATACATAGCCAGACAGAGAGAAATTTGCGTATTATAGAAAAATTTACAGGAAACCTTAATTTGACACTGACTTACACAAGCCGTTGCAGATCAGATTTTATTTGATTAGATTTTATTTGATTAATGATGCAATCAGATTCGTACGATGTCCTACAATAATTAAACATACAAATCTGTAAATTTTAAATTATAACTTAGCTTATAATTATAGAGTCACTTCAAGATTAAACCCGGCGTAACAGAATCTGATGCCACCATCAAATAAATAACTTCTATCGTGCAGCAAGATAACATAAATTGGAAAATATCAATTACTGTCGGTCTCGCGCAGACGCGTAGAGCCCAGCCAACGCATTTTTAAAAGTTGCTAAATGAATAATTTCAAGAAGTTGTAGATGTCCAAAGTCTTTGCTTTTCTAAAACTCATGCCCATCTGCATGTCAGTGTGAGAAATGTGGAAAAACAACTTGGTGTGGTGGACTATGATTGACTTGGAATTGGGGTGTGAAAAGCAGACTTTACTATGTGGCTCTAAGAAAGACTGGGGATTGAAACTCTTCATACCCCGGACAATTCTCACTCTGCCATGGATCCAGTAAGTGTCGGATCTACAAAAAACCGTTATATTTGATGTTTTCGTTATTCGGGTAAGAATGAAATTGGCGAAACAAGACACAGGTTTACGTCACGTAAATAAAACTAATGGTAACAACACTTTGCTTGAAGAGCAAAGCATCAAGTGGGAAATGCCACTACGTACTCTCCCAAAAGGTCGATTCAACCTTTTAGTATGTATTGCAGGCTGTCTGTTCAGTTGGTAGAGCTAAGATTTATGTATTCTGTAATCTGAGTTCCTGTAAATTGTTTCAACTGCATAATTGTACACTGTAACCGGTTGCGGTCTGTCAACCGGATTGTTGATTAAACGAAAATTATTAGGCTATATTAACGAAGATGAATTAGCTTTCTCGACAGTAACACATAATGAACCTTCCATTCGGCAGACGGCGTTGGTGTATATAGCCGGTAGGACGTGATATAATTGCTGCCACAATGCAACTTGATTACAGACTCTTGTAGAAACATGCGATAATTAATCCGTCCATATAGTTTGATTCGTAATCATAATTATACTATGGGCATACTATTGTCAATTTGAATTAACAAAGAAGGACGATATTATTCTTTACTAATGGATGAATGAACGGACGGATGGGTGGGTGTATGGATGGGTGGGTGTATGGATGTGTGGGTCTACGGATGGGTGGGTGTATGCATGTGTGGGTGTATGGATGCGTGGATAGACGCATGGATTGATGGCCTCCCGCGGGGGTAAATTAATTAAATTAATTAACGAAATTAATTAATTATATTAACTATTCTGTTATTATATTATATCACGGTCGATCGTTGGTACAGAAGCGAATCTGATGAAGTTAGGTCGACTCTATTAGTTGCAGGATCTCGTTGTACTGATATAGCTAAGTTGCACGATCTCAGAAACTAAGGGGGGGTGTCCGGCTCTTTCTGTGGTGGTGGTATTTGCAGTTTAAAGTCACTGTGTGGTAACAAAGGCCATTAGCGACGCCCTCCTCTTTTATCCAGCCTTGGGACTGGCACTGGCAGAGTGCAACCAGTGACTCTATAAAAGCACAAGCCTATAGTTATTTCTTTTCAACTTTTATTGACTAACATTAATATAATTACTCATCTATCTTGCTTAAGTTGAGACGGAAAGGGAGAGGGACAGGCTACACACCGGCCGTCATGTGCAGAGGCTGAGAAATTGAAGTCGCTAACACTTCATACCCACGGCTGCCTTCCAGACTATATATACTGTGGGAGGCAGCTATCTATGGGTATATGAAGTGTATGAAATGCAGGGAATTGTTGCTCTTCTGCTTCATCTCCTGTTTATTTACGGACACTTAAGACTAAGACTCTGGAAGGCCTCGTGTTTTCAGACTGGGAACTCGTGCAAAAACCTAGGGGCCTACAACTCCTGAAGGTGAAGCCTTCAATCTACGGGGGAGCCTAACCGTCTGCCGGGCAGCCTAAGCTGACTAGACCCTATCTAGAACCCTATAGAAGAATAAGACAAGTTTTTCATTTCAACTTTTATTGAGCGAACATTCATAGACTTCATCGGTCTAGTATTTTAAATAAGTTCGCAGACGACAGTTCATCTGTTGCGGTCGCTCGTATCTTTCCCGTCTTCAGCGTAGAAGGAGGAGGACGCCCTCCCGATCGTAGCAGCGTCGTCTAGTAGTGGCGTCGGCGACGTCGTCGGCGGCGTCCGTGGTTTCGTCGTCGGCGACGGCTCCCTCGTCGGCGACGGCTCCCTCGTCGGCCGCGCCTCCGTCTCCGTCTCCGCCTCGAAGGAGTCCCTTCCTCGTCATCGTCGTCCTTGGCCGCCGCTGCTGCTGCCGACGCTCCCGGCCGAGCGCTGCGAGACCTCGCCCTCCGTCTCGCTTCGACTTCCTCTCCCAGGTCTTCTTCCTGCGCAAACCAAGAATAACAACACCCTGCCCTAAGAGAACGCCTTAAAGGGCAACAATCGCTTGAATCTAAGCTATATTAAAACAGGCCTATGTCTAAGCGTGTAAGCTTAACCGCTTAGACATCGGTCCGTACACAGGTCTAGTAATAATAAATCTAAACTAGATAAATCTAAATATAGAAAATTCTAAATATAGAAAAATCTAAATATAGAAAAATCTAAATATAGATAAAGCTCAATCTAATTAACCTTACACTTAATAAACAGCTAGGCCTATCGCTAGGCCTATCATTACTCCTATCTAAGGCCTATACTATGGCCCGGTTCTCTTGTAAGTTTGACTCTTACACTGACCGAAGAGAGGCGGTCCGAGGACCGCTTCCCTTCGGCCAGCATAAGTTATATAAGTCAAACTTACCAGTTCGAGATCTTCGTAGTCTTCCATCCTCTTGTTGTTCTTCCGATCTTCTTCCAGCGTAGGACGGTCTGAGTGCCATACAGGGACGCTCCTTCTTTATGAATTTCAGGCCGAAAACGAACCGCTTGTAGCCAATCATAGCGCAGCGTTGAACACAATACGCTGCCTTGGTAACCGGCCTGGAGCCAACCACAGCGCAGCTCCGAACACAATATACGTTACCTTGGTAACCATATCTCATGATGGACTTCTGGTATTTATGAGGGAGTGCATGGGTAGTGGGGTGGGAGTGGGACCGCGGGGGTGTGGGAAGGGGCAAAACACCGAAATTTGCCGGGCAATGGCGCTAACCGACATCGGTTGTATTGTATTTTATAAGAGCATTTGTATTGCGCCTTTATATGGCATTGAGAGTACCACTCAGATGCTGTCTCGGTTTGCAGCGTCCCTTGGGAAGAGGCAGGTTTAGAGAGATGGGAGAAGGAAGAAGGCAAAACTATTGTAGCGTGAGCGGAAGAAGAAGGCGTATTCAAAAACAGTAGAACCAACTGAGGCAAAAAATTAACGGCACTTAACCATGGCAGTTCTAGTACAATAGGGTTGGGGGGGGGGAGGTGCAAAAATGTCAAGTATAATGAAGGAACAAAGTGACGGTGGGAGGAAAGTGGTGGTGGTATTTGCAGTTTAACGTCACTGTGTGGCAACAAAGACAATTAGCGACGCACTCCTCCTTTATCCAGGCTTGGGACTGGCACTTGGAGAGTGCAACCAGTGGCGAAGTTAGGGAAGAAAGTCATTATGCGAAACAACGTCTATAAAAACCTTACCGAGACGCATGGAAAGCTATAAAAAAAAAAACTAAAAAAAAGAAAAAAAAAGAAAAAAAAAAAGAAAAAAAAAGAAAGCTATAAAGTCTATAGCTGATCCTATAATTTCATAGAAGAAGCGTAGGCCTACTTCATGATCTGAGATGTTTTTAAGCTATTGTGACGTATATGCATCGTCAGCGCTCGTAAATAAACTGTTGCCCTCCTTGGCTTTCGAGTCGCGCTTTATAAGCGTTGAGTGTACAATAATAATTATTACGGTTATTGAACTTACTTAATTTTTCGTATAAATGATTGCCAAGGATATTGCAGCTGTGCTTTTGCACGTGTGTGTATTATACATGTACA
>OX457050.1:15159153-15174153 GCA_949752735.1 Lumbricus terrestris | reverse complement strand
GCCTTATTAACAATTAATTATAGACTTTCTGCCGCGCTCTGACGCAATTGCTAACTCATTTACCGGACACCTTTAAAACGCTTTTAGCCAAAGCTATATGTTTATTAATTTCGTAAAATTGAAATGTTTATTTCTCCAAAGAGGACACGCTCCTACGCATAATCTGACCTTCTTGAATGGTGATAACTGTTTGAAATAAATCGTGTCGAAATAAACTGCAATTGTTGCCATCATGGGCGAAGTTTGGTTTCCGTTTTTTTTATGGCGGGGGAAAGCTAAAAACTTGGTCCAGAAGGCGCGGAAAAAGTTGCTGGCCTTTTTTAGTCATTAGTTGGAAGTACTTGGGGGGGTAAGACCGAAAAATAGACCACTTACACGGTAAAAAAACATGACTATGGGGCTTCTTGGGAGGGGGGCTTAGCCTCCCTTAGCCCCTGATAAACTCCGCTCATGCATGGTTGCCATACTGTGTGGCTAATCTGAATTCGCAAGCGTTGTGCGCAATGGCACATGTGCTACAGTTTTATCGAAACCTGTGAAGTAAGGTTAATGTCAACGGACGTGGAAGCCAGAGCATTATTCTTGAACATTGAATGTTAATTCCACAGGTTTAAATATGATACTCAAGTTATATAACTCATCGTTATAGCGACCCTATCTCTAACTGTGAATTCTTTGATATGATATGATTATGGCAAACTAAAAATAGGACTAGATGCAATATACTAATAAAAACAATACATAAACTATTTTGCTGATGATGATGATAATGATGATGATGACGATGGTGATGATGATTATTACAATAATAATAATGGTAATGATGATGATAATAATGACTTTGCCTGCATAACTCATGTTGTCGCCCATTTGCTAACGCGCTCATGATTAGGCACCTTTATAACGGTGCTGAACAACGTTATAAATGGGTTTATTCGCTTAATTATTGTAATCACTCCTGACACGAAGGTGCTGGCAATTCATAAAAAGGTAAAGTCGAAGTGAGCGGCCGAAGTGGCCAAAGGATGTCTTTGAATGTCACTTAACTATAATTCTAATGGTTTTAGATATGATACAGATGTATAAAATTCGTTGTTACCGGTTCAATATATGGGCAGGCCTCATATTTTGCAGACGTAGTTGGGGGGGGCAAGACCCAACGCTATTAATGAAACATAAACGTTTTATTTTACTAGATATTGTACAGTAACAACAACTGCAATGATAATAAAGATAACAGGCCTGATTGTAACTCGCAATCATCAAGGTTCACCACCACCACCGCCACCACCACCGCATGCATCACCACCACCGCATGCATCACCACCACCGCCACCACCACCGCAACCGCTGCCACCACCACCACCACCACCACCTCCACCACCACCACCACCACCACCGCCACCGCCGCCGCTACCGCCACCGTCATATAGCCCAATAGTTTAACATCACTGGATTACATGACATTACATAAAATAACATTGCACAGCCAAACCAAACGCACAACCTTGCATGATTCAATATCAGATAACATCACATAACTCTACTTTGCATCACATAACATCTCTTCGCTTTGTATAACATCCTTCGATTTTTCTGTCAATATCAATCCTATCGTCCTATAACTTCCACCCCCACCCCACCCCAATCGTATCCCGTATATCCTTTTCTTTTTCACCAATCCTCCACATTTCTTTTGGTTCCCTCCCCTCTCTTCCTTCTCACCGCCGACCAAGATTAAAGCAACATATATAAACCGGAACAGAAAGTACGGAACAAAACATGAACGCGGTTATTACACGGAGTTTACGGAATCCGATCAGCGCATCTCCAACGCAGGCTTATCGGGTTTTCGGCGAATTGAACGCGGCGACCGAAATGTTTGTGGATAAATGTGGTGCATCTGGTAAAACATCGAACGGCTCATTAGCAAACATCGCGTATGGATTCAATCACGAAATGAGTGCATGGAACGCCTAAAAGCACAGCTACAGACAAAGTGGATTTTTAAAAAGCCGTCTGCGTTACTTGTGGTGGGCGGGAAAGGATCGGTAGAATAAACGTTTAGCCGTGGTTGTTATGCGCTTTGTAGCCGAGACTTTCGACGTTTCTAAATGCATAGCACTGACGAATGAAACCAATATCTGACGAGTTGCAGCTGTAATGGAACCGTTTCAAGTGCAGTTTGTCCAGAGAGAGAGACCTACCCCCAACTTTGGTCTGTAGGTTTGTGTTTCGGCGTGTCTGCCTGTCTGCGTGTCTGTCTGTTTGTCTGCCTGCTTGAATGTCAGCCTTTCTATACGGTCAGTCTGTCTGTCAGTCTATCTGTCAGTCAGTCAGTCAGTCAGTCAGTCAGTCAGTCAGTCAGTCAGTCAGTCAGTCAGTCAGTCATTCAGTCATGCAGTCAGACAGTCTGTCTGTTTGTCTGTCTATACCTGTCTGTCTGTCTGTCTGCTTATAAATAAATGAGCAACTCAGTGCACACTTTTGTTATAGTGTATTTTGTTATAATAGATGGATTGTAAATGGTTGGCTATTGTAAGCCGAGACCTAAACAAACAAAACTCAACGGAATTGGTTGAAAGCTAAACACTGGCGTTCTATGCGCTTACTATAATATTGCTTCAACGACCGCACCCAATTCATGGTGCTGGCGGAATAGGATCTGCGAAATATAACTACGCTATGTAAATGTCCTTAGTATAATAGTGCGCACTTGCACACACAAATACATCCACACCAGCACGCACAACTATGCATTGAAACATACATGCATTCATAGTATATAGGCCTACAGGCGTGCATACGTATGTATGTATGTATGTATGTATGTATGTATGTATGTATGTATGTATGTATGTATGTATGTATGTATGTATGTATGTATGTATGTATGTATGTATGTATGTATGTATGTATGTATGTATGTATGTATGTATGTATGTATGTATGTATGTATGTATGTATGTATGTATGTATGTATGTATGTATGTATCAGTGACATTTTCATTAACGATAAGTAAAATTAGAACTGAAAATATTGATTTCCGTTCAGTGTAACTTTAACTGTAACTGAAATTATTTTGAGAACGAAAACTGAAATAGAACTGAAATTAAGCACAGTGAATGAAAATTAGAATAAAAACGAAAATTAATTTTAGAACGGAAATTAATGAAAAAATTGGAAATTTTAGTTCATAACCTTTCCTAAGCAGCTGAGTTTACATCTAAAAGGCACACATAGGCTACTTTCTGACTCTTAGAACTTTGGTATCTTTGGCTTAGCACGTGCTTCCGTGTGCAATTTATAATGGTCTTTTGCATTTGGACCTTTCCTGTAAGTTACTAACTTTCAACTTCGTGATAAGAATGTGGTTATGTCACTCATGTGAAATGTGAAAATCACTTTGAATACTGGAGTGCAAATATTTCAATCATGATAACTTTGTGCAGCTTGCTCACTGGGCTAAATGAAAAATCATGTATTGGATTGTTTAAATCATAGTTGTAAAAAACGGTTTTTTCGTTTTTTATTCTCTCCCAAAAAACGTCGTTTTTTTCGTTTTTTATTTTTCCCATCGTTTTTTATCGTTTTTTATTTTTTCTTTAACTTTATTTATTCATTTACTTTCTGTTATTATTTCCTCAATTTTTATTTTTTTCTGATATTCCTTATGTTTTCCGCCAACTATCAAGGATTCAGCTAACTAAAGTCGTTATTTCATCGTTTAACATCATCATTTAAGAGATAGCCTGCGAGTAGTAGGTTCCTAATCAATGTTTTCAAGGTTAAAATGCGGTTTTAGATGTAGCAAAGTCAAATTATTTACCGTTTCCGTTTTTTATCGTTTTTTTGGTTTTTTATTTTTTCGAAAAAAACGGCGTTTTTTACCGTTTTTTATTTCGTTTCCATCGTTTTTTACATCTATGGTTTAAATAAGCCTCCTGGAACGAAACAGACAAATAGGCCTAGCCTATAACCATGCAACGCTTGTACCTTAAAACGGACGTTTCTGGATGTTTCTGATAAACCTTTCAACAATTTAACTTGTCTTCTTCAGTGAATAAGTGCACACAAAATGCTAAGAAATATATTCAGGGCTGGTTCAGTGGTTCATGTGACTGATTCGAGTCAGCGGCTTCACCATGGAGAAAGCACAAGCGCTGCATAAATGTGTGAAAGAAATGTAACTTGGTCGACCAATTCAATGAAATATGGTAAGGGGAGTGTGATTAGCTAATTGTCAACATGCTAGCGGATTGGTGCCATCCAGCAAGTATTGCCAATTAAAATTTTCAGGAAATTATACAATCGAGATCTGGAGTTCAAAGTGTTTGGTTTTTGTAGTAAAAATTACGCATAATTATTAATGGAGGGAAAGACGGCAAGTCTACGGCAGCACTGCCACACTTGCAGAAGATGTTGAAGTTCCAGCTTTTCAAACTTATAGAACAAACTAATATTTTTTTCTTGGTGAAAATTTCTAATAGGTGGGATAAGAAACTGTAAGCTAATGTCGCTGAAAATAGGAGGTTCTTTAAATTTAAGAAGTATATCGATAATGAAAATGCTCGAACTTGATTTAATTTGAGGCAAATTCTAGGCCTATGAAGAAGTAAAACTGAAATTATTTCTATGCAAGAACTGAATTTAGAACTGAAATTATTGTAAAAACTGAAATTGAAGTATAACTGAAATTTTTGGAAGAACTGTAATTGAACTAGAACTGAAATTGAGGACGTCTGAACTGAAATAGAAGTAAAACGAAAATTATTTGCTGAAGTAAAATATCACTGGTATGTATGTATGTATGTATGTATGTATGTAGAGTGCTTGGGGGAAGTCCGACACTGGAGGGAAGTTCGACAGACGTAACTGTTTTGCGTACTTACTCACGAACTTTAATGACACGTCGTTTGCGAATATATTTTTTAATAAAGCTTTCTTTATTTGATATTTTGGCCAATTCGGATTAAAATTTGACCACATGCAATCCGCGAAACCCTGAGCTAAATCAATACACCCGATATATAGTCAATGCATCCGACTGCTCCATGTAAAATCATGTTAAGAGTTTATTTGCATATCGCTCATCTCGAGGGAGATTTTATTGTTGTCAATGCTTGAACTACGTCTAATGGCAACGAAAAGTAGACTGGTAGGATGCATAGTGCTCATTACACAGTGGGTCGCCGAGTAAGTGACCTGTCGAACTTCCCCCCAAGTTCGGGTAAGTTCGACACCTCTGATTGGGGGAAGTTCGACAGTGTACGACTCATGCATATACGTGGAATTATGTGATTCGTTTTATGCATGTATCATTACTGTAGATGCAAAAAATTAATGTCTGTACAATAAAAGTCTAAATTTTTTGGTGCCTACAATAGATGTTCAAGGAGAAAGACTTTATAACCAATATTAAAAGATAAACAATGTCCAAAGAGAGAAGACCTCAGTTCTTACTCCGGATGTGTACACTGTACACCAAGTGTGTATGTATGTATGTATGCACTGCTTGTATGTATGCATTGTATGTATGTGTGCATGTATGTATGTATGTATGTATGTATGTATGCATTGTGTGTATGTATACTATGCATGCATGTATGTATGTATGTATGTATGTATGTATGTATGTATGTATGTATGTATGTATGTATACATGTATGTATGTTATGTATGTATGTATGTATGTATGTATGTATGTATGTATGTATGTATGTATGTATGTATGTATGTATGTATGTATGTATGTATGCATGCATGTATGTATGTATGCATGTATGTATGTATGTATGCATGCATGTATGTATGCATGTATGTATGTATTGATGTATGTATGTATGTAGGGCCTATGTATGTATGCCTATGTAGGCCTATGTAGTCTATGTATGTATGGACTATGACACGAATGCTAACGATGTCAGTGATCCATGTAATTACTCTTTGCTCATTGTGGTTGTTCATATTTTGATCCATGGCACCCAAGAACCAGGAGGAAGAATGGATAAGGTGCCAGATGTGTGGACGTTGGTTTCATGAGACGTGTACATATGCTGTCAATGACATTTGTCTAACCTGCACACGTTTTAAACACTGATTCCTGTGACAGACAGTAACTGTCGGAATTCCCCCCACAGTGAGGGGAAATTCGACAATTTGGTGCCCTCAGAAAAGGTGTTTGTAATTTCAAGTAATAAACTGCAAGGAAAAAATTGTTATTGCTTTTGATTAAAGAGATATAGTACTACTTTTAAGTATTTTTGTTATAATTTTATGATCTCGTTTTAGCCTAGAAATTTCGCAAAAATGCTTAATGTGTCGAACTTCCCCACAAGCACTCTATGTATGCATGCATGTATGTATGTATTCACTATTCGGCATCAACAGAATTACCATTTATATCTCAGCTCTTAGGTCCGTATTACATCACATTGCACCAGAAC
Source organism: Lumbricus terrestris (assembly GCA_949752735.1). Lineage (NCBI taxonomy): Eukaryota > Metazoa > Annelida > Clitellata > Crassiclitellata > Lumbricidae > Lumbricus > Lumbricus terrestris. The sequence goes on along the minus strand of OX457050.1, from coordinate 15,167,706 downwards.
TCCAGACCAGTCAGTTCCCTCCCCTCATCTGCTTTTCCAAAGGACCAATGGTCTCGTACGAAGACCAACATCTAATTCGGTCGGTCCTAGGTCCTATCGTTCACCAGACGGCCGTTGACTTACATCTCCATGGCAACGCATCTGCATGTACCAATGGTTTTGCCTGCTGCTGCTGCAGCTGGGATCGTAGAGATGGGAGAATTAGCTGCTGCTGCTGCTGCTGCTGGTGGTGATGATGATGATGGTGGTTGGTGCTGCGATGGGATGATCGGGCTTAGTGGTGGCTTCGGTTGGGACGATGTGGAGAAGATGGATGCAACTGAATGCATGGAAGAAAGGAAATTAGTCGTTATGAATGGACGGAACGAATCTGCAGCAGATGACCAGAAGGACATGCAGAACTCTGCGGTCACCGATTACTAAATATATATATATATATGTATATATATATATTTTAGATTACATAATACTGTCGACATATATATATATATATATTATACATGACTGTATGTGTTGTCTGAGATTTATAAATATACGAAAATGATGATAATAACAACTATGCTGATGAAATCATGATGAGCACTTGGACTGAAGCATGGCCCCCGACAGTGGCGTAGGCAAGGGGGGGTTTCGCGGGTTAAAGCCCTCCCCATTGGCTCCGGGAAAAAGTTTTTTAAAGGTTATTTTTCCATTTAAGTAAGAAAAAATAGCAAAAAACAGTGTTTTCGGCCATAACCCCCCCATCGAAAATTCCTGGCTACGCCACTGGCCCCCGAAGATATATGTTTGCTTGCAATGGTCTTGGCTACATTTTTAGGCAAGAGCATGAAAACTGTAACGCAGAAAAAAATAAGAAAGTGGGTAGTTTTTTCGTTTGATGTATTTCACTTTATGCATCAGCTGTGTTTTAGTATAGGCCTACAAGGTATTACTAAAAACACAAAATGGTGTAGTTAGAAAATGGGTGTTAAACGGATATATTTGGGGAATAAGTTCTCCTCCTGCCCCCATGCACAGACGCCCATGGGTTGAAGCTGGGGGATGTTGTCTCGTAGTCACTCGTCTCGCATGATTTGACGCTTACCACGGTCGAGCGACGCGTGGCAAAATATCGCAACCGGCAACTTCGCGGTTCATTGCTTGCTGTGCGTCGACGTTTTACTCGCCAGGCGGCGCATTTGGTCGTCAGTGATTTAAAAGAGAAGCCATAGTGCTTCTGTCATTGTCTTTCCATGTGTGTGTTCACCTCCCTCCCTCCCTCCCTCCCTCCCTCCCTCCCTCCCTCCCTCCCTCCCTCCCTCCCTCCCTCCCTCCCTCCCTCCGGTCAAAAAGTTCTCTTCTACCGTTTCTGCCTCCGAGTCATTGTTTCCTTTTTATCTGTCCGTCCATTTTGAAACCCCAAACACCCATTCATTTAGCCACCTGCTACCATCATCTAGTCACCCATCTACTCATCGTATTTCATCCGTCTAAACAGCTATCCACGCAACCTCAAACCGCCCACCCATCCACCCGTGAATCCCTGTACCCATCACTTCCTCAATCCATCCCTCCATTGCTCCATTCTTCCCTCCCTCCACGCACGCATGCACTCCACACGCTTCCATCTGTTTCGTCGCCCGCCCTACTTCCGCCGGAAGCTGATCCCCTAGGCCAACGATCGATCACCAATGCGCATGCGCGGTGGCGGGGGGGGCGTGGGGGCATCCGTGGTTCCCGATTCCATTTTGCAGCCGGAGGGTTGATGGATTGTGGAACGGATGGATTGATCGGCTGCAGCGGTCAATGCCAGTTGCCGCTCCATTGAACGCCTTTGTCTTCGACGCCGGTTCCAAAAGCGAGGGTCGCCAATCGCTCGGATTATTATGGCCAGCGCCGAGAGAGAATGACCGAGATTGCCTCGGATGTTATTCAGTCACCAGATGCGATTGGCGTTACAGTATATGCAGCTATTCTGTTGTAACAGATTGGAGCCGCGTAGGAGTGTTGTTGGTATTACGGAGGTCATCAACGAATCGCATGTTAATTGAGCGCGAGCCACTGCTGGGACCTGTGCTGCCTCTCTTGGCAGGTGTATTGGACGATGGAACGTGGGTGGGGAAGTGGGGGGTGGGGTGGGCTCCCCTCTGCTGACCCGTCCGTCGGTGGCTTATTGTTTGACCGAAGACCAAGTGGGACAACTTAGCGGAGATGGAAGGACAAGGAGGTCATCGTATAACGGATGGAAAGGCCATGGTCGATTGCCCCACTCGTGTCGTTTTCCTATAGGGTCAAAGCGACGGTTTCAGGACATACACTCACAAACAACCCGCCCCACACACACACACCCACACCCACACACGCACGCACACACATGCACACACACCCACACCCACACACGCACGCACACACATGCACACACACACACACGAACGCACACACACACACACACGCACGCACGCACGCACTCATACACACACACACAGACACACACGCACGCACTCATACACACACACAGACACACACACAACACACACACACACTCGAACGCACATACACACACGCATGCACAAACACACCCACAGACGTACAAGTACTTTAGGAGTGTTCTTATTAAATTTTAGTGTGCATCTTTATCTGAGCATAACTATGCGCGTATTTATGCATATTCGTCAATGCTCGTGTGAGTACATGTGTGCATGTGTGTGTGTTTGTGTGTAGGCGTGTGTGTGTTTGTGCGTGCATGTGTGTTTGTGTGTAGGCGTGTGTGAGTGTGCGTTTGTGTGTGCGTGTCATCGTGCGTGTGCATGTGTGTGTGTGTCAGTGTGTGTGTATGTATGTGTGTGTGTGTGCTGTGGAGGTCATGGTAGCAGACCAGGGTCATCATTGGTCATAATCCAGCCCCATAGTAAATATCAATCGTTTGTAATCCATCTGAGTCCGTGAAAGGTCGGGATTAAGTGCCTCATAAGGGACTGCGGGGGCCGGGTGGTGGAGACCTCATTCGATGGGGCATGGGTCGTATGTGAAGGTGTCCCTAGAGGTTCATTAGTTAAAGGAAAGTCAATCGGGTTCGACGCCTGACCGTATTTCAAATCCGTAAAGATGGAGGTGACCCATGATCAAGGACCTATGACCTTATTATTAGCTCCATTTATGATTGCGTGCTCTCTCTCTGTCTGTGTCTGTCTATCTGTCTCTGTCTGTCTGTCTCTGTGTCTCTCTGTGTCTGTTTCTGTCTCTGTCTCTGTCTGTCTGTCTCGGTCTGTCTCTGTCTGCCTCTGTCTGTCTCTGTCTGTCTCTGCCTCTGTATCTGTCTCTGTCTGGCTCTGTTTCTGTCTCTGTCTGTCTGTGTTTCTCGCTTTGTCTTGCCTGTCTCGGTGTTCCTTCAATACTTTCCATGTATACATGAGTGTCTATGTGTCTGCCTGTCTGTCTATCTTTCTGTGTCTATCTGTACGTCTTTCAGTTGGACTCTCCATTTATAGTGCTGTCCTTCTGTCTTTCTTCATCTCTCTAAACATATGTCTCTTTCCTTCTGTGCGGTTCCTCAATTCTTTCCACGTGTGCATGCATGTCCTTGTGTCTACATAATATTAAAATGTTTGTGATTGTCTGTGTCTGTCTGTCTGTCTGTTAATTTAACTCTTTATAGCGTATGTCTCATTGTCTGTGTGTATGTCTGTCGGTTTGCCTTTGTCTGTCTGATTCCGTCTTTGTCTTCTTGCGTCTGTTTGCTTGTACGTGTTGACCACGGCATCGTTGGCAAACAATATCCAACATGGCAGTCGTTCGATTACACGAAGTGTATACAACAATTGGCCGTCGGTCATTCGCTGTGGTCATTCGCTGCGATTAATGCCATTGTGGTCATCATGACCGATGCCAATCTGATTAGCATCATCTCCTCCCTCAACAGCAGCAGCAGCATACATGCATGCAAACACGCATACATGCATGCTTATGTACATACGTACGTACATACATACATACATACATACATACATACATACATACATACATACATACATACATACATACATACATACATGCATGCTTACGTACGTACGTACATACATACATCCATACATACATACGTACATACATACATACATACATACATACATACATACATACATACATACATACATACATACATACATACATACATACATACATACATGCATACATGCATACATGCATACATGCATACATGCATACATGCATACATGCATACATGCATACATGCATACATGCATACATGCATACATGCATACATGCATACATGCATACATGCATACATGCATACATGCATACATGCATACATGCATACATACATGCATACATACATACGCACACACTTGCATACGCACATACTTACATACGCACACACTTGCATACGCACATACTTACATACGCACATACTTACATGCATACGTACGTCGTACGTACATATAAAACCTGCAGCATCGGGACAGGTATTATATGAGGCAGTAATGAGTAAAGGTGGTTGTGTACTACATACAATAATTATATACCGCGTTGCTTCATTGTTTCCGACTTTCCGTTCATCCATTGTTATACCGTACACGACCATAATGAGATCGTGATCAGTGTCAGCTGCCCTCGCTCCATTGTTTTATTATAGAGCGCCGCTGAAAAAGAGTTGCTTTAAAAATGCGATAGACATAAATTGCTTTTCTTGCAGAATCATCGTCTCTTTCTCTCTGAACCTTTTTCCTGACAACCACTCTGACCTGACGCTGGACGATAGATGGCTCTCAACATTCCTCCACTAATATTATTATACAAGTGGAAAAAAAACTTGTGTGCTATCTTAGATGGCGGCGCCGTTTCTATAGCTACGGCCGATGTACTCCAAAAAAGCAATAATTTGACGTCTTATTTCGTTCGTCATTTCATTTCGATAAGTTGTATAGCGACTCTTCAAGAAACCTACTCAGAGGAGCCCGCAGTCCAGCCACAGCTAAAAATGTATAGATATGAGCGTCGGTCTCTTTTGTTTCTTCTCTGCCATCCTTTCTTCGCATTTCTTTCACTTAATATTTAATAGTTTATTCCTCTCCTAAATTAACGTTTTGATCTCATCGCTCAGTCGCCCCGCCGTCCGTCCCTCCGTTTTTCCCTACCTCCCTACCTCCCTCCCCTCCTCCCTCCCTTCTTCCTTCCCTCAATACCTCCCTTCATCCCTCCCTCCATCCTCCCTCCCTTTCTCCCTCCATCCCTCCCTCTTTTATCTCATTTCCCTCTACTTCTTCCTACTCCTGTTCTATGTGTGTATGTCCTTTTCTTCTCCCCTCTTCCCCTCCTCCTCCTCTTCCTCTTTATCGTCCTCTCTGTCATCCTCTGCCTTCTCTTAATTACCTCTCCGCAGACGAACATCCTGGTCCCATGTGACTCGGATCAGGCGGAATTAATTATGAGACGATTTCGTGTTCACCGTCAATTAATTCGCTCAATTGCAGACACACACAAACAAACGCACACACAAATACACACACAAGCACACACACACAAACACGCACACAAGCACACACGCACATACACATGCACACACAAACACACACACGAACACACACACACACAAACACACACACACACATACACACACAAACACACATACACAAACAAACACACATACACACACAAACACACATACACAAACACACACACACAAACACGCACACACAAACACGCACACGCACACACACAAAAACACACACAAACACACGCACCCACACACTCACACAATACACATTCACACACGTGACTCGCACACAGACACAATCACACACACACACACACACACACACACACACACACACACACACACACACAAAGACACACAAAGACACACAAAATCCACACGCAGTCTCACCTTGTTCTAAGGGTGCGGTCTATTAGCAAACAGCGTCCGCTGCCCTCCAAACAAAACTGACCGATTCTCTTTCATCACGCGCTGCTGTAATCATCATTGGACGGAGTACGATCGATTTTTGGAAAATCACACTTCGCTCTCGTACATTACGGTTTTAATTATCTTGCACAGATTCAGATCTTATCCAGACATGCACTCTCTCCTTCTGTTCAGTGCGAATGAGGACAGGTTGTGAGTCCATGAGTTGAAGTTATTAGATAAAGCTAAAGGAGAAGAGTTGTCCCGTGTACGATAGACTTGAGAGGCAGCCATATTCGTCATTGCCATCGCCGTCATCTTCAACGTCATCATCGTCATCGTCACTCATCATCATCATCATCATCATCATCATCATCATCATCATCATCATCATCATCATCGTCATCATCATCATCATCATCATCATCATCATCATCTTTCCAACGCATAACTTCGCTATATCACATGACAGACTGCTGACGATTATAACTGGATGAGGTCGCAAACTTTTCGCACAAATCCATTAAAAGAACTACGCAAAATTAAGAGTGTATAATTTTCCTCTCCGATTGCTGTTTGATAATAATATTATCATAGTGAATTTGTTCAGAAAAAATTAAGAAGTACTATAGCAAAGTAAATGCCTCAATGCGTTCAATTATTGAGCCTTGCTGAAGCATTTAAAAGGTGTCGAAGAAAAAGGTCACATTATTATTGTTATCATTGCTATCCTTATCATTACTATCATACTATGTCTATTATTACTGGCATTATTAAAACTCTGACTATAAATAGCATAGACGGAGACTTGGTCTAGAAATTTTTTTAGAAAAAAGTGATGTTATATGCCAACAAATTTCTGTCGAGGGCACGGGCCACTTTTGTCATAGGCCCTCAAATCTGGATCCTTCCACCCATTGTTCTAGAACCGGGAGGGGGGGCGATCAAGCGGCTGAAGGACGATCGCCGAGGGGCGATATTTTGGGCGGACGGCTGAGTCACCGACCACATTTTTCGTTTTCATTGCCCAAATTTTCTGACGAAATTTATTTTAGTCATTTGATCAAAATCTTTAAAACTCCTTAGGATTTATGATGTTACCAGCAGTATTGAGATGTCCTGGATGTCCTAACACTGTAACTGTAAGCCACTGTGAAAATTTGCCATGCTTTTATGATGAATCTTTCTTTCTTTCTCCTCCGTCAAGTGTTCACCGACGATGAGGCTCTAACAAAACTTCTCCATTTCGGCCGGTCTCTTGCGAGTTCTATTGCCTTTCTTATGATGAATACTTTCTTAAATATTGAGCACATTTAAGCATGAACGGTCCTCCCACCTCAAACATTGGGGGACCGTTCCCCCTGTCCTCCCTAAGTCTCCTGCCCATGTTTACTAGTTTTACGATTATTATTGTTGTTCTTATAATAAATTATTTTCATTATCATTATCATTGTCAGTGTCATTATCATTATCATTATCATTATCATTATCATTATCATTATATCATTATTGTTAATATTGACATCATATCTGTATAATTATAAACAATGCGCTACCGGTATAATGTTATATCATAGCGGATGGTGTCCAACGTTTCGCATGGGATGGATATATATATATATATATATATATATATATATATATATGGATACATCGACGAATAACACGCTGTGTCTTTAGAGCAGCTGCGTGGGGTCGTTGACCCTTGACCCGCCGATGACCGCTGCACGTCTCGCTCCCTTTCCGCCGGAAGCGAAAATGGAGCGAGACGTGAGATTAAGATCGGAAACGGCGCGAATCGGACGCACGATAGGTGTCGCCAGCATCTCTCAAACGTATACGACCAGTTTCAGATTCAGATTATGACGACGGTACATGCACCCCCATTACCCACCCCCCATAACCACACTTCCTCAAAGGATATATAGGGACGGAAGGAAGGATGGTAGAGTGGAGGATAGAAGGAAGTTCGGAGGACGGAAAGACGGGAGATGGATGGAAAGGAGTAATGGAGTGATGATCGGAGGAGACCCCTGAGGGAATGGAATGAAATGGAATGGAAGGGAAGAGAAGAGGAGAGGAGGGGAAGGGAGGGGAGGGGAGAGGAGGGGAGGGGAGGGAGGGGAGGGGAGGTGGCAGAAACGGGACAGACTACACGGATGTAATCGATCGAAATAATCGGCTATTAGGGACGACTGCATTGAATGCGATTATGACACATTCACCCGTCAACACGACCTCAAGCGTCCGTCCACCCGTCCATCCACCCTGCAGGGAGTCCATCTGGTCTCCTATACTCGTCCAATTCCTGCTCCTCCAGACTTCTCCGCTGGTAACTGACACCATGCACCGCTCCCTCGTTTTGAACAGCTGAACACATGCGCGAGAAGCAGATGAACACATGAACACGTGAACACATGAACACATGAACACGTGAACACATGAACACGTGAACACGTGAACACATGTCGACGTTTCTCTCGTTCATTCGTTCATTTGTCTTTTAAAACGTTCTTTCGCTCCGTCATTTGTCAAGCGGTTCGTATAATTATATGTCGTCCTGAATTCTTTTGTAATTGTAATTGTAATTGAACATTTATATAGCGCCGCTCACAGATTCAGTAGCGCTGCAGGTCTTCGTCGTTTGTCCTTTTGAC
>OX457050.1:15094153-15154153 GCA_949752735.1 Lumbricus terrestris | reverse complement strand
TCAACTGCAACGCGCAAAATGCAAATAAGGTCGTATAATATTATTTATTGTGCTATAGGCTATAATACACAGACATACACTCAAACACATACGCACACACGCGCACACGCGCACACACGTACAATCTCACAGACACACGCCGGGGTGCGGTGGTGTGGTGGGAATGTTCGTCGCCTTGCAGTCGGAGGGTTGCAGGTTCGAACTCACCTTAAGTCACCGCGTATACAAGCGACCTTTGGCAAGTCCTTCAGTCGCATTTGCTCGGGCGCTTCGGCGTGAAACTCCGATGCAGTGTCCGCGCTGTAGCCGCGAGTGCATCTGAGTAGAGAGCTTGAAGGGGCGCTGTAACAAGTACGCATACAAACAAACTCACACACACACACACACACAGACACACACAGACACACACACACACACACACAAGCACGTAAATACAAAGACTATGAGAGGGTGTTTGTGTCTGCAGAGTAAGTCATCTTCTCCGCTGAGATTCGACTCCGCTCTGTCTCCGGGTCCGAACCGGAAGCTCTCTGGTCGTCCACAGCAGTCGAGTCTTACCAGCCTCGCGTCCGAAGTGGAGAGCAACGGAGGGGGAGGAGGAGGAGGAGGATGGAGGAAAGATACAGCGGCTGAACAGTCGAACAATGGCACCTTCTGCAGAATAGGTCAGCATCTGATGATGATGATGATGATGATGATGATGATGACGATGATGATGATGACGACAACGACAACGACGACGACGACGACGACGCAAACGATGATGATGAGGATGATGATCATGAAGGCGACAAAAACGACGACGACGATGACGAATATGATAATGACGATGACGGTTTATTTATGTTGGCCTTCTGAAGTTGTCCTATTTATGTTGGCCTATTTATACTGTTCTATTTAAGTTGGCCTATTTAGGGGTGGCCTATTTATGTTTGCCTATTTACGTTTGCCTATTTATGTTGGCCTATTTACGGTGGCCTATTTATGCCGGTATATTTATTTTGGCCTATTTAAGTTGGCCTATTTATTTATACCTATTTGCGTAGACCTAATCGGGTAGGTCTATTTCGATAAGCCTGTTTAAGCAAGCTTGAGTGTATGTGTGTGAGCGTGCGTGCGTGCGCGCGCGCGTGTGTGTGTGTGTGTGTGTGTGTGTGTGTGTGTGTGTGTGTGTGTGTGTGTGTGTGTGTGTGTGGGTGTGTGCGCGCTATGTGCGCGCTATGTGCGCCAATGTTCAATTGAACGGCCAATAATTTCTTTCATAGCAGCCACATTCTATCCATGAACCGGATATTCACACAAAGCCAATACCAGAAATATATCCGATCGAATTCCTAAAATAATAACTATTATCTATGGATAAGCCAGACTTATACAAAGCTGGCTTCCGTTTGACTTCCGATTAGCGCTTTGAAGTTTGTTGCTTACCACTATTGTACGAGTCCAAGTACAATGTTTATCTAGCGCATTTTTTTATGAGTTGCACGGCCACGTCTTGCCTTGCATACCGTCACGCGTCGCAGCATACGTGACAGCAGGTGAGGTATAATAATATATGCTGGACGTTAATGATGTATGTGCACGCCTTACCTGTCGGCAGGTTAGCGTGAATTATAGCGCCATCGTGCGGCAAGTATGAATGGCCAGCGAACTTTGTTTATACAGGGAGCAAATACCGACGACACGTGCGCTGTTGGGGTCTGAGTTAGCGGGTGATTGTCTGGACGGGGTGGCCCTTTCTTCTGGCCCAGCATCGTTATGAATAATAGAGGAACAATTGACATGATCAATTGTGTCCACTCCATACATCATCGCCAATGAAACACCAATCTATGGACAGAATATTATGTGGGCAGCGTTAATTATGCATTGGCCTGCTGTACAACATACCCACACACACACGTGCGAATGCACACGAGCAACGACACACGTACACTCACACTCACACTCACAAGTACAAATACACATGCACACACTCAGACACACGTACACACACACGCATACACACACGCACACCTAAGCATACCCACAGGTCCCACACGTACGCACGCACTCATACACACACACACACACACACACACACACACACACACTCAAACGCATACACAGAAAAAAAACACTCGCACGCGAACACTCTGATATATGCATATGAACACATCTAATTTATGCGTGTATCAAAAAGGTTTCGCAAGCATTATTGTAATAACAATGAGGACAATATTATAATAATAATTCTGAAAATCGCTAGGTGCCGCCAGAAGCTGATTTATTATAATACTAGCTGGGGGTACCCGGCGTTGCCCGGCAAATTTAGTATTCGACCCGCTACGGCCACAACCCCACCGCACAACACCCCCCCACCACACTCCGACCTCTACCGGTACGCCACCAGAGAAATTGAGGTTTGAGGAAAATTTACACCCCAATCCCACCCCCACTCCATCCATCCCCCTGCACCCCAACCCCCTTCCACCCCCACCAACCCACTCCACCCCCACCCTCTCACCGGTCAAACAGACACACAGAATCTTCTCTTTATTTATATAGAATATCCTATGCATGATTTCTTTCGTTATTCGCTAGGTGCCGCCAGAAGCTGCCTTATTGTCATGCGCATGATTTCTTTCGTTATTCGCTAGGTGCCGCCAGAAGCAGCGTGAAGCTGCCACCGCAGGTTCATCTGAGTGACATTGGAACCGACGTTCGACCTCACCACCATCCGCATCCCCATCACCACGACCGCTTGCCTCAGCCGATGTATCCCCTCGACGATGCTGGGATGCAGAGGCTGCTGATGTCTTCGGGGGAGATGCAATCGTGGCAGAAGACAATAGGTCGAAGGAACAACGTCTACGGAGCAACAGAATGCTCCAGCTTCAGACCAGATGGATACGAGGAAGACAATGGAAGAGAACGAATTGTTATCGCTAAGAACGGTGTTCGCTAAGAACGGTGTTCGCTAAGAACGTTGTTCGCTAAAAACGGTGTGCTCTAAGAACGGTGTTCGCTAAGAATGGTGTTCGCTAAGAACGGTGTTCGCTAAGAACGGTGTTCGCTAAGAACGGTGTTCGCTAAGAACGACGTTCGCTAAGAATGTAGTCGCAAATTTATATAGCGGCTGTGTTATGGCTTCGACCCTGAGGGTGATATCCTTCACCACCGCTACATGGTGTGCTCTAAGAACGGTGTTCGCTAAGAATGGTGTTCCCTACGAACGGTGTTCTTTCTGAACATCGAGGACTAATGCTCTGAATTGTAAGCGTTCGACGCTGTTGAGACCCAGAGTCAAACTGATTTCAAACGCATTGAAATTGTATAGCATGCGTGATTAAAATGCTCTTGCTCCGAAGTATCTGTGCGATCAGATACTTCGATCCCCCCCCCATCTGCCACTTCGCTGCGTCCTTTTAGGTCCTCTGATCGGCTTGACCTCTTTGTCCCTCGAGTCAGGACCGCCATGGCTCAATCCAGATCATTTGCCTGCATCGGTCCCTCCCTATGGAATCGGCTTCCCCCATCAGTTCGCTCTGCCATCCTCTCTGGTAGTGTATCCTCATCTTTCTCTCGTCTAAAAACTTGCCTTTTTTCTCGGAGTTAAACGCACTGGGAGCGCTTCTGAAAGGCTCTTGCTGCGAGGAGCGCTTTATAAATGGTCAGATAAGTTAAGATAAGAATAACAGGAGCATCACCACGAACAACAACATCAACAACAACGTCAACAACGACAACAACAACAACAATAATAATAATAATAATAACTACAACAATAATAAATAGTAGGCCTAATAAAAGTAGTAGTAGTAGTAGTAGTAGTAGTAGTAGTAGTAGTAGTAGTAGTAGTAGTAGTAGTAATAATAATAATAATAACAATGATGATAATCATATTAATAACGATAACAATAACTAGCTGTATTGAGCGCTACAACGCCATAGCATTTGGTGGCACTTTTACTATACTGTTGCAGAGGACGAGGCCTGAATTTCCGGACATTAAAATAATAATAATAATATTAATATCAACAGCTCCCAGAATAAATATTTTTTTACGTCATAGCTTATTCTTTCTAGAATGCTTCATCTAGGCCTATAGAGGTCTTATACCGCACACAGACAAGCAATATTGACCCAAAATAAGCATCCAGATTTTGACGACTAAACCTAAAAATAAATAAAAGGAGCAGAGTTTTATATTGAGCCTATATCCTGTAGATTGATTAAATGAAAAAACAATAATAATAGTTCACGTCTTTTAAAAGCACTGCTCATTATTCTTAATAATATTATTATAGGCTTGCTTTCATTACGTCATCGTAAAGCGGTTGTGTTTCGTATTATGCATGACGTAATAGGAGTGCGGAGACTACAGTACGTCATTGAATTCGTTGTCTTTATTGTTACCTCATCGAACGTCACAATGACTTTAAATATGACGTCATCTCATGAGTTTGCTTTACTGCGCAAGTGAACTAAAAGCCGTTGGTGATGACAGTATTTGATTTGTAAAGCGATATTATTGTAAATACCATTGTTTGCATAATTATTTATTGTACTGAGTCCAGGATTCGAATACGGTGAATAAAAAGCCTTACGCTTGTAAGAGTAAGGCTCTTAGTAGGCCTAAATCGCATAGATAAACAGGAAAAGCTGCGCCAGTGTGGCGTAATTGCAGTATCGGGGAACCGTGTCGGTTAGGATCAGGCTAGGCGTCGTGAGGGTCGGTTAGGATCAGGTTAGGCGTCGTGATGGTCGGTTCGGGTTAGTGTTAGGGCTAGTGTCGTCATTAGATACTGTCCAAAGATACTGTGGCGTAATTGCAGAACACGGGACCGCCAGTTTAGCGGTTAGGGTCAGGGTAAGCGTCGTGAGGGTCGGTTAGGATCAGGTTAAGCGTCGTGAGTGTCGGTTAGGGTTAGTGTTAGTGTTAGTGTCGTCATTAGATACTATATAAAATACTATGCAAAAATCGCTAAAAACTATAGCGGTACCGTGTTCTGCAATTACGCCGAAACGGATTATGTTTCTGTTCCCGATGCTGAAAAACGTCTGACATTGGTTTTATTGTTGCTATTTTCGTGCTTTGAAGAGAATCACGAGAAAGGTGATCATCATGAAGCACGTAGATACTATTTCTATACATAGACTCATATTCTGTTCTCGCTGTTTACAGGCTTTTCTCTTGGATGTCTGGACATTATAACTCATCCTGCAATTTGTTTTGCACGATGATTTTGCTAGATATGCGACCGAAGCTTTGAACTACGACGATTAAAACATTCTTAGATTGTTGTCGCTGTTGTTGTTTTTGTCGTTGCAGTTGTTAACTATTGAGGTCAGCTATATCGATGATGTAGCCATTTAATTTTCAGGAGGGATCATTATTTTAACCGAAGTCGGGAGTTTATTGGATTAGTAAGTACACAATGTGCAAGGTGCATCTTAAATGCAAGTAAGTAAAGAAAAGAAGTAGTCTGTTACACTCTGTTTGATTGTCTGCCACTCACAGGCGTCACAGCACAAAATAATGCATTTTTATGTAAACGAAATGAAGGTAAATTCACAATGACCGGTTACAGAATACAGAACTCTGTTGAGGTGTCACTAAACAGTGGAATAATCTCATGAAAATTTAAGGAGTTATTTACAACACCAAATGGCATCATTTAAGCATCTAGCCACTGACGTTTTCAAAAATAATTTTTTTTGAAACACTCTAATATATATATATATCCGCAAAGCGTTTGTAAACATCGTCCCTTTTTGTCCGAGAAGTTCGCAGTTCCTCCGCACAACCATAGTTTTTCAGAATCCAATTGTCGATTTTTTTTATCCAATTGTTGATGTTTACCAGTTCAAATCTCCGACTGACCTGGGTTATTTTCCACAGTCGTGTCCTGTTTGCACCATCTGCTATGAGAGATCGGCTTTAAATGAGGAAGTCTGCCTGATAAGAGGCTGTCCATATATTACGTACGCAGAGAGGTGCACGTGGGGGGTACCCGGGGATTTAGGCGAGTGCGTAGGGGTGTGTAATGGGGGAGGGGTATTGACAAATTGTACTAGGCAAAATAAATTTCTACTAATAATAATTACTATTATGTATTTGTGCATGCATATGACCATTTATTTAGCGCCTTAACAGTAATCTCACGAAGGCGCTTAACATAGCTACCCAACAGATCTAGACAGATGCGATTTAAGACATTTAGAAAATGTTTCCTGAGATGCATTCAGTGCTATGTTGCGAATTGTCAATGGAAGACAGTTCCAGTATGAAGGGCCAATGCATGAGAATGCACGGCGAGCCCGCATCGAAGTACGAGAGCGAGGAACCATCAAGTCCCCACGAATAGAAGAGCACAAGGGTCGACGACCTGGCTGGCTGGAGACGGGAACGCAGAGATCACTGATGTTCGCTGGGGCAGCACAGACCATAGCTGCTCGCCCCATAATAATGATCTTGAATGCGATCCTATCTTCAATCGGCAGCCAGTGCAGCGTATCTCGCATATAGATGGAAATATTTGAGAATTTTAGGAGATTGGCGACGACTTAATCGTAAAGAACAAAATACGTTTATTTGGATGCGTTAGCCTACTTAGGCCTAATATTTTGATGTGCTATTTGCTGTGCGTATATTTAAGAATTAATAGAAGCCGGCGATGTTTATCTTTACTAGTGGTAATTACGACATTTATCTTTCATCGTCAGTTAATAAATTGCAGTGACCACTGGACCGGTGATCAATCGTCCGGTGATCAATCGTCCGGTGATCAATCGGTCGATGATCAAACGTCCGCAGTGATCAATCGTCCGGTGATCAATCGTCCGGTGATCAACCGTCCGGTGATCAGCCGTCCGGTGATCAATCGTCCTAGAACCGGATGGGCCCTTAGTGTCGTCTGTTACAGTAGGGTGACGAAGGAAAGGACTGGTGTTGCAATGCTACTGCGAGAGCAGTGCCAGTCCCAGGGTTGAAGAAAAAGGAGGGTGACTGATCATCACAGTGTTCTTATGCTGACATCCCATACGTACAGAAGTTTCTTGCAAGAGTTGCATGTGTTTTGCCAGCCGAGTGGAATCCCATATACATTGGCCATGTGCTATATAGGACCAATTGGCCGTTGTCAGCTTCTATGCTACACCGGTGTCAAATACCACAGGTGTGTAAGAACTGTGCAACAGAACCCAGCTGTAATTAGGTCAATACCTTATTATTATTGCTATTATTATTACTGATCTCCATTTATTTTCAAATTGACACAATGTATGTAGTATGATCACAAACAGTAATGAACGGATGATCACGATTTATAGCAGGAATCCAATCTAACTGTCGGCAGCCAAGCAAGGCGTCGTGTTAGTCTGGCCAGAAAGTTGTAAGACAAATTGTAATAAGGTAGCCTAAGTAGGTGAATGGAAAGCATTTGCATTTTTTCGGCCTTGGTATAGGTTCAGATTCCTTAGTAGTTTGCTAAGTTCTCTCTTAATTTGTACAACCGTGCAACCTGGTTGTCTGGTTGTCTTTTTCCGCTGCGGTTGCATAATCCCAACTACGCGCACTATTGAAGATTAGGCTGAATTGGAGTTACAAGCTGAGGCGCTGAACAATAATTGCTAGTGAAGGACTTGCCCAAGGTCCATACGAAGCGGCAAATGGAAAATTTCCTCAGCGAGGATTCAGCCCCCCCCAAAAAGACTGAAATCCTGGCGCCGCCACTGTTTGCAAGTAAGTAATTCCTTGAGCACGGAAATTAAAGTTTATGTGTAGTCTATATCCTATTGTCGTATAGTGAACATTAGGGTTAGGGTCAGAGAAGAGTTAGGGCCAGGGTCTATTCTATCTGACCCTGTCTGACTGTCTGTCTGCTTGTCTGCCTATCTGTCTGTCTGCTTGTCTGCCTGTCCAACCGTCCATCCATCTGTCTGTCTGTCGGTTTGTCTGCCTGCCTGTGTGCCTGTTTGTCCATATGTCTGTCAATCTGTCTGTCTGTCTATACGTCTGTCTGCCTCTCTGCCTGCCTGTTTGTATGCATGTCCGTCGGTCTGTCATGTTGTCTGTCTGCCTGCCTGTCTGTCTGCCTGTCTGTCCGTCTGTCAGTCCGTCTGTCTGCCTATGTGTCTACCTGTCCGTATGCTTGGGCACCCCGTCAAAAGGGCGCAGGACAAAAGGGCGCCGACATAAGGGCGCCGACAAAAGGGCGCCCGACAAAAGGACGCCGACATAGGAGCGGCGCTCTTAAAAGAAATAGCATCGATGAAGAGTCGGCCTAGAGGTGATAATATTATTAGTAAACAAGCAGCTCAACGACGACGCGACAATGAGCAAATATATATAATACTCAAATATTTAACACATGGTGTTTGTTGATACCCAACATGCTCCGAGGACCTGGAAGAGGTGCTAAAATAAGCAAATCGAGTGCAGAAAGCGATAACATGAGAAAGTTCGTTATTACGTTATATGAGCTTCATATAAAAGCAAAGGAAGCAGGGCAGCTCTACTAGGCCTACATGTTTGTAATAGTTAAAATGGAGGAGATCGCATCGCAGAAGGGGAAGGCCATTGCATTTGTTGGTGGATACAGATATCGAAGTTGTTACTTTTCGTCAAATTCTTATTTTTAACTTTGCGTCAAATTCCAAGATTTAATAACTTTTCAACTTCTCATTAAATTGCTTGTTTATATCTGTCAAATAATTTCTTACCTTCTACATCTCGTTAAACAGTCATATAGGCTATGTAATGGTGGCTCACTTATCTTATTCAAATCATTTATTTCATCCGCGATATCTTTAGCGATACTATTTCTTTTAAGAGCGCCGCTCTTCTGTCGGGCGCCCTATTGTCGGCGCCCTTTTGTCGGCGCCCTTTTGTCGGCGCCCTTTTGTCGTGCGCCCTTTTGACGGGTCACCGTATGCTTGCCTGCCTGTTCGTCCGTCCGTCTGTCAGTCTTCTGTCTGCCTGCTAGTCTGTATGCATGTCCGTCCGTATGTCATGCTGTCTGTCTGACAGCCTGTCTGCCTGCCTGTCTGCCTGCCTGTGAGTCTGTCTGCCTATCTGTCTGTCCGTCTGTCTGCCTATGTGTCTGCCTGTCTGTATGCTTGCCTGCCTGTTCGTCCGTCCGTCTGTCAGTCTTCTGACTGCCTGCCATTCTGTATGCATGTCCGTCCGTCTGTCAGTCTGTCTGTCTGCCTGTCTGTCTGTCTGTCTGTCTGTCTGCCTGTCTGTCCGTCTGCCAGTCCGTATGTCTGTCTGCCTGTCTGTCTGTCTGTCTGTATGTCTCACCCATCTTCTAGATCAAGTCTGTCTGTCTGTCTGCCTGTCTGTCCGTCTGCCAGTCCGTATGTCTGTCTGCCTGTCTGTCTGTCTGTCTGTATGTCTGTCTATCTTTCTACTCGTCTGTCTGTTAGTCTGTTTTTTTCATTTTTGGTATTGAGATATGAAAAAATCTTATGAAAATCCTATATATACGTAATTTTTGGGGTCCGCATGAACGCCAAAGGAAAAAATCATAACAAATTTTGCACAGTGTTTTGAAAAAACTTTTTCAGGGAAGGTACCCTAACATAAAAACAAACAATTACATAAAACATGAAGGTTGCAGCCACTTTACAAATATGGAAAAAAATATGATGAACATGCTTGGGGTCCGCATGTTGAGGGTATGTGCTAGGACATGCCCGGTTAATCGGTTAACATACTGGAAACATTGTAAGAAGATCTTCAAGCAAATGACTAAAAAAGGTCATCAAAAAATTTCGTCGATGAAAACTGGAAAATGTCGACGGTCGGCGACTTAGCCGTCCTCACAAATTTTACGCCTCGGCGATCGTCCTTCGGCCGCACGTTCGTCCCACCCAACTTCTAGAATCTAGACCAAGTCTCAGCCTATGCATTTTCTAGTCCAAGTCTCCACCCATGGCAAATAGAAATAAACACCTATTAGGGGCAGTGTTAAAAATCAAATAAAATTGAAGCTAATTTGCAAAAAAAAAAACACACGCGGAAGTGACTTTTCTTTCAACATCTCTTCATCTGGTGGTGGAAAGATTATTAGGGAGGATGTTCTATTTGTGACACCGGTCGTCGAGCTCTTCGTTCTTCATCCAATGGGGTACTTTTGGTTATCCGCCCTATTACATGTACTATATATGTATATTCGTTTTATTCAATAAACAACAGACAGAACGCTGTATCTGCCTGTATCTCTCAGGCAGAGTCCTACTTGGAATGGACTTTCGTTGAAGATATACCTATTCCCTAGAAATAATCCCAGTAGGGTCTACCATAATACAACGCTAAAATCTAGTTTGTATTTCCGAAGTTGGGCTGGGGCCGCGGGGCGCTTGTGTGTAAGTTTCTTGACGGAGCGCTATGCAATCTTTTTAAATGAATTAATGAATGATTGATTGAATGAATGAATGAATGAACGAACTAATGAAATGAATGAATGAACGAAAGGAGACAAGCAACAAATGAAGTTGCATGCCCTAAGTATACACCCTTATAAACACGTTGCGCGTGACTATTTATAAATAGCCATCAGAGTCATAACGTGTAAAAAATACAGTTCGCTTAAATAATTATCGCAACATTAAAAAACGCGCTACAAAAATAATGACCCATTGGTCCTGGACTAATTGATATAATTTATTCGTACACATCGCCGCCAAATCAGCATTGATGAATTATTCATCGACAGATCAATAAAAATGACGTCATTTAATGACGTCATTTTCCGTTACTCAACGGTTGTTATGGTAACTGATCTGCAGTGTCGGTTGCGTTTGAAACCAGGTAAGACCATTTCCCAAATTCTTATGTTGAAATCGAACAAATATCGTTATAAAATACCAAGTCAATAAATTCTCATCCGTGTCGTCGTTATAATAAATTGTCGTCGTCATCATAGTAAACTTTTTTGGCGCTATAGAAGTCAGATTAGATCGAATTAGATAAGACAAATATTCACAACGCTCCGGTCGAGCGATGTCTTTTGACATCGTAACGAACGGCGCTAACGAGATTATTCTGGTCACCCTTCGATTGACCTTACCATGTAGGCCCTATTAAGTGAATTGTTTTGGCCAACTTATAGTATTCGGTCCCGTATATTATAATTATGCCAATTATTTTTTTCCGTTGCAGCGTCCTCGCTTTTTCTAATAGGCCTATGTTTCATTCGTTTTCATTCGCTTTTTGTACAATTTAATTAGAACGAGCTCTAACCAATTATATGACTGTATCAATCTGTCTGTGTGTCTGTCTGTGTATCTGTCTGTGTGTCTGTCTGTGTATCTGTCTGTGTGTCTGTCTGTGTTGTGTGTCTGTCTGTGTCTGCCCGTGTGTCTGTTGTGTGCCTGTTTGTCTGTCTGTGTGTCAGTTTGTGTAATTGTAATTGGACATTTATAGAGCGCCACTTCAAGAGAACTCCTCAGAGGCACTCCCGACTGACACCAAACCAAAATCAGTCAATCTGTGTGTCTGTCTGTGTCTGTCTCTGTCTGTCTGTTTGTCTGTCTGGTCAGTACTCAGTTCGACCGATGTCCTTGACCTTCAATGTGATAAACGGCTCTGAAGAAATTGTACGATTAGCTCAGCTGATTTTCAGGCTATCCTTGCAATAAAGATATGATTTGATGTTTTCGATGCAGAGTGTTTCGTCCGTTGTTCAACTTCTGCTCGTTGGGTCTCTCTGCTCGTCTGTCTGCTCCCCCGTGAGTATCTCCATTATGTCTGCCTGCCTATGAGTTTATATCCGTTGTTTTCAAACCCAAATCATACATCTAGGCCCAATAAAGAATATTAGCGATGCCCTCCTCTTTTATATAGGATTGGGACTGGCACTGGCAGAGTGCAACCAGTGCATGACGAAGCTTACTACAGGCAATCATTATGATGATAGTTTATATGTCGTCGTCGTCATCGTCAGCATCATGACCACCACCACCACCACCACCACCACCACCACCACCACAATTGTCATGCTGGCGTTGTGATTATCGTTGTCATTATCATCGTCGTCGTCGTAGTCGTCGTCTGTGCGTCCGACTTTGTAATTATGTCTGCCTCTTAGTCATTGCCTTTATCCTTCTGTGACTATGATGATGATGATTGATGATGATAATGATGATGACGACAGCAACGACCATGATGACGACGATGAAGATCATGATGATGACAATGATAATGACGAATAACTGAGAAGGACAAGCAGATGAAAAATCTATGTCCAGCAAACCGATGAAGAAGCTTCACCACCTCCTCGTCGTCGTCATCATCGTCATCATCATCACCATCGTCAAGTTCATCATCGTCGTCGTCGTCATCATCATCATCATCATCATCATCTTCATCATCATCGTCGTCGTCGTCGTCGTCATCATCATCATCTTCGACGTCAGTGTTATCAGCAGCAGCGATGTCGTCATCATTACCGACGTCAACACTGTGATCATCATCACCGTCGTCATCATCATTATTAACATCATTTATATACAAGTTTCAGTTAAATAGTATATAATTTTATTATTATATTATTTAGTAGATATTATTACTAATGTAATATTATCATTTCAGCAGGCCTGCATGAGATTTATATGAAGATCATAATTAATTAATTAATTAATTAATTAATTAATTAATAATTAATTTTATTTCAACAGGTTTCTCTTGTGCGGCCGGCGTTCTGCTGTTTCTCTAGCCTACTTCTCTTCGACAGGTTCGTTAACGACTTCATAGCATCCCTGAAATTTTTATTACGCTGTCGGTCTGTCTTTCTGTCTTTCTGTCTGCCTGGCTTTGTATTTGTCTGCCTGCTCGACGTGCTCGTCCTTTATTCTTTCTGTCAATTGGTCTGAGCCAAAATTGAAGGCTGAGATACATAATTATGTGGCTCTTGCTAACGTTAATAATGTGTCACGTTGATGATGATGATGATGATGATGATGAGGAGGAGGAGGAGGAGGAGGAGGATGATCATGATGACAACGACGACGACGACGACGACGATGACGATGATGATGACGATGATGATGATGATGATGATGAAGACGACGGTAGTAGCGATAATAATGGGACTGCTGCTGCTGATGATGACGATGATGACGACGACGAAGATGATGGTTGTGGTACTGATACTGTTGACGATTAAAATGCTGACGATCGAGTAGCTGAGAAAAATAGAAGACCAAACATGCGATGTCCATAATACTTATAAACACTTCAGTCCTGAAGAAGTCTCATTTCATGGGTGCAAAGTTCAAAAGATATGTAGGCTACAGCAACCGTTAAGCTCTCTCACGTTTGATCGTCGTCATCATCGTCGTCGTCGTCATCATCATCGTTGCGTTGTCATGTCATCATTATTTTCGTCGTCATCATCATAATTGCATCGCCATCGTTTAGTATCATCATTATTGTTGTCGACTTAATCGTCGTCATTATCATTACTATAAATGCTCTCTATTAATTGCTTTACCAACGCGTAGGGGAGACTGGGGTTGCTTGTTACAGGGGCTGTTTGTTACAGTACCGATTACTCCGGAATAATCGCGACTGTTTACTAAACGATTATTCTGCACATACGCCCATTCGGCCTTGACCTTTCAGCGAAATATCGAGTCGTTCGGTGAAATATTGTTAATTCTAGATTAAAAAAAGGTTTTACGACACCTTCGAGTAACTTTTGGTAAGTTTCCAGTTTGTTTTTTAGCGGTACTAATATCACAGCTTCTTCCGAGCTATTGAATTTTATACATTCTAGGGTAACATGCCTGCATTATCAGGGCATTACAATTCGTAATAGAGAGTGCGTATCGTTGTGGTATGATGTTTATATCTGGAAATGGCGACGGGGTTGGATGTTACAGAGATGTAACAAACAACCCCGTCATGTGATGGCATGAAATTATGAGTTTTGTTATAGGGCCTAATCTCTGTTCTGAAAAGAGATTTGTGCAGTGTTCTACCTTTTCTTTACCTATTTCACATGTCCAAATAACATGATCTAAATAGGCTCATTTTCCCTTATCCTTTGTTATTCTTTGTAACCATTGACGTTGTCTGTCGTCGTGGAATTTCAAATAAACGAAGATATATATAGGCCTATATATTTTTCAACCAGTAAAATTATGTTCATTTTTTTGTTTAAGAAACAGTAGCATAGGCCTAATGAGGACATACAAGAGAAAAACAGAACGAATATCTGTATCGTCGGAGGACTTGGTATCCGCTGCAGAAGTCCGAGAGACGGGTCGGGTCGTTTGGTTCGGGATGCTGCAGCAGAATTTCGAATGAACTTCATGAAACTGTACCGATTCTGCAGAGCTGGAGCTTCATCTGCCGTACCACCAGTCATCCGACAGCAGCATAACCGCCAAATTTTCAGTCGTGTCCAAGAAAATGAACTTGTTGAATATTTAGAGACTGCCGCGAAACTTTATCATGGTTTAGCACCCAAAGAAGTGAGAAATCTGGCTTATCAATATGCAACTAGGAACGACATCAAATGTCCCACAACTTGGAATGATGTTCAACAGGCAGGAGTGGACTGGTTTAATGCGTTCATGAAACGAAACCGTGCATTGTCCATCCGGAAACCTGAAGCAACCAGCCTTGGTCGTGCAACAAGTTTCAACCGCACAAACATTTCCATATTTTTTGACAACCTAGCTGCAGTTCTTGATCACTATAAGTTTGAAGAGCAGGATATATATACATCGACTATTATGTCTGTCATAATTGTGAAGATGGCTGAGAGTAGGGCCTAGGCCTAAAATTCTATGACACTGCAATGTTCAGAGGCAGACACCATTTAGTTTAATTCAGAAATTATAATTTGGTTTTATTTCCATCATTAAATTAGTAATTTTTATCATTGTATGACATTGTTGAAAACAATAGGGCATCATGTTTTATATACATTTTGTGATTAAGATCACTAAGTGGCTTGCTATGAAGTCTGTCCAACATTTTTGTATTGTAACATTTCAACCCCAGTGTCTGTAACAAGCAACCCCGATATCGGGGTTGCTTGTTACAGTTGAGGGGGCCCCGTAAAACCATAATTTCCTTAAAACTCTCAGATATTCACTACCACCACTAGTGCACATTCATTCATGACATACTGGTTTATATATGTCCAAAATTTGGTATTTATTGACAGCATATCCATCGCTGTAGAACATAAAAAGACAAAATTGTAACAAGCAACCCCAGTCTCCCCTATAGCCTCGTCTTCGTGTGGTTTCCTATTAGGCTATCCGAGGGTCGTCGGTTGCCATATAGAATCTCTTATCTTAGTTTTGGCACGACGCTATTTTCTTTAGCCTAAAGCCTGTGTTTGGTGTTTTTACTTACTGAAGGCACACAATAAACGATCGTTCGGGTTTCGATATATTATAGAGGCGGTGGCGGTGGTTAGGCTATTGTTTAACCGGTGGAAAGTGATGCCACTAACCTTTAATATAATAATTATTACAGGCTAGCGGAGATTGCGTCCCTGGGTAGATATCTTGAAAGGGCGCTATATAAATTCTCGCCTTAAACGAATGAGTGAATAATTATATATGGCATTCCTATGCGTTACTTTGTAATAGTGGGTCCTGAAATATGATATCATTCATGTAGGTAATACTTAAGGATGCCGCGGCGCATCTCAAAACGATGGGCGGTTGCGGCAGACTACGAAAAGCCAGTGACACGGCTGGAAGTGAAGGAACAACGGAAACCTAAAGTACTGGATCACCCGTTGCCGGACTATCACAAAAGACAGAAGAGGTACGCATGGACGGACGCAACTGCTTGTACATGGAAGTAAACAGATAAAAACACAGGCATATAAAAAGGCCTAGCAAAATGCCTATCTATGATTTTGGAAGCATTAATAATCTAATTAGACCCATGATGCAATAGGTCTATATAGGGCTGTTTTATAATTGAAGGGCTTGGAGCAATAACAAGGTATGTCGACATACCTATGTCTTGCGAAACAGTAGCCACCGTGAGCGGAAGATGGTAGGCTAATCTATAAACCCTGTAGCCTAAATTTGGTACAGATCTGAATAGTTTTGAGCGCTGTTTTTCAAAAAACGTTATGTCAACATAACATGTTATTGCGCACCCGGCAGAGTTCGACCATAACTCTACTGCAATCAGTGCCTAAAGTGTGGGAAAAATAAGTGCCTGGACGCCCCTTACCTCTCCAAAGACCTTTCCAGTCTGTGCTCGCCAATAAGTGGCTGGACGCCGTTCAGATTTCAAAACAAGTGCATGGACGCCGTCCATGACCGTCCAGGCACACTTTAAGCCCTGACTGCAATATCCCGATATGACAACATACATTGGCGTGTTTCCTTGGTGCAACAATGAGGTTATTTGACATAACCTGTTATTGCTCCCACTTTCGTTTGAGTTGGGCTATGTTCTTGCTATCAAGAATGTTGCATGTTGTGTTACCGTACACCACAACAACGCACGTGACCAGCACGTGACAGTGAACTTAATAACAATCCGACATTTTGGCGAGATCAGTACTGTAACAGTTGTAACCTATGCGAAAATGAATCGTGGAAAATTACTGGCTTTGTTAGGTCGTGAAAAATATTTGCAATCTCTAAAAAACAACAGAGGATGGTAAGGTGTAGTTTGATATATTATGTTTGATGGCGTAGGCAATAGGCCTACGTTTAATACTCAATTTGGCATTGTGTATCGTCGACTCAAATCTACGCTTGACAGTCTAGGCTACGGTGACTACCTCATGAAATGAAATGAGTAGGCCAAATGTCAATGCCAACTCAACCTCCTTCTCTTATTATCTCTTCTTAATTTCACACGACCATGATGCGAATCAATCCGAAGACGCTGAAGATGCGCAAAAGCCTAGGTCTAACAATCGTCCCGAGTTCGCCGGGACAGTCCCGGAATTGACTCTTTGCGCCTCATTTCCCGGATTGATCCCAGATTGCCTCTGAATTTTGTGTAGATTTTATCTTCACCAACAGTACTGTGCTCTTATTTTTCGCACAATTAACTCGCGCTGGGTTGAAGTATTACAAACTTTACAACCCACTCACCAAGCGTGGGTGCTATCATTCCAGCGCTTTTTGACAAAGATTATTGTAGTATTAAAAATTATCTGCGGGTCTGACAATCGCAACAGCCTAGCACCAAGTGTGTTAAAGATGAACAGTTGGCAAACGTTGATTTCAAAACAATATGTGCTGTTGAAAGATAAATTTTAAGGTTAAGAAATCATTACGAGAAGCAGATGCAGTGTCGGTTGATCAAAATGTTGTTGATGAATCCAATGAAATTTCGAAACAAAATGATGATGTTCTTATTTTGTAAAAATGAAAAGTCTGAACAGCGATACAAAGATCTGATATTTTGCATATAATTTCTACGGTTATGTCATTAAAACTTCATGCTACACTGCTTTTGCATATTTTATATCTCAACAGTACTACAGGCTTAACCATCTTATTGCACAATTCTCGAACTGTGTAATAGAGACAGTTCAGTGCAATAATAAGATATGGTCACTTATTCCAGAAGACATGTGTGGTATTGCAGCTGCTAGAATACACTTTGTCGACATAACCTGTTATTGCACCAGAAATTATACTAATGACGGCGTATTCCTGTTGCAGTAACCCGATATGAAGCAAAATGTATAAAAAAATAATAATTTCATCTTTCGCATTGAATAATGTACCAATTTCGTTAAAGACAATTTTAGGGTACATATTGCTCAAAACAGCTTGTATATATTTTGTCAAATGGCTTAAATACAGCAGTTCACGGCTTTTTTAACGTGCAGTTGTACACAAAATGTGCAGTTCTAAATGGATTTGTGCAGTTGTAGAAGCACTTCTTTGCAGTTAAAACTAGCCAAAAATGGTCATTGTCCACCGATTGGAAGTAATTTACCATGGAGGATGGGAAGAGAAAGAAGGGGTTGTGCAGTTCTAAAAATTCCTTAAAAACAGCACTGCAGCAGTTTGAAGTGGTAAATCTTTGAAGTCGATTTCCCAACATTCATGATTTTCGACATACCTTGTTATTGCTCCAAGCCCTTCAATTATAATATAATACCTATATCAATCGATATTCCAGCTACAATATAGCATCTATATCATAGCCATAATATAGCCAATATTATTAGCCTATGATACTAACTAAATAATGTATCGTATGTAACAATTTAAAACGTGCCAAACAAGGTAGGCCTACAACCTGACAAGAGGTGCTACTAATGACGCATGAAAAAAGAAAAGTGTTTAAGATACAGAAAAAGGCCGTAGGTCCTAAAACCCCAGTGGTATCAATAGATCTATATAGCGCCTCTTGAAGAAGAACAGTAAGCAGCTAGTTGAGAAATGCAGAGAAAGGTCATACCAGAGCGAAGGACCAAGACCATGATATTGGACAGTAGTGTCTCAAGACCGGGTAACAAGGAAGTCATGAGCGAAGATAGCGACCACAGACAAATGAGACAGGTCGCCGAATAAAGTCTTAGGTCTCAGACCTGTGCATATTGAAGTTAGCATGCACGTACGCATGCATACAACATACATACATACATACACACATACATACATACATACATACATACATGCATACATACATACATACATGCATGCATGCATGCATACATACATATGATGGTATGCGTACCTGTTTGTATGCGCACTTGTTACCGTTTAGCGCCCCTATAAGATTCCTGCTCAGAGTCGCTCCCGATTGCAGTGCGAACACGGCATTGGAGTTTCACTCCGAAGCACTGAGCAATTGCTAGTGAAGGACTTGCCCAAGGTCCCTATGCGGTTACTTGAGGTGGATTCGAACCTACAAACCTGCAAGGCAGCAAATATACCCAATACACCACCACGCCCCACAATATACTAACATGCAAACATGTATGCAGTAACCACACATTTTCCCCCAATTTACATGTTTATAGAATAAAGAACTTGCCAGATGTTGATGCAACACGGAATGACTTTGAAGGTGATAAAGGACAAAGTCCACCAGAGGTTGATGCAACACGGAATGACTTTGAAGGTGATAAAGGACAAAGTCCACCAGAGGTTGATGCAACACGGAATGACTTTGAAGGTGATAAAGGACAAAGTCCACCAGAGGTTGATGCAACACGGAATGACTTTGAAGGTGATAAAGGACAAAGTCCACCAGAGGTTGATGCAACACGGAATGACTTTGAAGGTGATAAAGGACAAAGTCCACCAGAGGTTGATGCAACACGGAATGACTTTGAAGGTGATAAAGGACAAAGTCCACCAGAGGTTGATGCAACACGGAATGACTTTGAAGGTGATAAAGGACAAAGTCCACCAGAGGTTGATGCAACACGGAATGACTTTGAAGGTGATAAAGGACAAAGTCCACCAGAGGTTGATGCAACACGGAATGACTTTGAAGGTGATAAAGGACAAAGTCCACCAGAGGTTGAGGCAACATGGAATGACTTTGGTGTTGAAAGTATGTCTGACGAGGAGGCTGACGATGAGGACAGATGTTCGATAATGGAGGTTAGTGAAATCGAGTAACAGTCATATGACCTACCTTATTTGCCTTTCTTCACCTAACCTTGCATAACATTGCCTCTCATAACCTTGCCTTTCATTCCCCTAGTTAAGCTGCCTTTCCTTACCCTATCTTCCCCTACCTAATACTATCTTACCTCACCCTCCCTTCCGCCACCTACGGATCGTGACCTTGGTGTCTTGTTGGACCAAGAGTTCACTTTTGCTCCTCAAATTCACCGACTTGCTCGAGACTGTTACTATCAACTGCGTCAGCTCGCACAATTGCCCGTTCACTAACATCTATTGCTGTCAACACTCTAATGCATTCTTTCATTACCTCCCGTCTTGCATATTGCTCGTCACTCCACTCTGGCCACCCATCCAATCGAATAATCTGCCTGAACCGAGCCTTACACTCTGCAGCACGTTTAATTGCACAATGCACATATCCCTAAATTTAATCATGTATCCAGCTATATGCTTGAAACATTACACTGGCTTTCTACTCGGCAGCGCATTGAATATAAGATCGCTGCTCTGTTTAGGCATTGTCAGCTTGGAATTGTCCCAGACTACCTGCGAGATATCTGTTGCTCCACGGGTACCCAAGGTCACCGTCCCTCCGTTCTGCACAGAAGGGATTGCTGTTGGTCCCATTCGCACGAACTGCAACGATGCAGCATAGAGCCTTTTCTGTGATCGAACCAGTTGTCTGAAATGGGCTCCCACAGAAGCTACGTCTACTTCCTGGGGTTCTTACTGAACCATTTTTTATATTAACCTCAGCACTGTCCTTTTTCCATGCTAAAGTCGGAAGCGCTCCTGAGTAGTCCCCTTGAAGAAGCGCTATATAAATTCTGGAACGAATGAATGAATTGCATAATCATCACTTTGCATCAACTTAAACTGCGCTACTGCGCCATACCCTAACTTACCTCAATTTATTTCTGCTTGCATTCATTCTGTTTAAGATGAAGTACGACAGCGATGAACAAATGGATTTCCTGGCTGGTCAAGTCGAAGGCTTGCGAAATGGAGCTTACGCAGACTTCGATGTGATAGTCGGACCGCCAGAGAACAGCACCACCTTCCACGTGAACAAGCTGGTTCTTCGACTCTCCTCCGCATATTTCGACAAGCGAATATCTGATGATGACAAAACTGTTCATGTGCCAGAACTGCAGTCCGAAATCTTCGAAGTCATTTTGCATTTCCTGCATACAGGAGCTATAACAATAACCACGGAAACTGTCGTCCGTCTTCTGACTGCTTCGAGACTTCTCAGCACAGATAACCTTATGCGGCACTGCGAAGCATTCCTCATGTCTACTCTGTGCGACGATAACTGCCTCACGTACTGGAGCCTGGCGAAGGCCAACGAGCTGCTGACGTTGGATAGGAGTTGCAAGACCTTGACCGCCTGTGACTTCTACATGGTCGTGGCCTCTCCAGGTCTCATCAACGTCCCGGAGATCATCATGAGGACGATCCTTTTGGACGACGATCTCGATGTGCGGTCAGAAGAGGATGTCCTGCAGACAGTCTTGAAGTGGATGGATGGCCAGGCGCTGAAGAAGGACGCTACAGTCGTCTATGACCTCTGTCTCTTCAAGAAGATCCGCTGGAGAGGAGTCAGTGACGCTTATCTTCGACGTCTTATACACCACCTCCCTGGGCAAGTGATATAATTAATTCATTCATTCTGACAACATTCATAACGATGACAACGACGATGATGATGATGATAATGACCGTGATGATGATGATGATGATGATAACAACAGGTTTGACTAAGCTTTTTACTGACTGTTACCAAAGAATATTGATGTTCAGTTAGCTGGTCATGTAGGCATCAATTTTGCTAGATTTCTTAAAGGCGTAAATAATATGTTTAATAGAATAGAATGCAACAATAGCGCATGGTCATGACTGAGTGGAGACGGTATGTGTTGGACCACAGTGCCCAATTCGTTACTTTATCGGCATAAGTGCATGTATATTGATTGAAGAGAGGGACGACCTCTAACGTAGCTGCAAGATGAGACCCGTGGACAGTAAGTAGTATGGCAGACGGATCTGAAAACCCTCTGTGCATGAGGATTGCCGACCTCAAGCGGATACGTTCGCGGACAGGAGACCAGCGTAGAGAACGAAGAAGCAGGTGTGACCTGGTCTCGGTACGAGAGTTCAAGTCTCCGGCTGATGCATAGTCTAGTTTTAGGACAATGCACTGTGCACTCATAGCGACCTTTGCCTTGTATTCAAGGTCTTGGTCTCAATTGTATCGTATTCTGATGTATTTCACTGTAGTCTATTTGTGTTTTGTTGTAATTATTGTATTCTATTGTATTTCGTAGACTCTCGGCCAACCCAGCGGTCGGCAAATACCTGTCTCGCGTTCTGGAATTTCTCGACGGAGGATCTCCCTTCCCAGGACTCCTCACCAATCATCGGCTAAAGACTGGAATGGAAAGATATGTATTAATCGCTGGAGTCGATACGGGGTCAAGTGTGTGGTGCGACGTTATCGGATTTAGTATTCAGAGGTCGGATGTCGGAGTTTGGGGATGCATCAACACACGGATGCAGCGTAAGGCCGCGGCCTGCATCTGCCCACAGACGAACACTCTGTACGTTAGTGGGACCGGCGCATCAAGTAACGAAATCTGGAAAAGAACCGAGGATGGATGCTGGAACAGGCGAGTACCTTAGTTTGTTTGCTTGTGTATGCATGTGCGTTTGGATGTGAGCCTGTATGTTTGTTTGTATGCGCACTTGTTATAGTGCCCCTTCAAGCTCGCTACTCAGAGGCGCTCCCGACTGCAGAGCGGACACTGCAGCGGAGTTTCACGCCGAAGCACTGAACAATTGCAAGTGAAGGACTTGCCCAAGGTCCCTACACGGCGACTTGTGGTGGATTCGAACCTCGAACCTTCCGGCTTCAAGGCAACGAAGCCACCACTACACCACCATGCCCCACATGTATGTATGTATGTAATTAGGTATGTACATTCAGCTAGGTAGTTAGTGTACCACCTGTTGAGTCTCACAAAAGTACTTTCTTTCCGATTGTCTGCCTGACTGTCTGATTCGCTGTGTGCCTGTCTGCGTGCCTGCCTGTCAGTCTGTCTGTCTGTCTATGTGTCTGCCTGTAACTAAAGAATGCCATGTGTATACGGTACCGTATAAAAATATATACAGGTAGATTTAGAAAAAAACCAGACATATGCAAAAACAGACAGACGGACAAATGCACAGATATATGCCACGGCTCGCATTGCATTCCGTTAAATTAAGAAGCAAGCGATTGATAACATCACCCATAATCTTTTTTCTTTGTGCTTGTGTTTTCCATCAGGTGCGGCTACTTGAAGTGCGGTCGGCGTGGGCACTCGATGGTCTGCAGCGACGAGACATCTCTGTTCATCGTCGCCGGCTACGCTGGGTCGCAGTTCGGTCCCCTGTCGAGCGTCGAGAAGTTCGATATCCGTCGGGAGAACTGCACGACAGTCGGCGACCTCGTTTGTCCAGTTGACTCCGCCGCTTGCATCGCCGATCGCAACATACTCTACCTGTTTGGAGGCGTAGACACGGAAGGCAAACCCGTTGACTACGTGCAGAGCTTCGACACCATCCGCAACACGAGCACGATGCTCGTTGAGGTTCTGCCACGCCCGGCGAAGCTACTCCGTGCCGTACTCTGGGACCGGGTGGTCATTCTCATCGGGTTCGAGAGTTGCTTCATCTTCAACCTTGACGCTCGCACCTGGACCTCCAGACTGCAGTTCGCGTCTGGTGCAATTCATTTCGGCGCTATAATCGAAAACGAGAAACTGTTCATCTTCGGCGGAGGCCGTCAGGTGCATGATGCGGCTCCTGGCGTCACGCGTTGGAACGCGTCTGACCGAATCCTTTGGGTCCCCGTTGCGGACATTCTTGAAGACAGTTCTACGCGCTGGATCGAACACAGTCGACTTCCGACTCCGACTCTGGTCTACTGCTATGGAGCCGTGACGGCAGCAGCCGGGGCCTTTAAGCCAGGCTTTGGCTAAGGGCCATGAATTGGACTTAGCCGTTCGTGTTTCTGTCTGTCTGTATATGCTAGTGTTTTGTCTGTCTGTGTGTATGTCTGTCTTTCTGTATGTCTATATTTCTGTCTGTCTGTCATCTGTTTGTTATCTGTCTTTCTGTATGTCTATATTCTGGCTGTCTGTCATCTGTTTGTTATCTGTCTTTCTGTATGTCTATATTCTGGCTGTCTGTTTGTTATCTGTCTTTCTGTCTGTCTGTATGTCTATATTTCTCTCTGTTTGTCTGTCTGTTTCCTGCGTTAATATTCACCGATCAGTTTAACTCATGTGCTGCATCTTTTTTATACTTTTATATTATACTCTATATTCGATTCTAAAACAATTACCGGTACTTTTTGACAGTATTTAATAAAACATCAAATCATGAGTTTTTTCTTCGGAGTTCTAACTTATAAGAGTTAGTCAGAGGTATGGTTGCCAGGCTCATGGATAGCCTAAAGAAGACAGAGAAATCATGAAATGAAATCAAAGAATGTTTTACTCCATACTCCCAAGTCAGTGGTTCTCCTCAAGTTATCAAGAAACGGCAGTCATATTGGAATGCCTTAAAAAATAAATTGAAGTTTTAATCATAATGTGGCAAAGCATTTATTCAAGTTATTATGTGCACCTTCTTGTTTACGCCCAGTATTTCTCTGACGAGTCAACTCTGCATGACAAATCCCCGTTGCCAATAACATATACATGGAAATCATCGCAAAAGTAATTCTAAAAATTGTACCTTTTAGCAATGATTCTCTTTTAACAGCATAATTCACGAAAAGAACATAGATACACCATAACAATTAATATTCAGATCACGGACTAGAAACTTTTGGAATAAATAGATCTGCAATAGCAAGAAATAAGCAGGTAGATAGTCCCCGGGTCGAGGGAAATTAGGAACATGCGCTGGTAAGGTCGCAAAATCGACCATGAAACAGCCGATGGCTCTGTTCAGCAAAACATGCACGATTATTAGCTTTGCCTGCCGAGAAGAGGGCACCTGGCCAAAGAGGAGGACAAGACATTGTTTGCAGGGCGCCTGATAAACCCTATTGTCGGTCAACAACAAAAATAAAACCGGATGTTTCATTGTGCAAACCCACAATTATGTACATCAGATCGGTAGATGGGTGAATGGATGCACTAAATAATCAATCAAGCAATCAATCAGTTAGTTAGTCAGTCAGTCAGCCAATCAGTCAGTAAGTCAGTCAGTTAGTCGTTTAGTCAGTCAGTCAGTCAGTTAGTCAGCCAGTCTGTGAGTTAGTCAGTCAGTTAGTCAGTCAGCCAATCAGTCAGTCAGTCAGCCAATCAGTCTGTCAGTCAGTTGGTCAGTTAGTCAGTCAGTCAGTCAGTTAGTCAATCAGTTAGTCAATCAGTTAGTCAGTCAGTCAATCAGTTAGTCAGGCAGTCAGTTAGTCAGTCAGCCAATCAGTCAGTCAGTCAGTCAGTCATTTAATCAGTCAACCAGTCAGTCAATCAATCACTCAATCAATCAGTCAGTCAGCCAATCAGTCAGTCAATCAATCAGTCAGTCAATCAATGAATCAAACAATCAGTCAATCATTCAGTAAATCAGTCGATCAATAA
Source organism: Lumbricus terrestris (assembly GCA_949752735.1). NCBI lineage: Eukaryota > Metazoa > Annelida > Clitellata > Crassiclitellata > Lumbricidae > Lumbricus > Lumbricus terrestris. Next base: position 15,128,933 of record OX457050.1, on the reverse strand, counting down.
CGCAAACAATAAGTCAATCAATCAATCAACAAATTCATCAATCAACCAGTCAATCAACAGTCGATTAATCAGCTAGTCAGTTAATTAATCAATCAGTCCATCAATCAATCAGTCTATTAATGGGAAGGTTGTGGCCCTGCACTCAATGTGAGGCACGTAGCATCATTGGAGGCATGCTGTAACCAAGACAACCATTGTCTGTAACAGTAACTGTTAGCGCACGGCCTTTTCTAGACAGGAGAGCGGCCGTGTTGCCATGGTTACGATTGTCTTGCCTGGCATGACGGTGCTTTAGCCAGTAAGCACCGGGTTTTTTTAATCCAAGAGAAGACACGTGTTATATATAAAAGCCAGTGCACCTACCTAGTGTAACTTGAAACAGGTTCACAAGAAATTCCATGCGACAGTCGTTGTTGCATTAGGTCTAAATTGTCATACTTTCAATGCAAGAAATATCACCACAAGGAAAGATTCGCCATGTCGAAGAATGGCCACAGAGTTAGGCAGCAATCAGAAACGCAGAGAACGCTTCTAGAAGCCTGCAAATAAGTGGGTCGGTAAAAGACTAGCCAATGGTGGTCGGTTTATGGGGAAATGCTAGTCTCAACGATGACGTAGGAGTGGCCAAATCTTTTTTCAGACGTAACGCGGTTCTGGCAATGATAATTCTCTCACTCCGGCCTAGGTGAGTGTTCCAATTAACGTTATCAACCCCTTCTAACTTTTCTTCTTCTCTCCCAGCTCTTAATGTTCAAATCTTCTTTTTCAATCTGTCTCTGAGTATCTGAATGCTAGATTTCTTAAGCCTACAAACACGAACACACACGCAATGAGTTTGTTTGTATGTGCACTTGTTATAGCGCCCCTTCAAGCTCTCTCTACTCAGAGGCGCTCCCGAATGCAGAGCGGACACTGCATCGGAGTTTCACGCCAAAGCGCTGAGCAATTGTGAGTGAAGGACTTGACCAAGGTCCTTAAGTTACGCGGCGAGGTGGATTCGAACCTCGAACCTTCCGGCTTCAAGGCAACGACGCCACCACTACACCACCGCGCCCCGTGACACACATTCCCACAAAAACTCACACATACACACATTTACACAAAATAGACGACCAGAATAATATCCGAGTAGGTCAGTCTACGAAAAGCCGATGGGGGCGGGGCCATGCTGTTCGTAATTGTGACATTCATGGGCGGAGACCTAGGGGAGGTGTTGGGGGGACGGCACATGCATTTGTCTCCCCCCCCATCGCTGAGCGTCACGACTAAAAAAAGGTCATCAACTTTTTTGGCGGCGAAAATAGAAAATTTCGCCGGTCGTCAGAAATTTTGGCCGGCAAAAGATGGACATTTTTCGGCGACACTCGTCCGTCAAAAATTCGCGTCTTTCCGCTCCCCCCCCCAAAAAAAACTCCGCCCAGGTCTCCGCCTATGGTGACATTCACATTCAAAACGCATTCACCGATGTAATAATATACATCATTGAGATGGAATATAAAAAAAGATCTGTATAAAAAGGTTTGACCTAAGGTCCTAAGCTGGAAAAGGGAGTGAACACAGTATACACGGCAGCCAATAATTATTGGTTAAAGAATAAATCTAGTAGCGGGTATGAGCACATTTCATCGGAGACTATTATTTTGTAGGAAGTCAGGAACTTTGGTTACAATTGCTCAGCACCAGAGTAATAAGAACGATAATAATGGTGATAGTGATGATAACGACGACGATGATGATGATGATGATGATGATGATGATGATAATAATATAAATAAAAAATAATAAAAAAATAATAATAACAACAACAATAACAAAAATAATAATAGCCTAATAATAATCGATTTTCGATTTTCGAGTGGCTTTCCATTTCTTATCCTTCTTCTTCTCTGTCTCCGATCTTCATTTCGAAAACTGGTTAAGAAACACTGAATTCTAATGGAACTGATCCAAACCGACCCTCACGAGGTCTGACCTGACCCTAACCGACACGTCGGTTCCGGATATTATAGTTATGCCATCATGAAAACTTCCTGGGAGGCAGTGCCTAAAGTGTGGGAAAATAAGTGCCTGGACGCCCCCTACCCCTCCAAAAGAGGTGCCTGGACGCCCCTACCCCTCCAAAAGAGGTGCCTGGACGCCCCCTACCCCTCCAAAAGAGGTGCCTGGACGCCCCCTACCCCTCCAAAAGAGGTGCCTGGACGCCCCTTACCTTTCCAGCCTGTGCTCACCAATAAGTGGCTGAACGGCGGTCAGATTTTAAAACAAGTGCATGGACGCCGTCCATGACCGTCCAGGCACACTTTAGGCCCTGCTGGAAGGCAAACATCGATTAATATATACCGCATACCCGAGTCCCTGAGACGAAGATACGGCGAAGGGAGGTCATCCGAAAACCCAGAGGCTAAGGACAATTATGTCGCTAACACCTCATGCCACGCTATAACTGTACTGTCCGAAGACAATGAATTTAGACAATGGTAATTAGACAATAGTTGCCATAGTAACGATGATGATGATGATGATGATGATGATGGTGCTCTGCCCGAAGGCAGGTTCATTGGCTTTACGCCTCTGGGGATGAGATGAGTGAGGTGGTTTCCCGTTGCCTTCCTCACAGACAATTATGGGTAAGCAACTTGCCCAAGGTCGCTCCGCAGGAGCTTGCGCCCCTGCGTCCCACACGTGCTAGCCCGAGATATCTCAATCTCTAAATGTTAACTCCCAGCCCGGGGCTTGAACCGCAGTCCGTTGCAACCAACAGACGAATGCAGCTGCCGCTTACCGGTGTAGCTAACTAGGTCAGTATAGACTGTATAGTACATGTATAGTAACGATATGCCGGATTAAACTCCAAATTTAAAACACTGTGGTTGACAAAACAATAACAATAATTCTGAGAACTTTCATGGCGTTACTCCATTTGTATCATACTCCTCCTCCATCTCCCTATACTTGTCCTCCTCCTCCTCCTGTTCTTTATCATCATCATCATCATCATCATCATCATCATCATCATCATCATCATCATCATCATCATCATCATCATCATCATCATCATCATCATCATCATCATCATCATCATCATCATCATCATCATCATCATCATCATCATCATCATCATCATCATCATCATCATCATCGTCATCGTCATCGTCATCGTCATCGTCTTCGTCGTCGTCGTCGTCGTCATCATCATCATCATCATCATCATCATCATCATCATCATCATCATCATCATCATCATCATCATCATCATCATCATCATCATCATCATCATCATCATCATCATCATCATCATCATCATCATCATCATCATCATCATCATCATCATCATCATCATCATCATCATCATCATCATCATCATCATCATCACCATCGCCATCGCCATCGCCATCGTCATCGTCGTCGTCGTCGTCGTCGTCGTCGTCGTTGTCGTCTTCGTTGTCGTCGTCATCATCATCAACATCTTTTTATAATCATTATCATATCATTGTCATTACTGTGCATGCATCAGTTCCGTTGCCTTGTAGAGGCGCTATATGAATGAATCCTATCCTGAGTCCACTTCTTCAACATACCTCTCACTCGCCACATAAATTCGAAGCAATTCGGGCGTCAGACCGTCTGCTGCCTACCTTACCCCGCCAGATCTGGGGGCTGGAATTGATTTTGACCCAACTGCCTATCACTTTGTTTTGACTAAGCACGCTAAAAAAAGTCCTGCTTTGTTGCTTCTAAAATCTCGATCTTCTGCGGGTTCATGGGCGGCCAATGCATTTCACTTGTAGTTCTTACAATAATGTGCTAATAAATGCGTTATATTATTTTTCATTTCGGGGGTGTTAATACACCCAAAACATCCCATAGCTACGGCCTTGGACTCGTATACTCATGAGACGATTTCGTGTCTACTGCCAATTAATTCGTTCAATTGCACACACACAAACATACAAAAAAACACCGGTAGAGTAGTGGTTAACACGATGGCCAAGAGCGCAAGAGGTCAAGGGCGGATACAGAAATTTTCGAAGGGGGGAGCCCACAATTTTGGGCCTTGTTGGCGGGACAGGGGAAAAATTTCGTTGTGCCGCCGATAAAACTGATGACCTTTTTTTCTAGTCATCGACCAATTTTCCGGGAAAAGATACCATTTCATCCGCAGCTAAATCGACGGTGGGGGCACGTCCCGTACGATTTTGTAATAGGGAGACATGATGTCCTGTTTTTCTCTCCACTACATTTATTTAATGGCTTGTTGAAACCAAATGGGGGGGCACGTCCCATTCAGTTTTTAAATGGGGGGGGTGGGCATGGCCGGATTGCCCCCCTGGATCCGCCCCTGCAAGAGGCAGCGAATTCGAGTCCCCGTTGGGCGGATTTGCTTTGTAGGCTGCCATTAGCGCCATATAGGTCTATTGCAGGCGGTCTGCATAGTTAAGATTTGTGTATTCTGTGATCTCCGTTCTTTTGAATTGTTTAAACTGCAAAGTGTACATTGTAACCGGTTTCGGTGTGTCGACCGGATTGTTCATCGTCGTCGTCGTCGTCGTCGTCGTCGTCGTCGTCGTCATCGTCATCGTCATCATCATCATCATCATCATCATCATCATCATCATCATCATTATTATTATTATTACACATACAAACACAGAAACACACATACGCAAGCACACACGTACGCATATACATACATAATACACATACACACACGTGACACGCCCACTACATACACACATGCAAACATAAATCATACATACGCAGCACACACGCAGTCGCACCTTGTTCAGGGGTCTCAGGACGTGGTCTATTAGCAAACAGCGCGCCTGCCTGCCTTCCAAACAAACTGCTGACCGATTCTCTATTAATGCGCGCGAGACTGTACAAGCAAACCATCGGCCATTCTTTCGCTCGTTCATTAATTCAATCACTGACTAAGATTCACTCTACCTTCTAAAGTGGGGAACGCTTCTAAGTAGACTCCTTTACAAAGCGCTATTCTAGAAATTCTTCAATGATTTCATGGAACAGAGGCGCCGCCTAGCGAACGTAGAGAACGAAGTTACGATCGTCAAAGAGAGGGACCATCCAAGAACAACGATGACGTTAATCGTCTGACTAGAAATCACTTGACATGGTCAGCTGGTCTGACCATAAAATACTTCCACCACGGGGCATGGTAATGTACTTGGTTTGTTCGTTGCCTTGCAGCCGGAGGGTTGCAGGTTCGAATCCACATCAAGCCGCCGTGTACGAACTTTGGACAAGTCCTTCACTCGCAATTGCTCTGCGCTTCGGCGTGAAACTACGATTCAGTGTCCGCGCTGTTTTCGGGAGCGCTTCTGAGTAAAGAATCTTGACGGGGCGCTATGACAAGTGCACATGCAAAACAAACAAAACAAGCAAATGCCCAACCGCCTGCCATCTATACGTCACGATTTACCGCCGGGTGGAACTTTTTCATGAATTCTGTATTCTGTCTGCGCTGTATAAATTCTTTTTTTAATCGCCAGGGGACCGGGTGAGCGACAAAGCAAACCCTCATTCTAAATTCTCACTGGCGTCTCCATTGTAACCCTAACCTCCTATGTACCAGGAAATGCGTCTCATGTATAAATTAACCGCATCTAATTGCCTGATCAAATTCACTGACTTAATCTAATTCACTGACTTAATCTCTCAATCTCACTCGTAATCGTAAACTTCCATCCATCTCCGGGACTCCTGGAAAATTTGGAGCCTGATAATAAGTTCGGAGAGGCTAATAATTATTAATTGTTCTCCTGAATCGAAGCAGGAATCATTCTCACTAATTCAACATATCTTTGGGCGCTAGTACTTCCGTCCAACTTCCATTTAACCAATTTCTATTTCAGCAACAATATTTTCATCAATCCAAGTTCTACACCAGCACAAATTATTTTCATCAATTCAACTTTTCTTTAGACAACAATTATTTCCATCAATCCAACTTCTATTGACATGAATTATTTTCGTCATTCCAATTTCTACTTAAGCATAAAATTTTCGTCAATCCGCTCCGAATTGTCCGCTCCGAATTGTCCGCTCTGAATTGTTCAGCTCCGAATAGTCCGTTTTGTAAAGAAGAGAAGCGACGGGCACCAGTTCATTCACGAGCGCTGCGACGTGCCAGAGAGATTTTCCGAAGGTGTCCAAGGTGGGTCCGATTCTGTTTGCCAAAGAGACAAGAAAGTGTGGGTTGCGGACAAGGTGGGTTTAGTTTATGAAAGAGAAGAACATTTTAATTACGTAAGATTGTATAGATTAGGGCAAATCATTCGCTTGCTCAGTTGTTCGTTAATTCCATACCACCTGTCATGAAAATCTCAAACACGGTGTATAGGTCAGACGCGGTATAAATGATCTAATGGATAGAGTCGCCTAATAAATGCCGTGGTATTTCTACGTTGGCGAGGTGGTGCAGTGGGTATGTTCGATGCCTTGCGGCCGGAGGGTTGTAGTTTCGAATCCACCTCAAACCGCCTCGTAGGGACTTTGAGCAAGTCGTCCAGACCTTCAGTTGCAACTGCTTTGGTGCTTTGGAAACTCCGATGCAGTGCCCGCGCTGTAGTCGGGAGCGCTTCTGAGTAGCAATCTGAAAGGGGCGCTATAACGAGTGCACATACTTACGTACATACTGATCATCGTTGTGCATAGAAAAAAACCAATAATATTTAACGAGATAGAAACGACTAACGATTTGTTCTTCATATGCGTTCTATGAAGTAGGTATAACAAAATATAGATTTACCCATTCAAGGCAAACATACGAGGCAAATATAGAACGCTCTGACTTTACTGTAACTGTAATAATGACCTTCTATAGCGCCACTCAATGCAAAACAGCTCGTATGCGTCCAATGTGTATTAAAACTGTTGACATTTTGGATTGAGGCCAAACGAATGAAAGGAACCGTTGCTTGAGTCGCACGAACGATATTAGTAATTTAACAGCAGCGCCAACACCTCGGAGACAAAATGAAGAAACCTCAAACCTGATTCTGTAGCTTTTGAAGGAAACGCATGTCGCATTGGACTATTAAAAAACGCAAGGTGGTTTTTCGATATCATGGCTGATAGCACGCGGACGGACAAAAAAATCGCCTTCCCCTCAATCTCCACCACATCTTCTTCTTCTTCTTCTCGATATCTATTCTCGGAGAGTAGAAAAACTCACAGAGGGAAAAGGAATTCGTCGGCACATATATTATCATGGTTTCTTGACGGTTTCTGATGACCGGCTTCGTACAGTATCAGTAACGAGAAACGTCATCTGCCTCTATACTTCCCTGGCAATGGAATCGACTTCCGTTCTCGTCTCGCAGCTCAAATTCACTTCCGTTCTTAAAAAAGCGGCTCAAAACTCTCTTTTCTTCCTGGCTTTCAAGCATATAGATTTTGGGTATCTCAGATTCACATTTTGGTGTGCTTTTGCTTGTATAATTTTTTTATTTAATAATAATAATAATAATAATAATAATAATAATAATAATAATAATAATAATCACAACAATAATAATAATAATAATAATAATAATAATAATAATAATAATAATAATAATAATAATAATAATAATAATATTGACAACAGCAGCAACAATAACAATAATAATAATAGCTTAATAATGACATTAACAACAACAGCAATAATAATAATAACAATAATGATAATAATAATAAATAATAATAATAGTTGTAATAATAATAATGATCTCATGTCCGAATATAGTTTGGAAATCCGAGGGATCAAAAATACCTTTGGTCAAAAAAATATCGCCAATAATTATAGTACATGTACCTCCCGAACCTTGGTCAGCACTAGCGACCAAATTGTTCCGATGAAACCACGCGGTAGGCTATATCGTTTGCGATGTGACTATTTCCGTACATCACCATGGCAACGATGACAACGATGATCTCGGACGACGTCATCGGTCAACTAAGAAGACCCAGCGACGACATCTGACGGACGATGACAACAACGACGCCGACGACGTGCGACGGACGAATGGATGAAATATTCAGGAGAATGTAGTTGTGTATGGATTTCCCGTCTACAGTAACTGTTGAAGACCTGGACGATGTTGTCACATCTTCTCTTTAATGCAACGTCATCATTATGACGACCAACAAAGTCAGTCCAGATGTCGCTATGAACACACGTGCATACCCAACACACGCACGCACATGCACATATGTTTCCAGTAATAATAATAATAATAATAATAATAATAATAATAATAATAATAATAATAATAATAACAATAATAATAATAATAATAATAATAATAATAATAATAATAATAATAATAATAATAATAATAATAATAATAATAATAATTGGTGTTGCACAGTTTGAAACTGGAATAAATGATGGTTTATAATAATAATAATGATAATGATGATGATAATAATAATAATAATAATAATAATAATAATAATAATAATAATAATAATAATAATAATAATAATAATAATTATAATTTAATTATAATGTGATTATAACTTAATTATTTAATTATTAATTAATTAAATTATGATTAACACGCAAGTGCATGCACGCGCACACACACACACACACACACACACACACACACACACACACACACACACACGCATGCATGCATGCATGTATGTATGGATGTGTGTGTGCGTAGTATGAGCACTTGCTATAAGCCTCTCTTGAAAATAACACTAAGAGGCGCTCCCGATTACAGCGGGGAAAACTGAATCGGAGTTTCACACCGAAGCGCATGAGCAATTGCGAGTGAAGGACTTGCCGAAGATCCCTACGCTAAGGACTTGCCGAAGGTCCCTACGCTGTGGCTTGAGGTGGATTTGAACCTGCAACCTTTCCGCTCCAAGGTACCGACCATACCCTTACACCACCATGGCCCACAAATATATATATATATTATATAATTATTATAGGTATATTATATATAATTATGCATACACATATATATGCATGCTATGTTTTTGTCGGCTAGCAGAACATTTGATAGGGCTCTCAAAGATTTTCTTATCAATAATTGTTTTTAAGTAGCTTTTAAAAGCCATTCTGCTCATCTGCCGGGAGCAAGAAACATTGCGCGACGAACATCAGATTGGCTGCGTTCGGTTGGTATGACGTGGACAGAGATTAGTCTATAACGGACACCGCCAGGCATTGACCGACGTTACATCTGGATCCACCAGATGTACTAATTAGTATGAGCTGAGCTTTGATAGGATTTTTGTTCATGAAAGACTCGGAAGGGCATCGGTGCAGAATGACATGCTTGAGCACAAGACGAGAGAGAGGAGGAGTAGGAGGATGGGCTGGTCAGAGAGGACGCGAGAGAGTCTTAGAGGAAAAAAGAGGACCGTTAAGGATGAAGTGAGAGGAGGCAGAGAACGGAGGAAAACTGGAAGCATGAGGTAGGAGAGGAAATGATGATGATGATAATGATGTTGATGATGATCATGACGATGACGACGACGATGATGAAGACATGAAGATGATGATGAAGATGATGATGATGATGATAATGATGACGATGACGACGACGACGACGACGATGACGATGACGACGATGACGATGATGATGAAGACATGATGGTGATGATCATGACGATGATGATGACGATGACAATGATGATGATGATGGTTGCGACGACAGTGATGATGATTATGAGAAATGGTAGAATTAACAGGATCAATAGTAGCTTATGACAGACTTTTGCCGGGAAAAGTGCCCTCTAAATAGCCAAACACAAAATACAATATGCGTGCAATAACTCGAGATAGACGTGCACCAACGACCAGCTTGAACGAAAGCAGATATTGACTTTGATCCCACCGACACAATAATTATTGTTCAGCTGTACACTTTATACGGATGCCTCTCTTGAGAACGGAGAGCGGCGCAGTTGAAGAATGTCACACAAACAATTCATTTTACATGCGAACAGGTTCGAGTCAAGACGCTTTCACATTTTGTTCGCTCTACAATTCTGTCTGACAGTCTCTTTTCTTCCTTCTCTCTTTTCAAAGCCTACTTCTTGTCGCGGGGGCCTTACACAGTGGGAGCGCTTCTGAACGGTTCACTCTACTAGTGCGCTTTCCTAATGCTTAAATACCATACAATACAACGCAATACTATACAATAATAATACAATACAATACAATACAGTACAATACAATACAATACATTACATTACAATACATTACAATACAATACAATACAATACAATACAATACAACACAATACAATACAATACACTACAATGCAATACAATGCAATAAATACAATACAATACAATACAATGCAACACAATACAATGCGATGCAAATTATACAATACAATACAATACAATACGATACAATACAATGCAACACAATACAATGCAATGCAAATTATACAATACAATGCAATACGATCGATAGAAACTTCTACATTTATAAATGCATCTTGCTAGATACCAGGACTTTGGCCAAGTTGAGTATCTAATAAACAAGACCATTCCGCTGCCAAAGACTCATTTCATTAATAATAGAATCGAGTTGCCACTCAGCCTTGCGACGGCAGAACACTGCTTGCCCTCCTCAACCTCTTCTTGCCTATGGGTTGGGTTGTTCTGGGCGAGGGTAGGGCAGAGACGTACAGAACGTCCCATTTATAATGAGAGTTTCCTTAATTGCTGTTTTGCCTGCAATTTATATGCAGCCCTGGATTCTGAATTGCGTGTCGTAACAGATTATCACCCAACGTAGTCAATTACACCGACCAAAAAACAACGACAGGTATAGACATTGTATTGTATTGTATATAAGCATTTATAAAGCGCCTCTTACAGACTAGCTATTCAGAGGTGCTCTCAGCGTGACAGCCCCGAGGAAATAAAAAAATACTTCAAGTAACGAAGAGCTGAAGATGACACCCCCAATAAGAACTTACTACGGATAGTAGGAAGGAGGTCATTCCACATAGAGGGGCCCACAATGGCATGAGTGTATAGTGCGGCCGGTGTAAAGTTAGGGCGCAGAAAGTGTCTGATAATCAAAGCAATGCACAACGGTTGTATCTGATATTGACTTCCTTGCAAGTTTCTGATTGCACACTCGGCCATGCGACAGATGATCGATGTTGTTGAAAGTGGTCGAAAACTGATGGCGCATCATTCCACAGCGTCTTCTCAAATTGTAAAATCACTAGATGTACAGTAACTGCTTAGAACTCCAATCTATTTGCCAATCTGTCTTTCTGTCTGTCTCCCCGCCCGATCGTCCGTCCGTCCGTCCGTCCGTCCATTCATCTATCTATCTATCTATCTATCTATCTATCTATCTATCTATCTGTCTATCTGTCTATCTGCTTGCCTGCTTGCCTGTCTGTCTGTCTGTCTACCTGTCTGCCTGTCTGCATACCTACCTACCTACCTACCTACCTACCTACCTACCTACCTACCTACCTACCTACCTACCTACCTACCTACCTACCTACCTACCTACCTACCTACCTACCTACCTACCTACCTACCTACCTACCTACCTACCTACCGGCCTACCTACCTACCTACCTACCTACCTACCTACCTACCTACCTACCTGCCTACCTACCTGCCTACCTACCTACCTACCTGCCTACCTACCTGCCTGCCTGCCTGCCTGCCTGCCTGTGTGTCTGTCTGTCTGTCTGCCTATCTATCTATCTATCTATCTATCTATCTATCTATCTATCTATCTATCTATCTATCTATCTATCTATCTATCTATCTATCTATCTATCTATCTATCTATCTATCTACCTGTTTTTCTTTATATATTATATATATATAGCCTTCTTAATTCTTATGTAGCCTATATATAGGTCTATATTGCTCTGTCACATGTAACAGTTCATCAACCTACACTCTAAACGCGAAGTATGTCATATGGTAAGCTTAAGCTTACTACGGCTTGTCCACTGGGTGGATAGTTTAAGCTATGTCTTATGGCAACCTCCACAGCTTACTTCGAAAGTAACTTCTTTACCTTACCACAAAGTAAGGTCAAGGTTACTTCGGGTTTGTCCAACAGGTGGATAGTTAAGGTAACCATGTGGCTACTTGCAGAGCTTACTTCACCAAGTTGCTTAGGTAACCATGTGGCGACTTGCAGAGCTTACTTCACCAAGTTGCTTAGGTAACCACGTGGCGACTTGCAGAGCTTACTTCACCAAGTTGCTTAGGTAACCATGTGGCGACTTGCAGAGCTTACTTCACCAAGTTGCTTAGGTAACCACGTGGCGACTTGCAGAGCTTACTTCACCAAGTTGCTTAGGTAACCATGTGGCGACTTGCAGAGCTTACTTCACCAAGTTGCTTAGGTAACCATGTGGCGACTTGCAGAGCTTACTTCACCAAGTTGCTTAGGTAACCATGTGGCGACTTGCAGAGCTTACTTCACCAAGTTGCTTAGGTAACCATGTGGCGACTTGCAGAGCTTACTTCACCAAGTTGCTTAGGTAACCATGTGGCGACTTGCAGAGCTTACTTCACCAAGTTGCTTAGGTAACCATGTGGCGACTTGCAGAGCTTACTTCACCAAGTTGCTTAGGTAACCGTGTGGCGACTTGCAGAGCTTACTTCACCAAGTTGCTTAGGTAACCATGTGGCGACTTGCAGAGCTTACTTCACCAAGTTGCTTAGGTAACCATGTGCCGACTTGCAGAGCTTACTTCACCAAGTTGCTAAGGTAACCAGCTTTGTACAATAATGCACATGGAAAAATAATGGTACTTGACAAAGTTTATTAGGTGTCTACATGTACATGGCAAGGCAACTTTTAAAAAGCTGTATAGGCTACTACTTCAGTGCTACTTCTATACAATGAACCTTGATATTTTCATCAGAATTAGTAATTAAAGTGAACTATTCAATACCGTAATATACTACAACAGGAAAACCCAATGATAAATTTTATTAATGTAATCGTCAGCATTATAATATGTTAAAGTCAACGAGTTTATTACATTTAAACTCGTCAACATTACCAATCAAACAATCATCAAGTATAAACGAAGCCGTAAAACAGCAATAGTTTAAACAGGGATGGGCCCTGATTTCCAGTATGCAACTGCTTACATTGGATAGTCACAATTGCTGAGATCTAAGCATGCAAATTATTATATTAAACACAGACTGAGAGTATATTAGTAAAACAATGTCATAAGATCGGCATCAGTCTTACACTAGCAAAAAGTCAAGTAAGAGGATTTTAATAGAGAACTCAAATAGTTAATAGGAAACAAACATTAATTTGAAAGTCTGCAATGTTATTACATAATAGGAATGCCTTTTATACTATCATAACAGTACTGATGCTAGTTATCGTAGCAGTATTAACAATAGTAACTAATATAAATATCAATAATCCTATTGTTAGTAATAATTGATAATTAGTAATCATAATACTAATAGCAATGATACTAGTACAATCTCCAGCATTTTTTCAGTTCATACTATTAGCAATAGCAGTAACAATAGTACAATAACAGCAACAATAGCCTTTAACGGAACATAATGGTCAGTACCAATCACGCTAAAAATCACCTTTTAGCAAAAAAACCTAAAAGAATTTTTTTATTATTCATAAAAGCAGGTTCAGTTGAATTTAATCAGTTTTCGGTACACTATTAACAATTCTGTGACAATTGCATGAATAATAATAGAAGCAATGTTCAGCAAATTACACACTTTTAGAACAGGATCAAGAAATAAAAATTAACATTAAAGTCTTCCAAAATGCTAAGTTATCATCTGCAAAAAGATATGTAAGACAAATCAAAATTCATAATTATTCATGTTCTAGTAAAGTCTACATAATATTTGTTGTAATCTACATTTAAAACCACAACCATAATATTTATTGAAACCAAAAGTAAAACAGCTGAAGAGAGATCATAAGATACAAATACAATTTTTTTCAAAGGTCAAGTCTTAAAAGGATCCAACATCTGCTAACGATGATCATCTAGAATAAACATTTAATCGAATAGTGGCAAGATGGCAGGATATAACCGAAAGCTTAGGTTTGAATACAAAGATAAAAGAAAAATTTCTACAGAAATGTGTCAGCAATTGCAGAATTTATCACATTGCAGCCATAATATTATACACGGTGTCCCAATTGAACTGATACCCTTTTTCTTTTGGCGATATACTTGTCAATTCTAAATGAAACTTTATAAAATTTTAGATAATGTAAAACAGATAAACTATCAATGTTTTCTGAAAATTTTATCCAATTCTACGAACCGTCTGAAGTTATGCACATTCAAATTTGGGAAAAGAAAAGTTTAAGTTTCCAACATGTAAAAGATAGGAAATCATTGTTTGCAACTGCACACCTTACTTTCTAAATTAATAAATATGACGTCATATTTCCGTCATTTTCATGTTAGGGGACAATAATAAAAATGGTTTTCGGCAAAGATGATTTGAGTTTAATAAAAAAATTTAATAGAAGAAAAACTTTACGGAGCAAAAGGTTTTTAACGGAATTTCCTAACAGAAACTGGTCCATCGCAGTCTTTAATCGACTGATTGCAAAAAATTTCATATTCCAGCAGGACAGTGCTCCTGTTCATCGAGCCAAAGAAATTGTTGGGTCTCCTTTCAAGCGAAACTGCAGAGTTCACTTCACCAACTCTCTGGACCCCCAATTGAAGCCCTTATCTTAATCCATTGGACTGCAAGATATGGAGAACGTGTTTTTCAAACTCGAGTATCTGTGACGTTGACCACCTCAAACAGCGAATTGTGGAAGAGTGGAATCGTTTTGATCAAGGGATTGTTGACAATGCAATCAATGAATGGCGAAAGCGCCTTAGAGCATGCATCCAAGCACAGTAATTGTTGCAAACAATAATTTCCTATCTTTTACATGTTGGAAACTTAAAATTTTCTTTGCCCAAATTTGAATGTGCATAACTTCGGACTCTGTTCCCTGAATTGGATAAAACTTTCAGAAAACATTGATAATTTATCTGTTTTACATTATCTGATATTTTGTAGAGTTTCATTTAGAATTGACAAGTATATCGCCAAAACCAAAAGGGTATCAGTTCAATTGGGACATCGTGTATATGCAACAGAAATGATCTCAACTTAAGTGCAGGAATTATTACGAACGAAACGAACAAATATAAATCATTTGGTATTCATAGCAAATCATGAACTACAGTTCATTCGGCTGAATGACAACCATAATTGCAACTAAAGAACTATAACGCTACGCAAAAAGCACATAGACCTTAAAGTAAAACTAGTACACACTCCAACAATAAACAATCTCAAAAATGGATACTAGAAATCTGAGGTAACAAGCCCTTCATATTCGTTACTCAATAGAAATTGCTATAACACATAGTCAAAAATAATTATTATTATTATTACATAAATTTATTACACACGCAAGGTCACACCAAAGTGTGAATCTGAGGCGCGGAAATTAATTAAGTCAATTCGAACAGTAAGATTCAAAAGCATACACATTACAACAGTTATAACCCATTGTAATGAATTAAATGAGAAAAGCAGCAATCTTCATATTGTTCCAAATGGGACATAACAATTACCGGTAATCATAATTTATATTAATATTTTTGCACGTTCTCAATCTGTGATCACTACAAAACTTAAAATGCTACATCTCCTATCAAGTTCCTAGTTCCTGCTACACTACAATGTCCATTGATGCAGAATTTTTGGGAATGCTGAGAATCTGCTTTTCATGAGGCCTGTTACTCTATTATTATTATTATTATTATTATTACTAAGTTAATTTGTAACGCGCGCGAGGTCACACCAAAATGTGAATCTGAGGCGCGGATAGTCAGCCGCCAGAGAAAGATGCAGTCAGAGATCCACGTGCTTGAAAGCCAAGGAGAAGTAGTGAATTTTGAGCCGCATTTTGAAGGAAGGACGTGAAATTGACCTTCGAAGACAGAGCGGAAGTCGATTCCATTCCTGGATGCAGAGGCATGGAATGTACGCGAGCCCATAACTGTCTTGCATCGAGGTTCAGCTAAAAGATTTGTACCCGATGAACGCAAGCAGCGAGAAGGAATGTAAGGAGTTACATGTAGTAGTGACTGAAGGTAGAAAGGTGCGTTGGTGCTGAGAGATTTGTAGGTCAGGCATGCCAAATTGAATTTACCGAATAGGAAGCCAGTGCAATTGACGGAGTAGGACGGAGGAACTAGTTTGTATTGGGGCACGCAGCACTACACGCGCTAAGGAGTTTTGGATGTGTTGCATCCTGTTGAGCTCAGCGTCTAAGATACCCACAAAAACGGTGTTAGCATATAATCAAGGCGAGAGGAGACAAGAGAACAGGCAATGGTTTGAGACATACACAAAGTCAGGGCCGACCTGATGTGATGCATTGCCCGATTGTGATAGATACAAGATTTACAAATGCTAGTTATGTGCGGGTGAAATGTGAGCTTATCGCCTAAGATTACACGAAGTGTTTTGACAGTGTCTGACAGATGCACAGCAGTGCCGGCAACGTCGATATTAGAAAGTGGAGGGAAAGATTGCAGGCGCTAGCATGAACCAAACAAAAATTACCCCAGACTTGTCAGGCTTTATGGCCAAACCATTGAAACAAAACCAGGATATAGATGAAAGGCACTCTTCAAGTTTAAGTTTGCCCGACTGATCAGTGTGTGACAAAGCAATATGAAGCTGGGTGTCATCCGCATACTGCTGCAATTGGATTCCAAAGTGATTAGCAATGCTACTGATTGGGGAAGTAAAGACAGTAAATAGTAAGAGGCCAGGAACAGATCGCTGTGGAACTCCAGCAGTGCAAACAGTAGACTCAGACCGAGCGGTCGCAATGCCGACCTGCTAATTCTGGTCACGCAGGTAAGAAGCTAACCAGTTTAAGGCTGCCCCAGAGACACCAAAGCTATTGGCAAGTCTTGAAAGAAGTAACTGATGGTCAACAGTATCAAAGGCTGCACTGAGGTCAAGACATACTGAGAGGCAGGCTTTCCCGTTTTCAATAGACAAGAAGATGCTAACAAGTGTAGCGACAAGGGCAATCTCAGTGGAAAGCCTTCGTGGTAAGCTGACTGATAAGGACTGAAGTTAGGACAAGAAGTGATGTTTTTTAATACGAGTGAGAAACAGACGTTCCAGGATCTTAGAAATGTTATAAAGTTTGGAGATAGGTCTGAAGTTTGATAGATTGCTGGAGTCTAGGTTAGGTTTTTTAAGCAATGGTGTGACTAGAGCAGATTTGAAGCATGACGGAAAATGCCTTCCAGCAAAAGACAGGTTGGCCAAGCGTGCAATAAGGTGGGAGAAAACATCAGAGCAGGAAAGTATGTGATGTTGGTATGAAACCCATTTGGGATAATTTAGGGGCCATGCTTTTAAGAAGATTGTAGACTTCAAAGTAGGTGACAGGTGGCAAGTCAGATCCAGAGAAAATCAGAGTCAAGCAGCAGGTCATTACATAATAAATTAGCAGTACATTTAGCAATTTTACATTTTAAATTGTTAATCTTGTTGATAAAAAATGTAGCAAAGCTAGATCACAGAATTTGATTTTCAGAGTCTGAGCGTTGGCATTCGACAGTATCTTTCGAGTGCAGAAGATGTTGGGAGATGCGCCATCGATTCCGCAGATTATCAGCGCTTTCGAGTTGGCTATGAAAAAAATGAAGCTCCTGATTCATTTATTGGTTCATTTGCTACACGGCAATGACGATGATCTTTGTTACAGATCGACGACTGCAGGAACATCTGAAAACAAGAACCCAGAATTTTATTAATAGTGCCACAAAAAAATGAATACAATTTTTAAATTATAATGTGACAATAGACCTCACAAATAGTGTCCTTGACAACCCATTTGGAGGGTGCTTGACAAAAGTGTGCAGATTCATGCTAAAATCATCCTCGAAATTTACAATCGTATTATTGAGTTAAGTCATTTATTAAATGACAAACAAAAAGCAACAAAATATATGCAATGACAACACATTTACAGAAGAGTTCTCTGCTATAGATGTCAAAGGGACAACCCTAAAGGGATTATAAACTTGCTAAGTCAAGGGTTGTCTTTTTTCCATTGGAATTATTTCGGATGGCCTAACGATATTTGGATACTGGTATATACACGGTACCAGACAAGTAAGAAAGATGAGAAAAACTTAACATGTTCGTAACTGATGAGATTCGATTTAAAAAATAAAAAGCACTGCATTCACTATTTCATACCAACACACACACAGCATAAAAATTTGTACATGCGGCCCCCAGGTCCAATAATGCTTTAATGCAGTCCTAAATTGTTCCAAACATGGTATTTATATATTTTTTTCAATGGCTACAAGACAAGAATTCCAAAATCATGGACCCATGCATTTGACGGATGTGCTTAGTCTACTCAGATCCACACTTAACCCAGAGACGGCCAAAGAAAAAAAGGTCTTGAGCAAATGGTTGAAAGCAGTCAAATTATTCTGAGGTAGTGCAGCGCGAACCAATTTTAAGTGGAGGTGCTAACAATTGAGAAGGCTCAATGCTATGTGACCATAGAGTGAAAGGAACCAGGAGCTTCTCCATAGTCAAAGAGCACAAAGATCGATGAATGGCCAAGTCGGTGAGACAGAAAACAGTAAGTAGGATAGAACACCAACATATAAGTACTGCTATTATGTAGGTCGAGATTATGAGATGCATTTCGAGGCAGGAAGCCATTGAAAAATCCCACATGTAAGCAACAATCAGGGCATATTGTGAAATATGACCAATAAGCCGAGCAGCAGAGTGAATGACCCAGTCAAGACGCCCTATTAAGCTACATGGGTGACCAGCCAGAACCGAGCAGCAATGTCCAACTAAGCTGGTAACAAAGGCGAGGACAAGCATGCGAAATCACGCTTCATTAATAAAGATGCACTCTAGTTTACTTGGCATTGCCCAGTTCCCAAAGTTCACAAACATACACCAGAACACTGATTGTGCTAGCAATTGTGAGTGAACGACTTGCTCCAGGTCTCTAAACAGCGATTGTCTGAGTGGAAGCTCGAACAAATAGGCTGAGCACTAGATCAATTCGGCTACCATTACTCAATGCTACTATTCACAGAGAATTCACAAATGTTCAACATATGCAAGAGATAACAAAAGTATTCTATAATGATCAGTTTCCAAAGTGTTACAGGAGTAAAGATTGAACTTAGGCCAAAAATATAATGGTGTGTTTCCGGCAACAGAGCTCTAAAAATTGGGTAGGTAGGCAGGAATGTTTTTATTTTGGTAAAATATTTTTATGCATTGACCACCCTTCAACCTCCAAAATATTCAGGATCTTCGGATTGGATGACTCTTTTCTTGGAGATCCGCAACAGTGGGAGTCAGAGCAATCATACAATGAGGCAAAAGACATCATATCTGCCCTAAGAGTGACGAATGATTTGGCAGAGAAGGGATTGACTCTTATGCAGACCTTCAATGAAGCGCTGGTCAGAAATGAGGAAGAGAAACAATTTGTTCTGCAAATGGTTCAATACCATCGAGATAAATTCTCGAAAGCACTAAAGGGAATAAATTATCATGAATAACTAACAGTATTTCCTTTGATTATGACATATATCTAATGTTCAAGTGTCTAAAATTGTTTGGATCTCTGAAAATAACAATGAATTACATTGATAACAAAGTCACAAATCTTAAAGGGCTTTGAGCAAGTCCTAAATTTATTTAGATTTTACATAATTTGGCAGATAATAATTACTATCAAGATGGAACAGAAAACCAACCTGGTCGATGTTTAATTCGAGAGACACCATAGTGTGGGTGCTTCACATCCCTCATCATCCATCATTCGAAAAATGCAGAAACATGGTGATTACAGGCATCTGAAAATATAAATATGATGTACAAATGTATCAGACTACAAAATTTCACATGGGCTGACACAAGAAAGAGGTAAGGAATACTAAAGCAAATATTTAAGATTATTAGTGAAATTTGCAGGAGGCGTGCAGCCACACTGAAATGTAATTGTGCTAGTCTGCCATAAAGAGAAGATGCAGTTATATACACTAGTGCTTGATCAATAACAAACGGGGAAACCACGACAAGTTAGGAACCACTTTTGAACGAAGTGATGTTGAGCTATGAATAGAAAGTGACATCAATGTCCAGTCTTCTGAAACTGGAATCGTCCAATGTTCAACTTAAATTTTTTCCGTAATTATAGACTGAATAATTATAGATTTCCATTCTGATTTCTTTAGTCTTGTACAAGACTCTGTAGTCTGGAAGTGTGATTCTTCGGATATAAGAAACACAGCAAGGACAGTGAAGGTAAAGTGTCAAATTCTCAAATATGGTCTCTATGTTAAAGTTTTAAACAGTCGTCAATAATCTACCCAAACAAGTCATCGAAAAAGCTGAATAATGACACCAAGAACACATCTCTAGCTCTGCTGGAAGATTGACAACCCGTATTTCAGAGTGATGTAATTGATCAAAGTGTTCTCTTGGGTTTAACATTCTTATGTGATCCAACAAGTATGCCAAATTCCAAGTAAATCTGAGTCTGTCATATCAATCATGGCTGCAAATTAAGTTGATTTGACAGTTTATGCATCAGTCTTTTTATATGTATGCACAATGCATGTGTCATTTATGGGTTAGTTTAAAAAGCAAAGAATGATAATTAATGTTCTACTTGCCTCACTATACGCCAGTGGGACTCTTTTCCAAAGATGAAACCTAAAAAATTACAAGAATACATCCATTACATTTCCTATAAGCAACACAATATTTGCAGAGCTCAGTTCATTGAATATTTTGCTCTAAATTTTCCCTTTAGGAATTCTCAACTGAGACCATTTTACAGCAGATGTTTAGTGCACTATCGGTCAATGGGTTATACAAAACACACCGGTCTAATAGAAACTCCTAATGGTCAAAAGTTTGTGACCGGCATATTTTAAAGAATGAATTCACTGAAAAACAAGCAACTTTTGAAAATACAGATTATGTAATGCCTATTCAATGTATAATGTCATCACACACCACTGGGAACAAAATTAATACCTATAATTGAATATTTTGTCAGAAATCATTTTTTTGCAAGAGTATCGATTTTGGCCAATTACCTTCGTAACTTGAATAAATCACAGATTGACAGACACAATAACTCAAAAATTATTTCAATTGCTTTCACTGTCTTTTAGTCATATAGTGTCACCACAATAAAAAATAACACTGAGGTTTTGATAGCAGTTTGAATGAGCTGCAGCATCGATTCGGCAAGTTTTTGACAGCATTCGTGTGTTATTTCCAGCACCCACACAACATTTATGCAGTTGATCAAGTGGGCACCCGTCAAAAGGGCGCCGACAATAGGGCCCCGACAAAAGGGTGACCGACATAAGAGCGGCGCTCTTAAAAGAAATAACATCAATGAAGAGTCGCCCTAGAGGTGATAATATTATTAGTAAATAAGCAGCTCAATGACCACACCACAACGAGCAATTAATACTTAAATATTTCACACACATGGTGTTAGTTGATAGACAACATGCTCCGAGTACCTGGAATAGGTGTTAAAATAAACAAATCGAGTGTAGAAAGCGGTTACATGAGAGGTTGGAGTGGTCGTAATCACGTGATGTATGTTTTATATATATAAGCAAAGGAAGCATGTCATGGAGGTATGTAATGGTTAAATTTGCTTTAAATAGTTCCACACTGGCAAGTGTAACGTAGGCTAATGATTTACGTTTCTGGTTTTCTATCATTTAACGACTTTGCGACAGTCTATTTTTGAAATTTTTGGCTTAGACTTTTAGTCATATTTCTAGATTAACAACTTTTATGGAGTTTGAACTTCTCATTTTAACTCTTTGTTTGTATTTCTGAAATAATTTCTTAGATTCTACATCTCGTCAAACATTAAAGTCATGTATCTAGTGGTGGATCACTTGTCTTTTTAAAATACTTTATGTGTTTGCGGGTGGCTCAATGAAAAGGTAAACCCAAATCCCCAAAAATGACGAAAAAACACATAGCGTGATTTCTCGAAAAACAGTTTTATAGAAAACAGCTTACCGTAACTCCCGTAAGCTACCAAGAGTAATTTCGTAAACCTGTATTTTGGTGTCTTAAAAACTAATTTGCCACTGTACATGTTTCAGCGTTGGTCAAATTTATATAAGTCAAATAGACTTCCAGATTTCTTGTTAAATAGAAGTCGGGTAATCCAAAGACTGCATACAAAGTGGTTCTTGTTTTTTATCTGACCACCAAAACTTATAAATTCGATGAAAAATATTTCCTGACGAAATAGAAGCGGGATTTATCTAACAAATTCTTGCCTAAACAGAAGTTGGATCATTTAAAATGATTCTCGACAAACTAGAAGTTGGATTTATTAAAGGTAACGCTGCAACGTTAGTTCTTGGTGTCTTGGTGGTCGGATAAAAAAACAAGTACCTACAAAGCAATATGGTTGCCAAATCTTTTTTGGGGATTTGGGTTGATCTCAACATGTTTACCGTTATTTTAAATGCATGACAAAAAAACAGTATTTTCAGTCAAGGTTGGGTCGGGAGCGTTCCCAAGTAGTAACCCAGCAATATGAAATGTCTATAAGCAATTTTTTGCGTTTCGTTTTTGAAACGTCAAAAACGGGGGTGGTCTCACTAAAAGTGGTGCAGCTTTTGTTGCGCTTTAAATATTTTTTATGAAATCTGGCCATCATGTGTAAATATGAATTGTCTACAAGCCTGCAAAATTTCATTTCGATATTCATATTTTTGGTCAAGATATTGTGGAAAAACCTAGGGGGTGTCTTTTTTTGGCCCACCCTGTATATAGATTGGCAGACACATGCATGTGCCCAGTGATGCTGTGTCAATGATAGAAAGAAAGGAATAAGGCCAAGAATGATTAGCATCGCTCATCCAAAGGCTAAATTCCTCTGCATTTTTTAAGTATCTCAAATCCTAATTTTTTAGCTGTGGCTGGAAGCGCCCCGAGCAGGTTTCTTGATGAGGCGCTACATAAATTCTCAAACTGAATGAATGAACACGACAAAATAAATCAGCGTCAGTTAAAGACACCTGGTTATGAGATAGGTTATCAGATAGAGACACTTCAGAAATGTATAATCCACACACACACACACACACACACACATAAAGAGAAGAATCTGTGTATGACAGGAATGTAATTCCACAGTTTTGAGCTCTTCACCACAAACCTTCACTTCTGTGTCCGTCTGGGCATGGGACACCCATTGAAGGGGTTTGCGAATCTGTCCCGCCATGGGGCCCATGGTGGGGGGAAACCAAATGTTTACACATTTTGCGTTTAAAATCACTGGCATTTCCAAACTTTTTGCACTTTTTCAGCTTTTCGCTCAAAACCTTCACTACTGTGTCGGTGCTGGCATCGGAGCGAGGGAAGGAGGCAGGGAGCGAGGGAGGGAACGAGAGGGGTGAAGGAGTGAGCGAAAGAGGCAGGGGAGGAAGGTGTGGAGGGAGCAAAGGGCAAGGAGAGACGGAGGGAGTGAGGAGCGAGGGAGGGAGCAGGAGAGTGGGATGGAGGGAGAGAGGCAGGAGTGAAGGAGGAAGTAAGGGAGGACGGAGGGAGAGACAGAACGAGGGATGCACGGAGAAAGGGATGGAGTGAGGGTCGGAGGGAGGGACGGATGGAGGGAAGAAGTGAGTAAAGGAGGGGTCAGGATGGAGAAAGGCAGGGAAGGAGGGGTGGATGCGGTGGGATTGGGGTCGGGAGCGGAGTGGGGGTCCTGGGGTGAAGGGGGCGGTGTGGAGGTGGGAGCGGGTCGTGGGGTGGGAGGTTGGTATTTTCTGTTTCTCGTCCAACCCTCCTCCTCACTTCGCCCGCACCCAGCCCACTTCAACCGTGCGCCCCTAGCCCACCTCCACATAACTCCGGCCAACCCCACTCCATCTACTTCATAAAATGCACAACATAAGAAATTTATGAAAAATTCATTTTTTCCTTTTTTCACCCTGATTCCCTTTCCCAATTCTACCCCACGACAACCCCATATTCCAAACGCCCTCACCGTGTCTCACACAGCCTCAACCACACCGCAATCAAACAGTTTCAGAAAATTTTGGTTTTTCGTTTAACCCTGCATCCAACTTCGACCCGTACGGTTCACTCCAATCTCACACCCCAACCGTCCAACCCACGGCCATCCCAACTCAGGCCAACTCCACCCTATCTCCCACGTCCTACACGCCGCCCCACGCCGCAATAGGCTCGACATTTGAAATTCATCCCAAATAATGTTTCACTACGTTTTAACCCTGGCTTCACCGCACTCAACCCAGAAATCCCGGCCCCATCCCCTACACAACCCACCCTGTAGTAAAACAGAAAACAATTATATAGGTTAATCAGAACTGAAAGCATCATGTCACAGATGGCCCAATGCACTGTCAAGCTGCCCACCCCAAATCAAACTAATTATAATAATAAAATAATAATAATAATATAATACTGCTACTGTTAATAAGAATATTATTTAATATTCACATATCAAACTCACAATTACAATCAGTGTAAATTTGTGAGCAAAAAGGGCAAATTTCAGTCATTGTTAAATCAGTTATGATACATATGAAATAACTAGCTGGGGTACCCGGCGTCGCCCAGAAATTTAGGATTTGCCCCGCTTCTGACCAATGCCCTACTTTCCCCTCGCTCCATCCCATTCGCTCTCTACCCCTTTATTCCTCTCTTCCTACATCCCTCCATATCCCTCATAACCTCCCGCTCCTTCCTTCCCACTATCCCTCCATCCGTCCCTCCCTACCCTGCCCCACTCCACTCTTTCCCTCCGTGCATCCGTCCGTCCCTCCCTCAATCCATCCCTCTCTTCCACGGTTCCACCCTCCCTACCTACCTTCCTCTCTCCTTCCCTCCATCCCTCTTTCCTTCCCCACTCCTTCCCTTCTGCTCTCCCTACCTCCTTCACCACTCCTTCCTTTACTCCCTCCTTCATCCCTCCTTTCCTCCATGCATCCCTCATTCTGTCCCTCCCTCCATCCCTGCCTTCCTCCCACTTCACTCCACCTGCCTCTCTCCCTCCATCCCTCCCTCCCCTCCCTATATCCTCCTTGCCTCCTCACTCCCTCCTTCACCCCTCCTCCTCCCATTCCCTCCTTCGCTCCCATGCCCACACCGACACAGTAGTGGAGGTTTCAGGTGAAAAGCGGAAGTGTTGAAAAGCGCAAAAAGTTTGGAAATGCCAGTAATTTTACACACAAAATATGTAAACATTTGGTTTTTCGCCCCCCACCATGGCGGGAGCCGCGGCACTGATTTGCAAACTCTTTCACTGGGTGTCCCATGCCCAGACGGACACATTAGTGAAGGTTTAGAGTAAAGAACTCAAAAACTGGAATTGCATTGCGGTCAAACACACAGAATCTCCTCTTTAAATATTTATATAGATATCTTATACCCATTTCTAGATGCAGTGCTCCTTTAGCGTGCAGAAATGTAATCTTCTTTAGTAGCAAGATAGCAGGAACTGTCTGTGCCACGACCACCTACAACAACAATAAAAATAGCAACAGAAGAGCATTAGAGCATATCACCAAGCAAGCCCTGAGGCGATCGTGGGTAAGAAATGGTAGCAATAATTAGCCATGAAAGTAGTGGTAGTAATGATAGTAGTAGTAATAGCAATACTTTCACTAATTATGTTGCGGAGGACAAGGCCTGAATTTCTATACATTCAGCAAAAGCTCCTAGCATAGTTTCTTAAACCCTGGTAAAAAAAAATAATAATAATTATATTTGCACCAAGAGCAACAATGCCTTTAATAGAACCACTAACACCATGACCACGAACACAATCAGCAACAATATAGAAACAGAAGAGAACACCATTAAGCCCAGGCCTGGTGCAGTTTATGAATAAGAAATGTTAGCATCAGCATTTCTTAGCATCCGCAAATGAGAGTAGATTATCACTCTAACTTGCCATATCTTCTTCACACCAAGAATGTGCTATCAGTGTCCCTATTTAGCATATATACAACTTTTCACACTAAAGACTTTTTAACTCAACCTAATAAGCTGTCTGTGATAATGGACTAATTTTCAGGAAGCTGAGATCAAAAAGGCATCATGACTTGAAGACTGGTGAGATAGAAGTTACTAAAAAAAGCAATCATGTGTTGGATATCGACACCACGTGTTGTGCTATACGATCTTAGTATCTACACGGTGAACGGGAAAAAACCGAACCTGTCCAATTGCTGCAATATTTTATGTAATAATTTGTGCATTTCAATAAAACATGGAGAAACTTCAGTTTAAAGGACATGGACCAGATTACTATCAGTGTCAGTTACAATGAGTGTCCAAAATATCCTCCTTAGGCCTCAACACATGCACGCACAAACACGCGCTCGCCACTAACCAATTACTGAATCGATTTCAGCTTGATCAAATTCGTGTCCGTAGCAAATGACTCCCAGGGATGTTTTTCTTCAGTGTTCCACCGAAAACAAATACAGGTGATCATTTTGGCAATACGAAGGTGAAACAAGAGTGAACATTTTCACGTCGACAAACCAAATAAAATGTATCCAGTCTGCAGGATAGCGCTTTAAGAACTGCCTTTCTCGCTCGATGTGCGCCTGTTGTTGACCTCCGTTAGCTCAGTCGCACTGTGCGCTCCTTGAAATATTTTAATCACTTCAAGTTGTAACTGGAATAGTGCATAATTAAAAGAAATGGTTAAGTTTATACTTGGGAATAAAATAGTCTTAGTCGCAGTAATATTTTGAAAATGTTGATGCTGATTTCTCTATTTATTGTGGAGGTTCGGTTTTTTTCCGTTCACCGTATATATTTCTATACTCTATACTTTATGCCTTCGTCAGCAATAGCTCAGTGTCAACAACTGACACTTGGTCATATGCCAATGGCGCTTCATAAATGGATAATAATGATGGCTATGCTAACAATATTTGGCTAAAAATGAGATATTAACGATGCTTTCCAAAATGTTACCGACCACAGGATTGGCCATCAACTTGTAAGAGATCATTCCCGATTGCCAGAGTTCGAAAAAGCCTTGACTTCTACAAGCAAAATTATTTTCAGTCAGTCGAATTACAGAGCTTCTGCAACAACTTGGCAATAATGTGTATCAACAATGACTAATCCAATAATTTGCTATCATTAGAGTCTTTCGTCATCTTTCTCTCACCTCAAGACCTCACTTTTCTCTTGAACCTCCCTTTTTTCTTAGGTGGGGTGCACACACACACTGGGAGCTCTTCTGAAAGGCTTTTTATAAATGATCATATACAATAGAATGAAATCCCCATAACCATGTTTTAAGCTCTTGGTGCTGCACACATAGCAAAAATTATTTTGTCATTGCACTTTTAATAATAGATTTTCAAGTACTGCTGACACTAAACAATAGTAAACATAATTATAGCTCTCTGAGTTAGTGAAATGCAACTAAATTTCATAAAGACTGTATGGACAAGAACACTAGATTGAAGGCAGAGGTTCAAAAACTGTGGCAGAGATTAAAATTATTAAGAAATGAAAACTGCAAAGTAGCAAATATAGTCCAGATATCAAGAACTTCCACTACACTGGTGACAGGCTTAGGTATACATACAGAGCCACACAAAAATATGGCAAAATATGCAAATGGTCAATTCTGTCCTGTGTTGCTCCAGGTCAAAAATTGGAAAATTATCGAGGATCAGAAAGAATAAAGTTGCTATGCAGTTGGCGGTCCCCTTGCAGCTAGCCACAAAACTAGCAGTATGTCATTTACTTCACCAGGGTTCCATTAATTACCTGTATGACATGTCTACCTTCATCGCTGTTCACCACTTAAAAAGCTAGAAGGAATCAAGATAACATATGCTTCACCACATCAAACACAACCAACACCACCACCACACACAGTAGCGCTTAATAAAATGCATCAAAAATAAATAATGATGTTAATACAAATAATATAATTATTATCTAGAAATATGAAATACTTACGATGCATACCCATAATAACTTAACAGTTGGTGTGCTTGACCATTGAGCATGTGCTGTCACCATTTTAAAATTTCAGATTTGAACAACTGCATCGAGTCCTACAAACAAAATGATTTAATTCAGTCAAATCCCAGAACTTCCAAAACACTACATTGCAGACTAAATCAATTTTGAATGAATAATTCCTAATACCAGATACAAAATGCAATATACTTTAGACTAGTAGGAAGATAATGAAAGCTATTTCTGCCAGCACCACCAACAAGAGTATTAACATCAGAAGCAATAGAAGACCAGAAAACCACTGCAATAATCCAGCATACAACAATGCCACCAACACCTACATCTGCATCACAACCGTCAACACAATCACCAACATAACCATTACCTCTCCACCACCAAAAATAACAATATAAGTATAATAGCCCTTGAACATCAAGTTAGTCCCGATGGGTTTATGGGTAAGAAATGTTTGCAACATCATTATCTCAGCCTATGTATACAAGGGAGACGATCAGTCGTCTCAACAATAGCCATACTGTCACTGTACTGCTTATAGTCAAATCATACAGGGTGCACACAGACAAGAAAACTCGATCAAAGTTTCTGCCACCACCCCGAAAATAATAATAACAATAACAACAATGACGACAACAACAATAATAGTAATAATAACAATAGACTAGCCATCCCAGAACAGCAGCACAATGCCATCCTCATTTGTTTAAATCATGTAGATTACAGTCATGTACCTCTGGTCAAAAAAATAATAATATTCAGCGCCTCATTCCAGAATTTAAATAGTGCTTCTTCAAGAGGTTGCTCAGAAGCGCTTCCGACTCTAGTACCCTAACAAGCACAGTTTTGAGCTTAATAAAAAAAAAGCTTCAGTGAGAACCCCTGGAAGCAGATGTAGCTCCTGTGGGAGCCCACTCCAGACAACATGGAAAAGATCAATTCTGCATGATTACAGTTCTTCATACGAATGGAACCAAATGCATTCCCTTCTGTGCAGAACAGAGAGATGGTCGCCTTGGATACATGTCGAACAACATTGCTCTCGCAAGCAGTCTCAGGCAATAGCACGCACACATTGCCAAACCAGAGCAGCGATCATAAAACAGTGCCAGTTATATTACTAATTATCATCGTAAAAATTAAGATGATGATGATATAATAATAAATCACAACAGTAATTGTCCGTTTGCATGCATCGCTTAAATTCTGTCGTGCCCTTTAGTAGTTCACTTTTGCAACACCATGGAGCCGAGAACCTTGAAATAATGCACATGCTTAGTTTCTTTATATTGTAATCATCTAAGATTTTACAAAAATAATATTAATTAATAATAGCAGCAGAAATAATAATGGCTGTGAAACCTGTGAATAGTCTTGATTTGACAGTCATTTTTACTCCTAATATAATTTCTATAATTCATGAGAGATCATTGATATCTTTGGAAAAAACAATATTTAATAATAATAATGATAATACTAAAATAATAATAATGGCTTTGACACCTGAGGAAAAATAATAATTATTAAAAATAATAATTATGATTTTTTTATTGATACGTCACGGGGTCAAAATTCAAATCTAGACAGAAAAATTGGTTCGAGATTACTGTCTCGCAGTATCCCCTGGTCAACTCAGATAAAATGAGAAAACTGATAGTAGAATGTCGGTGGAGAGATGAGTCGATAAAGGAGAGAATTGGGCACCTGACTTAAAACGCCAAGGCTAACAAATGACGTCAATAATAATTCATACCCATAGGTGTCTCAGGGCTAACTCACCATAAGAACCCAAGACTTCTACCAAATAAGTGAGTGAACTGAAAGCGGAAACAACAAATTTGTGCTTTCAACGACATGTTCAAACACTAAATTTCTGACAATGTGCAAGACAACACAAGTTTTCAAGGAGTCGAGGTGTGTCATTTTCTTATCTGATACATATCCTGCGATTCAAAATGCTAGCAAAAAGTTTACAAAAGACTGTGTGACTGTTCATGTGAACAGTATGGCCTCCCCAAAAATCTCTAAAATAGAGCATTGCTGCCTTATAAGCCACATCACATGATGCAGAGTGCTCAGAAGTATGCAATTAGCAAGAAATGATCCATGTGTTCTAAGTAAGCAAATAGGACATTTTGTTGATTTACAATAGGAAAAATTCCCGATAAAGTTTAAAAGGGTAAAGATTAAATGCTAGAAATTCTGTCGAAACAAAAGAACTTTCATGTCCCGGGCTTCCTTTCGGACCCATTCAAAATTAACTAAGTCAGAATGACGAAAGGCAAATAACTTCTAACTTAAAAAGTGCCTAATCAGTAGACAAAGTGCATGTTTCTTCAGTTTCGAACATTTTATATTTACTCAATTTTTTTTAAAATTTAACGTGTCCAATGTGTCCATTTTTCATAGATCTCGTGCTGATTACTTACTGATTTCATTCAAATCAAGTGGTGCAGCTGATACGTAGTAGCACTCTATTTTTGCCAAGTCGTTGACAACCATATTATTTCACATTCAGGAACGCAGTCTTCGGAATAACCATTAAGTTTATTCTTTTAGAATTTATTTGGACAATTTTATTTAACAGATTAGGAAATTTTCTATTAAAATACCGTAATCATACATGTGCAACAAGTAACTCATTAACTCACTTGGCGGAATTATTTGACAGAACCATAACCACGTGTGCAAAGTCGATGACACTGTATAATCCACAAAACAATCTCCGTTGAAAATGTTAATAATTTCCTAGAAATGCAATCAAGAGTTTCGCTGAGAATGCATACAAAGAACACAAAATAAATTGAATGTTTCATATTTACCCGAAAACCAGATAATAGCATGGTCCGGTAATATATCGTTTTAGCGGAATAAATTATACTATATTTTGGACTAGCGCAGCATAAGTATTTTTCATGAATTCGGCTTCTACATTTACATGATTCATTCTCATCAATCAGGTGCCATTTAGGGAACAATTGATTTACTTTTCCAGCTTCTAGCAACAATAAAAAATTTATCAATCGAACTTCCATTTAAATAACAATAATTTTCAATCAATCCAGCTTCAATCTCAGCAATAATGCTTTCAGAAGACTTTGGACAATGATAATCCGTTCGTTCAGCCAACCGTCGCGATGCGACGAAGGCATTATGACATGACACGACAAATTTAATTCTATGGTAAACACGCACACTGGATGCCCGTACTCCAAACAATATGGTGGCCAACAAATGCAATAAAATTAGAGCGCAGCGACCTATCCTATCGACGGCATCGCAACATGCAAAGCGCTCAGCAGAATGACTGCAATAACCCTAAAACTAATCCTAACCGACCCTCACGACGCCTAACCTGAGCCCTAACCGACCCTGATGCGATAAATAGTCGCTGCGCTCTAATTCTATTGCATTCGTTGGCAGCCATATTGTTTGGAGTATGGGCATCCAGTGTGCGTATTTACCTGTATACCATCCACGATAAATCCCATGCAATGGCCAATAATTGATATCGCTAAAACGACAGATTACCGCATGGTCCGATGACGCACCAGTGGCTGTAAAGCACTATAATGCAAAAGACAATTTCAGCGCCCAAATTAATTCGTAATACCACAAAATATGGAACCATGTCTGGTTAATTTACGAATAAGATCACCTACTTGATTAAGTTGATGATATATTAGAAGTTCGCTTCTGAAGTTCGCATCCACCAATTCTCGCCGCCATTAATTTTGCAAAGGGCCTTAATAGTCACATCCGGTCCCATCTAGGCGAGGCTTCCGAGTTGTATAGCGCAACAAATGCACGTGAAATGTGTGAAGGCTGAAGAACTGAATTATTGTTGAAACAATTGGCCATCATTTACTTACCCTGATAACCTAGAAATCAAATAGTTATAAGCCTACGATTTGCCTCAAGAATTTCAAGTATCGTTGTTTACAATGGAAACGCATAGCACAGAGAATTTGGCATATTCTGAAAATTTATACAGCGCTCGTCAAGTCAATGCATGAGAATCATCTTAATCACAAGAACTTTGTGAAAATAGAACCAACAGAGTGAAAATCAGTTCCAGGTCAAGATCCATCAGACTACTGGACTAAGTGAAAAATAAGTAAGAAAATACTTTAATGGAATTATAGGAAACTGGTGGGTGGGTAGATGATTGAAGAAATGACTGAACGAACGGACGCACGGATTGGTGGCTGGATGGGTGAGTTGGTGGATGGATTGGATTGTGTGTGGGTAGATGAATGAATGAGCGAGCGAATGAATGAATGAATGAGTGAGTGAGTGAGTGAGTGAGTGAATGAATGAATGAATGGACGGACGGATGAATGGGTGGGCTGGTGGATCCATGGATGAATTGGGGGGGGGGTGGACGAATGAAGGAATAAATCAGCGGACGGACAAATGGATTGGTGGGTGGGTGGGCTTGTGGATGGATTGGGTGGTAGATGGATGAATGAATAAATGGACGGAAGGACAGACGGATTAATGGATGGACGGACGGATTAATGGATGGATGGATGGATTAATGGATGGACGGATGGACGGACGGACGGAAGAACGGAAGGATGGATTAATGGACTGACGGCAAGTGGGTGGAAAGATGGATGGATGAATGGATGGATGTCAATGATTTAAACGCATGCTAGATATAAACATACAGATTGTACATATAGCATACGCACACTTACTTATTTACTTTCAAACATAGAGGTCTCCGTGTGTATAATTTGTACTGGTGCAATGACCTCTGACCGACAAACGGCGGAGTCTTGGCCTCGGCCGGTGTCATGGGCTAAAGGCTAAGCTAAGAATGCATCCTATGAGGAAGGGGCTGTGGATGAGAAAGAAGGGATTAATAGACAGCGTGAACCATTTAGGCCAGTAGCAGGCATGAATCACGAGGTATAATTGTTGACAGATCCGCTGGAATCGTAGCCGTAGTTGCCTGTAGGCTATCACAGACCCGTGGGTCCGACATTGTTATATGACCTTGTCATATAGATACAATGATAGTAAATAAATTGTAAGGAATTTCGGCGATTGTTTAAGAGCGTATTTTTTAACGAAGTACTCTAAATACACAGGTCACTTCGTTGCAACAGGCGGACGGACCGACGGGCGGGCGGGCGGACGCACGGACGGACTGATTGACAGATAGTTAAACAGGCAAACAAACAGAGAGTCAGTTACATAAAGGGACGGATGGATGGACGGACTGATAGGCAGACAGACAAACCTACCCTTAGTCACGCGGCCAGACAGACAGGTAGACACTACTAGACACACAGATAGATGGATGCACGGGCGGACGGACGGATGGACGGATCGATAGACAGACACTCAGACAGTTAGATGGCCACACAGTCACAAGGCCAGACAGGCAGAGACAGATGCATGGGCGGACTCTTGTCCAGCAGGTGACCCAGGCCAGCCGGTCGCAATTGGCGGTCAAAGTATACACAGGGTATTCCCGCCACTGCTTTCAGCTCTTTGCGCCTAACTGATTCTTATCGTAGTCCGAGGATGTCTGGCTTCAATCATCTCCTTCCCCTCACAGTCGGCCTTTCCCCAATCGGACGATCCTCCCACTCTCCTAGATTGACTGGTCAGTATATGACTGGGCTCAAATGGCACCCGCTCTGATTAGGTAATTAAGCCCACGAAGTAACCTGTAGTT
Organism: Lumbricus terrestris; assembly: GCA_949752735.1. Lineage (NCBI taxonomy): Eukaryota > Metazoa > Annelida > Clitellata > Crassiclitellata > Lumbricidae > Lumbricus > Lumbricus terrestris. The sequence goes on along the minus strand of OX457050.1, from coordinate 15,095,134 downwards.
GCCAGGAATCCGTCTCTTCATCGTCAAGTAAGGGTAAACCTTCCACAAGATCGCGTAGAAACCAGGCCATGAAATTGGTATGGTAGAATACTTTGTTGGTATGGTAGAATACTTTGTGGTATGTTTATTGACGATCTGTTGGGAGAGTGTAGCGCCGATTATTGCAAGCTGTCTGTTAAGTCAGTAGGCTATAGTTAAGATTTGTGTATTCTGTAATCTGAGTTCCTGTAAATATTATTGTTTCAACTGCATATCGTCATAACTCTAATTGTCTGTTGATCATGTAGGACTCTTGTTCCTCTCTTGGAACCTTTCTGGCTTTGGTATATTTGCAATTCTCAGTGGTGCATTTGCAGGCTGCAATGTAAAAAATTATCTACACCTTTTTCAAAGTTTTGCAATTTCTGAGGACATTTCCTTTAGTTTTTCTCATTTTTGTAGGGTTTCATGAGCTTTTAAATTCTTAATGGAAGGTTCTTATAAGTTTAAATGCACCGTCAGATAGACTGTCATAAACTGAATAGAATGACATATTACAAGTTGAAATATCGCAAGGGATAAAAAAGTTATTAGTGTTTTACCATTTTCAGGCATAGCGACATGTCGCGAACGTGGGGTATCTTAAAAAGTTAATATCTCCTATAAATATGCGATTATTCTTGAAATTAAGATATGATTTTACTCAGTTTAAAGAGCTCTTTCCAACGATGTATTGCTTGGTGGTTAATTATTTTACACTAAAAATATTTCATAAGAAAACCTGCAATTTTCTCAAAAAACTCCAATTTTCGAAACTTTGGCCCTCTGGGGGCAAAGGAAGACATTAATATTTTTCAAAACTTTTTTGATATTTCTTGACCCCATACCATAAGACAACTTTTTATTGCTAACGGATTTTCGATTTCTAATATTCGTGTTTTTCACTCCACCCTACTGCACATGTTTAGCAGTGCCTTCTTGGCATGGACGTAGTTTGGTTTC
>OX457050.1:15057142-15093953 GCA_949752735.1 Lumbricus terrestris | reverse complement strand
TGAAATACTTTGGTCACATTATGAGGAAAAGTGGAAACTGTTTCAGTCTGTTTGGGAAAAGAGATAATGCAGGGTATAACATCTGGCAGGCAGGTATGTAGGCAGGCAGGTATACAGGCACGCAGGTAGGCACGCAGGTATAGGCAGGCAGGCAGGAAGGCCGGCAGGTAGGTAGTTAAGTAGGTAAGTAGGTAGGTAGGCAGATCGAGAGCACGTCGAAGACCACGAACAACCGCGATTGAAAATAATTTTATTATGTCTTGGACAGGCTTGACTATGACTCAGTGAACTACTGAAGACGACAGAGGAAAGATACATTTGGAGACAGACGGTTCATGGCGCGGCCAACGTTCGGATCGAAAAAGGCTAAAGACAATAAAAAAAATAAATCCCTGAGGGATCATTTGTACCTCGGGGCAAAAAAATAATAACATCAACAATAACGAAGGATTAACGTTCCTGTCGGACCTGGAACAAGAGCTATAGGCACTGTAACGAGGAACCCACGGGAGACAACATTTTTGTTCCAACGAATCTCGTTGACGATGCAACGCTATAACGCTGTGGCCTTCAAAGGCAATTTCGCCGACCAGGAATCAGAAGATGAGAAGGACTTTACAGACTTTGATTTTATATTGGACTAAAAATAGTGAAGTTCCTGAGGGATCCTGTAGAGCCTATTTCGGGGGACAAAAATATAATAAGAATGATAATTACAATAGATCTAATAATTATAACAAAGTTTAAAAATGGAATTAATACTGTGTGGTTCTCCTTGGACACCTTTTAAATGGATAATTGTATCTTCATAATTACTTTCCAAATGAAAAATGAACTAAATAGAAGTAAGTTCTTGGTGTGATCGCAGAGAGGTGTTATAGTAGTTGAAGTAATCTTAATGAATATCAAAAATATAATGATTAACAAATTAATAATGAAGTAATAATAATAATAATAATAATAATAATAATAATAATAATAATAATAATAATAATAACAATAACAATAATAATAATAATAGCAATAACAATAACAATAACAACAACAACAACAACAACAACAACAACAACAATAATAATAATAATAATAATAATAACAACAATAATGATTTTAAAGCCAGAGGGATCATTTATACCTCGGGCGATAAAAAAATAATGACAATGATGATAATAGTATTCTAGTATCTTACAACATTGGTGTAAATAATAATAACATTGATTTTAATAATAATGACATCTTACTTATTTTAGCGTCTTCCTCTTACGATCCAGCGACTTAATTCAGTGGCATTCCGCGGTTCACTTTCTGCACTCAGTTCTTTGGAGTTCAGCGACGATCATAATTAGTGCCGCTTCGTATGTTTTTTGCTTTATTAATTAGTGTGTAAGTCCCTGAGGGATCATTATGCACCTCGGGCAAAAAAGAACAATGACAGCATCAGCAATAACGAAGAATCAGCATTCCTTTCGGACCTGCATGGGACAAAGGTAAAGCACTGTAACGAGGAACCGACCGGAGACAACATATTTTGTTACAACGAATCTCGTTGACGATGCAACGCTATAAATGATGTGGTCTTTAAAGGCAGTTACGCCGACCAGGAAGCAGAAGGACTTTCCAGACTTTTTAATTTTATATTAGGTGATAGTGAAGTCTCTGAGGGATCCCGTATGTGGCCTATGCCTTGGTCCAAAACTAATAATAACGATAATTACAATAATAACTATGACAAGGCCATAGGCGGAGACTTGGGGGGGGGGGGGGTTGGAAAGACGCGAGATGTTTTGACGGACGAATGGCTCTGAGTGTCGCCGAAAAATTTCCATTCTTTGCCGGCCAAAATTTCAGACGACCGGCGAAATCTCGACGAAATTTTCCATTTTCGCCGCCAAAAATTTGATGACCTTTTTTAGTCGTGACGCTCGATTGGGGGGGGAACAAATACATGGGTCGTCCCCCCAACACTTCCATTGGGGGACCGTCCCCACCTGCCCCCCCGCTAGGTCTCCGCCCATGGACAAGGCACCAACAGAATTATGTCCGATAGGGCGTTGTTATCTTTAGACACCTTTTAAATAGACTATTGGAACTTTATAATTACTTTCCATTTGGCAAAAATGGTCCAGTCTGTAAAAAGTTTCTGCATTTATGAACGGTGAGATCCGGTTGAAATAATTTCACTCGACATCAACAACCTTTGATATTCGTAAGACGCTTTTAAGCTCTGGATTCGCTTAAGTAATTTTGCTTGAGACTGGAGTTAGATAAAACGGATCGGCGAGTACCGTTCGAAAACTTGTCTAATACTTGCCAATAGCCTTTGTTGCCAAACAGACGGAACGGAAATCAGCCATGTCGGGTGTTCGCTATTCGGATAGATAATAATAATAATAATAATAATAATAATAATAATAATAATAATAATAATAATAATGATGATGATGATGATGATGATGATGATGATGATGGTGGTGATGATGATGATAATGATGATGACGACGACGATGATGATGACGATGATGATAGAAGTAATCATAATAACAATAATAATATTGTTATTATTATTAATCTTCGTTGAATTTTCAAACTGACACAACGCAGAATGAACAGGATACAATTTATAGTCGGATGGATGATCACAAGTAGTTATTAGAAGAACCGAATTTAACTGTCCGCAGTCAGCATGGCGTCCACATGGGCGGATCCAGGGGAGGCCAATCCGGCCATGCCCCCCATTTAAAAATTGCATGGGACGTGGCCCCCCATTTGATTCCATGAAGCCACTAAATAAATGTAGCGGGAAAGAAAAAAATAGGATATCAGGCCCCCATTTAAAAAAGTCGTACGGACGTGGCCCCCATTCGATTTAGCGGTTGAAATAAATGACGGCATCCTCTTTTCCCGGAAAATTGGTCGGAGGACGACTAAAAAAAGGTCATCAACTTTTTGGGCGGACGAATTGGTATCTTTTCCCCGGAAAATTGGTCGATGACTAAAAAATCCACCAAAAGTTTCCCCTGTTCCACCAACAAGACCGAAATTTGGCCCCCCCTTCGAAACGTTCTGGATCCGCCACTGGGCGTCCATCACGTATTACAACTCATTTTAGTGGTTTTACCAACGTCGTCTGCCGATTGGAAACGGGAATGCTGGGTGAACTTTTGGGAGGATAGCGGGAGCGATGCCCCGTCCTTGTTGTCTTCGTGCCAAAGTTTTAGTCATTACCCTATAAATTCACTCACAAAATGACAAGTTTCAGAACTGTGCAAAGTCAGGGGAGGTGGAGGCAAAAATAAATATCGTCAAGATTCCATATTATGACTTGTAGAGGTCGATCTCCGAGTAAGTATATAGATATATATGATTGTGTATACACCTTTTAAAGAATTATTGGAGACGCGGCGGTGTAGTGGATACGTTCGCTGCCTTGCAGTCGGATGGTTGCGGTTCGAATCCGCCTGAAGACGCCTCGTATATATAATTATATATATATGTGTAATTGTGTATATATATAATTATATATATATGTATATATATATAATTATATATATATATATAATTATATATATATATATGGACCTTGGGCAAGTTTTCCCTCGCAATTGCTCAACGCTTTGGGTTGAAACACCGATTCAATGTCCGCGCTGTATACGGAAGCGCTTCTGAGTAGTATCTTGAAGAGGTGCCACAACAAGTGCACTTGCGTACAATATTAGTTTTACTCTAGTCTTCATCGCCTTCGGTTTGACACTTACTGATGTTTACGGGTGGATAATGTGTGACAATGTAGCGTGTTATGCTTATTTGGCTGAATAAATAAAAACTTGACTTATTTAAAACGGGTGTTTGATTTCTTCCGTTGCTGCGGTAAAAATAATAACAGCAGCTCGACAATTAGACACCCGTTTTATTGACTCGATTTTGAACTGATTAATGGCTCATTTTGGCGGCAGGCGTGTCAATACTGCGTAGAGTTCCGTCAATAGGGATTATAGAACCTACCTCAGGCCCACATTAACGTAGATATGCAATGGGTAGGCGACGTACTGCTTCCCGCTTTCCACATCCAATTGCCATCATCCAAGCCAGCATAATCTGTCGTGGTCTTCCTCTTGTTCGCCTCCTCTCCATTTTCCATTTTCCTTCTATGACCGTTCTTAGCCAAGATCAATTCACACCCCGACTTAATGAGCCAGCTGCCTTAGTCAGCGGGCCAACCTGTGTACTTAAAGAACCTTGGTTCTTAGCAGTGAGTCTGCTCTCAGCCTGTGTCCTATACACTCACTTCATTTGCCCTCTTTTACTGTGATGTGCACTCTATCGCGGCTTTCTCGGACCACCACTGACTACTCTTACGGACAACCCTTTTGACGCAACGCAGCGCTCGTGAATAAGCCGGTGCCCCGCGCCTGGCTTTCGAGTGGCGCTTTAGAAATTAGGAGATTACGATTACGATTACGACTATTTCTTTCCGATCATTCCCATCACCTCTTCAAGTTTTCAGTTTGTTAAATTGCTGTATGTGCCATATCCAGCTGATTTCTTCACCGCTCTTCACGCCCACATTCCATTCTTTTAAGTAATATTGGTTCATACTCACGAGCAAACATGGCATAATTATGTGCCTGACAGAAGGGCCTGGAAGGTTATCACGGCACCCGGCCTTCACTAGCCTTAATGCGGCCCCGGGCCCTCACCGGCCTTAATGCGGCCCCGGACCCTCACTGACCATAATTCGGCCCTGGCCTACTTGCTCCCTCCATCCTCTCCCGCAGGGTACCATCGTTTGAATCGGCTTTCCATCGTAATTCGTTTACCGAAGCAAATCTAGTGCTATATAAACCAGGTTTCCGCACGAACGACTACAGCCATCCGTTCTCGGCTTCATAAACAGATCCCGCCTGGAAGCCAATGCAGGCCATGCAGCGACGTCCGAAAATATCTCCCTTATATGAAACGGAAGGAAGGAAATAAGAAATGGAGATTACACGTCAGGCGCTCGCGCTCTCTGTTAGAGATCACGGTTTATTTTTAACGTAGACTATCACATTATGCATTTATGCTTAACGAAGGCTATTTTTTTTAGCAAGCAGACGCTTAAAAGGAGATCTGTAAATTCCGGATTAAAAAATATTGCAAGAGCCAGATGCAACCTAGGGCTGTGTTTAACGGGGCCAACAACTCACAATTGTTTGACACGTTCATTTACGAGTTCTGCAGGGTGCATCGGAACGGGGAGGTGGTGGGGAGGCAGAGGAAAGGAAAGAGGGGGATGTGTTTTACGGGGCCAACAACTCACAATTGTTTGACACGTTCATTTTCATGAAATGAGCTTTGCTCGTCATTAAACGTTTGTTGCAAGACCTTCTTCTCCTCATAAAGCTTTATTTCTGACGCGTTGTGTTGTTGTGTTGCGACTCCGAGACGCTTGCATGGAAAAGTCTGCGCAAACAATAGCCTACACACGGTTATATCATGCAGCAATATGTGCAGTCTTTGAATATATATATATATATATATATATATATATATATATATATATATATATATATATATATATATATTCAGAGACTGCATATATATATTATATTATATTATATTATATTATAATATTATATTATATTATATTATAATATTATATTATATTATATTATATTATATTATATTATATTATATTATATTATATTATATTATATTATATTATATTATATTATATTATATTATATTATATTATATTATATTATATTATATTATATTATATTATATTATATTATATTATATTATATTATATTATATTATATTATATTATATTATATTATATTATATTATATTATATTATATTATATTATATTATATTATATTATATTATATTATATTATATTATATTATATTATATTATATTATATTATATTATATTATATTATATTATATTATATTATATTATATTATATTATATTATATTATATTATATTATATTATATTATATTATATTATATTATATTATATTATATTATATGTGAAAACCATCATTTATTTCCAATGCAAACTGTGAAACGCCAACTGGCTGTGCCTGATGAACAGTGAACGCCTAGCAAAACGCTAGCATAGTGTGTTAATAGATTTCCCACAATTGCATACTAAATCTAAAGTAACAATGCATTCATTGTTAGTATGGTTGGTCGTCCTCGATCCCGGTTGGTTGTGTGAACGTGCCCCTGAATGCTATGGCGTTGAATCTTTGAGTGCATATAGATAACCGTTGGAACAAGTGCACAGTCTCGTGCACGAGGGCCTCCAGAAACGGCGGTCATGCGACACCCCAACTCAATCAAGAATTCGCGTCCTCGTATTATATTCGTATATTATATTATATTATATTATATTATATTATATTATATTATATTATATTATATTATATTATACGTTCAATTTTAACGGTACACTGAGCAAAGATCGCCCGGGTTTCTAGAATTGTTTGACACTTTCTTAAACTCATGCCATCAGACTTGCGTGGGGTTGACTTTGCATGAAGGCTAAATTTATAAGCGGAATCGATTGGCTACGTCGTGCGCGCGTGCGCAGTGGGTCAAGGGCGATGCTACCAAATTGGTACGCACGCAATGTGCGAGTCTTAGTTTGCAAAGTTTTGACAGCTACTATCGATCAACAAATTAAGGAATTTTAATTTCTTGGAATACGCCAGCTCATTGTGCAGTAATTTTGTTTGTTAGTACGTGCACTTGTTATAGCGCCCCTTCAAGCTCACTACTCAGAGGCGCTCCCGACTACAGAGCGGACACTGCATCGGAGTTTGACGCCGAAGCGCTGAGCAAATGCGAGTGGAGGACTTGCCCAAGGTCCCTACGCGGCGACTTGAGGCGGATTCGAACCTGCAACCTTTCGGCTGCAAGGCGACGAACACACCCACTACACCACCACGCCCCACAAGTAATAAGCTGTAGCAACGGTGAAAACCGACAAAATGTGTGCAAAGAGCAATTATTCTGTGCGTTGCACAATGTCTGAAATATTTGTCTAATATCGATGCAAATTAATATCTGTAGGCTTAGACTCCTTGCTAATTTTTCATAATACATCAACAATTCAACGCTTTAAATCATCTAAACCATTAATAGTCTCCACGTGTAATGCAAAAACTACACTTCCGGTAGTCGATCTATATATTTAGACCTTCGAGATGTTGACGTTCGAACCCGCTTATTCTGGCATCATCGGAAAGTAGCCTACATGTACTGTTGCCGATTCGGTGGCGCGTTCGCTTTTAAATACCATTAAAACGCAGTGAAGTGATCCTTTATAAACACGGGACGCAACAGCCCACACAGTTTTTCCAGGTCCAAAAAGGTTCCTTTGTTTCATTTAGTCTCAACTAACTAATATAGGGAAGGTCTCAAAATCATGAACCTGTTATATTATAAGAGTCTCTGTAAAAGAAGCATGCAAACCAATGCTGAGTGTCCTAAAATTTCAATCGTCATAGTCGTACGTGCTCTTTTGATTTAACTGTACAGGGAGACACTTTATCAAACACAAGTGCGTTGTGTTATAATTATTATTGCACTTACTTCTCGTTTATGTTTTTCACCATGCATGCGTCTACTCTATAATATGCATCATCTGAGAAACATTGGTCTCAACTCCGCTGGCATTGCTGCCGGTGTCCTAAACGAATATCGAGTCTACGCATCTCTTTAAAATAGACGGTATAAACATGATAACAGTGGAAGGCAGCTGAAACTCTTGATTAAGCGAGCAAAGATTAATCAGTTTGATTGGTTGCATGGTTGCATGGTTGCTTCAGTTTGACGTCATTGTCGTTAAAAAACTCATCAGCTTCGCCCTCCTCCTTTATCCAGGCTTGGGACTGGCACTGCATGATTGAATTTTATTCGACGCGAAATAGAGTAAAATGACCGCCATTAAACTCTGATCAGCGCCGCCCACCTTTATTCAGGCTTGGGTCTGGCATTGCCAGAGTGGTTTCCATTGAATAAAACTAGGTTGTAGCTTTCATGGTCGTTGACGTGGACCTTCTCTCTGGAAGAAAAGTAAAGCTGGTGCAATGGATAGATGGATCCTGAATAATTTGATTGCAACTTATATATAGGCCCAACAACATAAGCCGTTGACGCGTGTCACAATATAACCTCCCAAGTTTTTCCTGGCAAAAATGATGTCCCTGTCTGCAAGAGACTCTGCATTGGAATAAAGTTTTCTTCTTGTAAAACAGCTAATAGTTTTTGCTAAATACTTTTTCAGCGTAAAAACTGTTGTTTAAACTGATAGTTGTGATGCTACTCTGGTCTATCGTGCCTTGAAATATTTTAGCGGGGGAGGGATTAAATATTCTCTCCCCCCGGCGACTTTATTTCAGAATATATGTATTTATTGTCTCCAGGGTATGATTCAGTTTGGAACAACTCGTGGGAGAAACTGCTTCGAAATAGAGTTTCTGGGGTAGACTTTTAAGGGAGATTGTCATGGCATCCCCGCCTGACTATATTTTGAACAGCTCTCCGCGTTCCTATACAGCTTACTAAAATGCCGATCGAAATTATGAGTAGGCGTTCAAATTGAATAAATATAGACAACTTTGTTGTATTAAAGCGGGTGTGTATTTTCCACAGTTGCTGCGGTCAAATGATTACAGCACCTGCACAAACAGACACCCGTTTTAATTCATTATATTTTTTTAATTTAAATGATCAGTTGTACACTGTGACAATTTAGTATGAAGAAATAGCCCAGTTTATCGTAGCTGTCGTCAGAGTATGAATCCATGCAGACGTTACTTAAGCGACCTGCACTAATAATTAATATATTGACCTTGCTACTGCTCCTGTCTGGGAGTGCCAGTCCCCAGCCTGTATTAGGAAAGAGGGCGACGCCAATGATCTTTGCCATTACACAGTGTCGCTAGATTGAGACAATAGCCTACTACTATACATAAATTATATAAGCTAGATGCATAAATGAATTATTGTTTATATGAAATTATGTCATTACTATAGTCCGTGACTTTAATATCAGTTGGCACCAGTTGCAATATGACAGGAACGAAAACATCAGAAGCTGAAAAATACTCTTTTCTACGAATGCGAATAAGTCCGCCACAGACGAAAACATTAATTCGCTAAAACTTCATGTATACCCGATCAGAGGTATGCACATGTAGCTTCGTTTTTTCTAATCTAATCTAATCTGATATGAACATTTTGTAAAGTGTGTGCTTCATGGGTGATAGTCGAATGTTAACACAATGTCACGAAGAGCATAAGGAAGCGGGTTCGAACTCCGCTGGCCTCACAGAGTCGACTCAGCCTTCTATTCCCCAGAGGACAGCGATAAAGTGTGCAGCAGTTTCATAGCGTAGGTGACCTTGGGCTCCGCGGAAATACCTGTCCACCTACCGCCGATGTATGGCAATGCCATAATGGCAATGCCATTGCCACTTATAAAGGAAGATGGCCTAACACCGAAGATCAGCGAAGAGATTATGGGCGGTATGCAGTGGCATCTACAAGGGGGATTTCAGGGGTTAAAACCCCTCCAATGGCCTAGGGGGAAAAGTTAAAAAAATGTTATTTATCCGCTTAAATGAGAAAAAAAACAATTGTTTGTAGTGTCAATTGTTTTTCTTACTTTATTCCCTTTGTTACTTTATTCGCTTTTCATTTACTGTAATACTGTTGGGTTAGTGTCAGAAAGGGTATCCGGCCAGGCCATAAAACCCCCAACCACCATTATAAATTCCTGGGTATACGCAACTGGGCCGTACTTTTATCTTTTTTTAAATTCGCTGTTCACAGCACAGCAGTTCAGACCTGCTCTCAGCCTGACAGGTCCTTGAAAAGAGAAAGGTCGTGAAGCAGTGAAGAAATGCAGGTGAATAATTCTACCAGAATCCGGCCACGAATTGCAGAGGAAGGTCGTTGCACGTTGAGGTGGTATACACACAAAAGCGAAGCCCGATAATTATTATGAGGCTCGTGTCCAAGGGGGAGAAATGGAGCAATTGAGGTGGTAAACAGATAGAGTCACGCGTCTCACGCCACTGAAAACGACGGAGAGCGGATTGCACATCAAATTATAGGAGCAAGCGCTTAGTCCTGCACAGACTTAGGAGCTTTGTATCCGAGACATGGTGCCAGTAAAGTTCATGAATCTTGTATTTGGCGATGTGAGCATCGAGGAAGCCGTGCGATAAATCTATCAGCAACATTGAGAGACAGACTGCCCATGCAGATGTCAGGTAAATCAATAGGGAGTCCATTGCTAGTAGAGGGAGTTGCAATGGTCAATTTGTACAGAGATAAAGACGATCATGCACCATAGCCGTAAACACATTGCAATGGAGTGCACTGATCTCCTACAATAGACCTAAGTCATCTCAGTTGCAGCGGGTGAGGTGAGATAGGTGCACGCTCAGTATATGAACGCCAACGCACTTTCAGGAAAAGGTGGAGTCAGAAGATGTTATACGAGGTCAGTAATTGGAGTTCCGACTTTTGTAGCTGTGGTTTGTTTCCGAACCAGATTAATTGCGTCTTTGAAGGATAAAAGCTAATTATTTTGCTGTCATCCCAAGTTGGAAGTCTTGCAATAGACACCTCATCGTACCAACAACGCAGAGAGCTCTGGTGGGCTCTGGTGGGCTCTGGTGGGCTCTGGTGGGCTCTGGTGGGCTCTGGTGGGCTCTGGTGGGCTCTGGTGGGCTCGGGTGGGCTCTGGTGGGCTCGGGTGGGCTCTGGTGGGCTCTGGTGGGCTCTGGTGGGCTCTGGTGGGCTCTGGTGGGCTCTGGTGGGCTCGGGTGGGCTCGGGTGGGCTCTGGTGGGCTCGGGTGGGCTCTGGTGGGCTCGGGTGGGCTCTGGTGGGCTCTGGTGGGCTCTGGTGGGCTCTGGTGGGCTCTGGTGGGCTCTGGTGGGCTCTGGTGGGCTCGGGTGGGCTCTGGTGGGCTCTGGTGGGCCATGCACAGGAGCTTAGACATCATCTTTTCCTCTTTTAGTAAGAAAAAAATGTCATTGAACTGAATACATCTAATGAATTGTTTGCAGGCCTTACCCAAACAACAATTAGGCCTATTGCTGGTCTAACGTTGCGCTTTGTTGTCACACCGTCCGGTAGTGTTTAATCTATATAGTCCCCTCTGCTTAGGTTTGTGAATTCAGGTTTGTAACCTTTCTGTTAAAATTTCCATCTTTCTATCTAAATCAACAGTCAATAAGTGATAACTTCTGCGCTTTTAAAATTTTAATTATAAAATAAATAAATAAAAGAAATAAATCATTTTACTTTTAATTTTTTTTTATCTGATGACCTGTTTAGCATCATGGATAATGCGCTTTCACGTTGCTCTGACGGCCAACTTTTACATATTCGTAGTATAATACAACTATACATACATGACCATAGATGTCGAATTTTTCTGGTGTATATAGGGTGGAAATGTCGCCTATACTTGTGAACAACACCCTTGAATTTTTGGGGGGCGGGTGTATCATTCCTGGGGAGCTCCCTCCGGAAACGTCTAGATTACAAGATGAAAGAAACTGCGCAAATTTAGTACAGAAAAATGAAGAATAAACTGCCAGCCTATATATATATAAAACAATTTGACGACATTTCCTTGGCGAGAAAAGCAGAACAAGCAATCAGCTCATGGAAATAATCAAACACCATTTTTACGCAATAGAGGCAGATATAAAATTCATACGTTAATAAATGCGTTTGTTCAATCCTGTCTTATATTTCAGTGAGCATTTACATTTAAATCAGACATTTAATTGGCTATCGCACACAGTGACCCGATATACATGTATGTACAGGAATGTATCTACACGTATGTATGTATAGTATACTATACAATGCATGTATGATGTATGTATATGTACGAATGTATGTATCTATGTGTGCATGTATGCATGTAGGCTTATATGTATATGTACGAATGCATCTATGTATGTATGTATGTATGCATTCATATTATTATATGCATTTATGATGCCAGGTGCATTTGTAATACACATAGCCATATATCCAGTGCCAGATTAACTATGGCGCAACTGGCGCACTTGCGCCAGGCCTTCTTTCGGGGGTAAAATTTTTTTTTGTTGAGAAATCCGATTATCCGATCGAATTTGTTTATATAAGTGATAATAAGTCACAGTCCGGCTTATTTAAAATGTTCAATTTCTAAAACAGGCATTGCATATACAATTTGATGGCATTATAAAAACAGGCCTTCTACAGTACTACTACTATAATGATGACGTACTAATTAATTGTGTACTGTAATGATGACGTATGACGTAATCAATTTATGCGCGGATCGACCCCATCACCAAATAAAATATAGATATGCGTACGGTACAGACGACACAGTGTATGTTCCATGTAATATTATTATCTACTATTTAGTATTTATGTAGCTAAGCTGCTTATTTCTTTTTTTAATTTTAATTTTTTTAAAAATAAAATAAGTAGGCCTAAAAAATGAAGAAATTTGAGTCCGGTTGGCAGAAACGTCAAAGAAAACGCGAACTTGAAGAGGTAGGCAAACAGCAACGTGGTAGTATTCATGGGCGCCCGCACATAGGGGCAAGGGGGGGGGGGGCACTTGCCCCCCCTTGGAAAATTGGCACCTATGTTTTTAACTACTACTTTTGGGTTTTTAACAAATTTCTTTGCATTAATGCACCAATGATACGAATGATACAGACAGTGAAAGTCAGAAATCTACGTTTAGAGATCTCTATAAATTATATAGAAATAAACATGCTGTTGTAACTTTCTGCCTTACATGTTCAGGCTCTTTCTAAAAACTGTAACAATGACCATTGGCTTTCAACCCTCCCGCGGGCATCCATGCAAACAGCAGGCCTGTCGATTATGGCCTTCTTGAGTGGAGTCCAGCTGTAGTGCAAATAATCACAACTGCCAAAAATAGGCCTACTAATGCAAAAATTTGAAAATTTCTCAAAGTACACTTAAATTACATCAGGGAGATCTGGTTATTCGCCAGCATTGTAATTATACAAGCAAAGTCTGCTATAAGCCAGGCTACATTCTGTCCATTTTACAAGCTGCCAGTACAGAATCCAGGGAGGTCAAATTGTAGATAAACTTGGATAAAGGGCTCTGGTTATCACGCCACAGGATTTACACCCAAAACTGACAAAGAGATCTGTTCAAAAGAATTGATACCCATACTTATCTTATCCTCGGATCCTCCACCTTCCTAAATGACACCCGCATTAACAGTTGCTCTGGCCCTCTGGCTACCAGACTCGGACCTCTTTCTGACTACTCTTTGGAATACATGTAGCCTAGGCTTCTAACTCGATGCAGCACGTGTGAAAAAGCTGGTGCCCTGTGATTGGCTTTCGAGTGGCACGTTAGAAGCAGCTAGAGGAGCACTTGCCCCTTGAAAACTGACACCTATTTTTTCTTCATTCATTCATTCGTTGATTCTATGGACTTATATAGCGTACCTTTAGGAAACTACTTTTTAACATCTACTTTTTTATTTTTAACAAATATCTAAGGAAACTATTCGTATCAAAAATTATACACAAAATGAAACTGAGAAATTTGCGTAAGAAACCTCTTTGAAAAATACCCGTATTCTTAATTTCCAGCTTTGCATTCTCAAGCTCTTGTTAGTTGCTACAAAAAAATTCCGAACATTTTTTGCCCCCCCTGCAAAAATTTCTGCGGGCGCCCATGGTAGTATTGATAAATTTCTGGCAGTAAAAACACGAGAAGTGCCGCAATTTATAGATGGTGTCGACTCAGCGTCAGAAGCTGGCCGCTCAGCAGTGTCAGCACTAATGCCAACAACAGACACCCTTGATTTCAGCAATGATATCATTGATATGCCTAAATCTGAAACTACCATAGATCTACCATTAAAACAAGAGAATCAATCTGTTGGAAACGTGCCACAAACAGATGCTGCTCTGTGGACTATAAATGAAGATTTGGTCAGTTATTGGCTGCAGATGGGACCTGAACCATGTCGAAATCAAGATGGCATGTACTCTAAATCCATAAAAGAACATGGAAATAAAGTAAAATTGAATAGTACCAAAAGAAAACTAAACGATTCTGCTTTTTTTACGATCACACCATTTAAAACGCATAAAATCATCTTTGAGGTCAACAATGGGCCAGGACAGATTGGCAAATTTAACTCTTTTGAACATTGAGTCGGAAATCTTGACAGATCTTGACTTTCAAGATAGGCTATCATTGATTCTTTATCTACTTTAAAAGCGCGAAGGAAAGACTTTTAAACTCGACGAACATTTTTGAACAGTTGAACTGTAACAAGTAAAATTAAAAAATCTCCTATGATCCTATTACAGCTTCATTTTGTGTTCATAAATTATTAAAGTATGTTTTTCTATATAATTAATTTTTTCCCCATTTTTTTGATAATTTGATTGGATAGAGGGCCTACCTTAGTTTTGTTGCATTGTTTGCGCCAGGCCTCTAAAAAGTTAATCCGGCACTGCATATATCTATATATTTACTTCTCGCATTTGCTATAGCGCCTTTCACCTCACTATTCAGAGGCACTCCCGACTACAGAGTGGACACTACATCGGAGTTTCACGCCGAAGAGCACGAGCAATTGCAAGTGAAAGACTTGCTCAATCTCTCTATACGCGGCGGCTTGAGGTGGATTCGAACCTGGAACCAAGACTCCAAGGCACCGTAGCCCACCACTACACCACCGCGCCCCATAAAATATTACGTAGGCCTATGTACGTATGCATGTATGCATGAACCATAATGTTAAGTAATATAGCGTCTAATGTTATATTTCTTAAACACGCTGAGATATGTTTGAAAGAGGAAAAGATGGGACGCGCGGACTTAGTGCAATCAACAAAAATCCAACACCTTTATTTACAATTAAGTAGGCTTATAAAGGGGCTTGAAAGTAATTATTTACGTTTTCAACGTTTTTGTGGTAACTGTTGTGGTTGCATTTCCTTAAAAAGCGTGTAAGCGCTGTGGACGAACCGAGATCATGCTAGTGAGATAAAGCCTCATTCATAGCGAGTGAAATAACTTATTCCTATAGGCCTATATATAGCTGCAGATGAGAACTTCTTAAAGGTGTTTTATTAAAGAAAGTTTCGTTGCCAATCTCACAGCTGTTTTGCCAAAAGCTGAGGATGATGACTCGAGTTATATATCATGTTTTCAATGGTTCAAACGACTATGGGTCAACTTAATGGTCACGTTTATAGACACACGACTATTGCCCTTATACTTTACGTCTTTAAGAGTTCCTCGCTGACGATAAATCTTGAAGAGGCGCTATATAAAATAACGAGATACATAAAAAACGATGGGCTGTTTTCGAAATAATACAACCTCCTTTTTGCAAGCATCGCGTATGCATTCTCCTTGACCCGCTCACACCCCCTTCCCCCCCACTCCACTCCGCACTGTCCACGGTTCTACCCTCAGGACAGTAAAAGACGATCGAAACGTTCGCACTGTTCGCTTTGTTCCTTTTCCGCCATCTTCCCATCATGCCGTTCGGCGGAAACGTTTGAAACGGAGACGGGCGATAAAGGAGGCTATAATTCCCCTCTCTCCGACGACCATTGCACCCTTAGGGGCAATAGAATAGGAGGCAGGGAGACTCCGACTAACCCCCAAATCCAGATCGTGTCTTGAGTGCCCCGTCGGTGGGTGCGTGAAAGGGAGCGAGATGAGGTAGGGTGTGAGGGGTGACGATCTGAAATGAAAGAGGGTAAGGATTTACTAGACAGGCAAACGACGTGACTGTAAAATGGCTTCGTTACGGAGATGGAAAGAGAGCTGGCAAGGTCGGTCGGTCGGGTTACTTCAGGCTTTCATATTATATATCTAACTCATAGGAAGAGAATTGAACAGCACACACGCGGACAACCTTGAGACAACACTCGCACCGGAGTACAACAGGACAACATTGATGATGATGGTGGTGATGATGATGATGATGATGATGACGATGATGATGATGATGATGATGATGATGATGATTATGATGATGATGATGATGATGATGATGATGATGATTATGATGACGACGACAACGACGACGATGACGACGATAACGATGACGATGGCAATGACGATGACGATAATGAAGAGAAACAGAATGATGATGATGGGCCGAGTTGATAGAATTGCTAGCACCAGTGACTTTGTTGCTTAGAGTGTTGACTATGACGACGATGTCGAAAAAATCGGATGCCATTTTAATTGCCATTAAAATGTAGCAGCGTCGTAGAATTATTTTCGTATCCGTTCAAGCGAATCGAAATCAGCCGATCTTATGCACAACTACGTTTTAAAACCCTCTCCTTCTTAATCACCTACGCTTCGTTATTAATTAAACATCACTAACGACCTGGCTAATGAGCACGATCGCCAATAGTAAACGGTAGGCCTACGCTGCCTTTGCTCGAGCAAATCAGTTGTGGCGCTCGAATCGCGTGAGCTGCGATTACGACGAATAATCTAGGTCGATGACCTAGAATGTTGCGTGTTGATTGGATGATGACTTACTGCATGAGAGCATTGACCTAGATAAAGGAATAGAGAGTCCCCATGATCAAATCAACAGCATATCCGGTGTTTCTGCTTAATTGCGCTGGAATTCGTGCGTCATTGAATACGGGCGGTTCATAAATATTTCCGTCGATTGAAATACTTGCCACACACGTGAGCTGTTCTTCCTGGCTTCTTTGCGGAGGAGGAGGAGGTAGCCAACTATTTGGAAGGATCAAAGTAGCTGTCCGCTCGGACCAGGTCCACGGTTATGGGTGAGTCCATTCTGCGGGAAGGGGTAGAAGGGGAGGAACCACTAAGAACCTGATCTATGTGTGCTTCCTTCTGTGTGTGTGTGTATGTGTGTGTGTGTGTGTGTCCCCAAATGCCTCATTGCCTATGTTCCAGTCGTCCTTGTCATCCTGGTCGGTGCCTTAGATTTTCCGATTCTGTCTTTGTTTCTGGTTGTCTCTCTCTTAGTTGCCAAACTGTGTGTCTGCCTCCATATCTAGCTGTGTTTCTCTAGACCTCTATGTGTTTGTGTCTTGTGTCAGTCTGTATCTATTCATGTCTGCCTACCTGCTTGCCTACCTGCTTGCCTGTCTGTTTGTCTGTCTCTCCCTGTTTGCCTATCTGCTGATTTGACTGTCTGTCTTTCTGTCCGCCTCTATGTATGTTTGCTAGTGTGCCTATCTGATGTATGCTTGTCTGTCTGTCTGCCTGTCTCTCTGTCTATCTGTCTGTCTGCCTGCCTGTCTGTCTATCTTTCCTTCTCCCATTCTCTCTGCATGTCTGTCCTCCGCATGCCTTTCTCACGATCTCTTTTATTTCGTCAGCTATTTATCAGATCGGTCATCGGGACATTAATCCGTTCCGTCTGCCGGACTGTATGCCTACCTGTCCGTTTGATTGGCTTTCTCTCTTTTTCTACCTGTCTTTCAGTTGGTCTGTAAATCTCACTTGGCACCGGACGTCAACCAAGACCGCTGCTGCCACTGCTGCTGCTGCTGCTACTGCTGCTGCTGCCGCCACTGCTGCTGCTGCTGCTGCTGCTGCTGCTACCACTGATGTTGAGCTTGCGTGGAGCGGCGGTGAGTCGCGTGGTGGTCTCTATCGGCGCCTGGCAGCGGTGAACCAGCAGAGGAAGACGACGACGATGAAGTGGTGGAATTTTGGACTGTCTAATCGGGGAATTGGTAGTCTGGACTAAGATCCTGGTCACTGGATGCGTAAACGATGCGGCATGATGGTCCGAGGTTACTGGAGGATAATCTTCCTTATTCTCACGACTTTCATTGACGGTAAGCGATTTTTATCGCTACCGATGCTACCTAACGTTACGGACGATTTCTGTAGCGACTCTGTAATTGTAAAGTGGAGGACGCTTCGATATGGATTCAGTAAGCGTCTCAGTTGGATGTTCTATTATAATTTATTATATAATATAACATATTTACCAATATTGGAAGAGAGATTGTTTTTTGTTGTTGTATACAGGTGTTTCAGTAGCTAATATAGGCTACTATATACAAGATATATGTAGAACACAAAGTCACATAACAATGTGTGCATCGCAATGATGCAATCCCTATTGCAACAAAACAAATGTGAACCAATATATTATTCCCGAACTTCAATTTCCGTCCAGGAAATAAGGTTGCAGCATAGGCCTAATGCATTGACTTCATTTTTGCTGAGGCATTAGTCATTCGCCGCATCACTGTGACATATTCCCATAAATAGGAGGAATAGGAAATCAGATTAAGGTGTGTTGTACATACATCTATACCAGCGGTTCCCAACCCGTGGCCCGCGGGCCAAAAGTGGCCCGCCAGACCTTAAAAAATGGCCCTCATCTCTCAAAGAATTAAAAAAATATATGAAAAAATGACAATTAGGACAGGATAGAACACAAAATTATATCCTATTACAAAATACATTATTTTGAAATTTGACGCCTATAAAAATAATAACATCAAACATTCTACTTTGAATCAATTATAACAATTTTATATGCATTTAGTTAATTACATTTTAGCCTTGTGGCCCCCTAATGTCCTTCAACTAATAAAAAGTGGCCCTTAAGTCAAAAAAGTTTGGGAACCACTGATCTATACTGCCCCGCCAAGGCAAAAGAAAGCAAGTCCAGTTTGGGGTTAAAATGACATTTTGGTATAATTTTCGTTCATGAAGCAAGTCCAACACAATCATCTATATAAATAGTTGTTATATCACGTAGTTCTGGCGGAAAAGCAGAGGCGGAAAGAAGCATGTCCACGTAGTTCTGGAAAATACCAAGGCAAAAGGAAGCATGTCCAATTGTCCATCAACCAATTGTACTCGTAAATTCGGGTCACGTGATCGCAAATTTCCACTATATTATCGTTTTATTTACATTTTGATAATTCTAAACATGGACAAAATGGGTGCTCAAAATTTCTTAGCTTACCTGACAATACTAAGGCCATTATCAAGACAATACTGATTATAATTGTGCTCATAGCTTTAAAGCCGACCGAGGGGTGATGCCTGAGTTGTTTTTCGCATTTTTCTCAGAAACTGAAATGTGTGACTTGCTTCCTTTTGCCTTGGCAGGGCAGTATACATACATACATACATACATACATACATACATACATACATACATACGTACGTACGTACGTACGTACGTACGTGCGTACGTACGTGCGTGCGTACGTGCGTGCGTGTGTACATACATACATACATACATACATACATACATACATACATACATACATACATACATACATACATACATACATACATACATACATACATACATACATACATACATACATACATACATACATACATACATACATACATACATGCATACGTACACAACTCATACATGCCTCGTATAGACTCCAAATACGGGAGTGTGTCAGTTACGTTTCAATGCAAACGGTCGAGTGGTTGAACCAGCTCAGCTAGAAATGATTGCTTGTCGTCGTTTTTGGATGTTGTGAGGAATGCGAAAAGGAGCTACATGAGTATTGCAGCTACCGTAGACGCTGCTCGGCGTGCTTTTACTCTATCCGGTGTCTATGTATCTGATCTGAAATAGAACTTCCAATCGGTTTCAGAGTGGCTTGCCTCAGAACTATTGTTTTATTTATCCGATCAATTTAGAGTACATTAATCTAATCTAAACTGACATGCTCCATCAATTTTGTTTTTTCTATTCTAATTTTTATCTATGCTTGTAAAATATATTCTAATCTGTTTTGTTTGTTCCTCTTCTATTCTATTCTATTCTATTCTGTAGTAATATAATCTCACCTATTCTAGGCCAATCTATTTCTAATTTTTATTCTTATACATTCCAATCTGTTTTGATCTGTTATAATACTTACAATGACTTATTTGTGTGCATGGTACGACTGCGCTATCGTCATGGATAGCAAACGAATGTCACAGCAGCTGAAATATCATTTGATAGGAGAATCTTGCTCGGTGAAAATGCGGCACTTCATTGTGCCAAATCGCTGTAACAAATTCTAATAAATGCCAGAAACGAAAACCAGATTAAGGTGTGCTATCAACTTGAAGAGGCTATAATCCTATAAGTCAAACCCAAGGACCGTTTCTACACAGGACTGGAAACACAATGCATCAAATTATTGTAACCCTAGTTTTTGAACAATAAATAGCTGGGAAAATGGTATATTTTCAAGTCCTTTGGACCAAATGACCGAAAAAGGTCATCAGATTTTTCGGCAAAGACCAACGAAATTTTTTCGACACAAGACCAAACATTTTTGGCCCCCTTCGAAAATTTTGTGTCCGCCCTGCCTACCACCAACACTACCACCACCACCAACACAACCACAACCACCACCACCACGACCGCCACAACCACCACCACCACCACCACCACAAAAGATCATGACATTGTATTAATCTCTGTGGTTGAGGTAATTGAAGTTTGTTGTCCCGCTCAAAAAGTCTTGCCACCCAAATAATCGCAATCGCATCGTAATCGTATACTCTCCAAATTTCTAAAGCGCCAATCGAAAGCCAAGCGCGGGGCACCAGCTTATTCGCGAGCGTTGCTATAAAATACCGGTAGAAGATTATACATGCCGCAGATAAACATAGCCTACGTAGACCTATAATCATATTTAGATCGAGGGGAAAAGAGCAGCAGCATGATTTATGGTTGTAGAGAGACCTCTGTTGACGATCTCCGGCATTAACCCAATATTCCGTTTAAAACCAATTAATATTTATTGCGCCTTACGGGCAAAAGATGGTTCCCTGCTTTATATACCCCGAGTTGAAGTCATTACCCATGGGCACAGAAGCATCGAGGGAGATACATGGTCCCATTCATCTCTTGAGAAATGACGGGTACATAAATGATGATGTGACTATTATGATGGATAGAACAAGTCTTGATGTTGTCACGTGAAATGATGTAAGAGATGACGTCACATTTAATTATAATCGCGTTCCGTGGAGTTCTTGGTACTATAAGCAACAAGTTGTAAAAATATTCCTTTTTATAATGATGACAGCGACGAAATCAACGATGATGATGATATTGGCATTACAATGGAAATTATAATGAAAACAATAAGAAAAAAAAGATGATCACTGTTGTGATGATGATGATTATTTTGGTGCTGCTGCTGCTGCTGCTGATGATGATGATGACGATGACGATGACGATGGCGAAGACGATGACGATAGCGATGATTACGATGATGACGATGACGATAACGATAACGATACTATGACGATGACGATGACGATGGCGATGATGACGGCGATGATGATGATGATGAAGATGACGATGACGATGGCGAAGACGATGACGATAGCGATGATTACGATGACGATAACGATACTATGACGATGACGATGACGATGACGATGGCGATGATGACGGCGATGATGATGATGATGAAGATGACGATGGCGATGACGATGGCGATGACGATGACGATGACGATGATGATACTTCCGCTAGTATATACATTGGGGAAAAACAATAATCACGATAGTAATAATTATAGAAATTGCATTTCCAGCATAGAGTAAATAAATTGTTTCAGCATCTACTTCCCTCAGGGACCAGGGTTTTTAATTCTCCGGAGAGCAACGATAGAGAGAGAGAGAGAGAGAGCGAGATTACGGCTAATGACATCAATAGCAATTAGAATATTAATAGCCACAAATCCGAACTCGACTTCGTCCAATTATCTTGCTTCTTCCGACCGACGTCCACTCCATCTTCCCAGCATCTTCGGCTGCTGCACGATCCGCATCCTATCTCTGTCGCTGCATCCATGATGCGACGACCATCGTCCAGAATCCGTCGTAAACAACGTCAGTCCACTTCTCCCCTCCCTCCCGACTTCATTGCCTCATCCGAACATTCCGTCCGTACATCATCACATGACATTGTCTCCATTCATCTTTCTATATTTCTCTGATTCCAGTATTTCTCCTCTTACCATTCATTCAGTCATTCATTCAGTCATTCATTCTTTTTTCATTCATTCATTCATTCATTCATTCATTCATTCATTGAATCATTCTCTTTTCATTCATTCATACAGTAAATCACTATATTCATTCAGTCAGTTCTGTATTTCTTCATTCATTCATGCATTCATCCATCCATCCATTAATTCAGTTTTTCAATCGTTAGTGCATTCCTTCGTTCATTCAGTTATTTACTAGTTCATTCTTTTTATTCATCTATTCGCTCATTCATACAATCATTATATTCATGGTTCATTCATTCCTCTAGTTCTCTCCTTCGTTCACAGCTCCCACATTAATTATACTTTTAATTTCTTTCGTCCTCATGCTATCCAATCATCCATGCATTGCTATTTATTTATCATTACTTTTTTGTCACCCACATCACCATAATTATCATCAGCAGCCGTAGCAGCAGCATTAACATCCTCATCCTCATCACCATCACCATCATCATCACCACCATCACCACCCCACCTCCATCATCATCATCGTCATCATCATCATCATCATCATCATCATCATCATCACCATCATCATTATCATCATCTTCACCACCACCACCACCACCACCACCACCACCACCACCACCACCACCACCACCACCACCACCACCACCACCACCACCACAACCACCACCACCACCATCACCACCACCACCATCATCATCATCATCATCATCATCATCGCCATCATCACCACCATCATTATCATCATCTTCACCACCACCACCACCGCCACCATCACCTCCACCACCACCACCACCACCACCGCCACCACCACCACCACCACCATCATCATCACCACCACCACCACCACCACCACCACCATCATCATCATCATCATCATCATCATCATCATCATCATCATCACCACCATCATTATCATCCTCTTCACCACCACCACCACCACCACCACCACCACCACCACCACCACCACCACCACCACCACCACCACCACCACCACCACCACCACCACCACCACCACCACCATCTCCCTACCTCTCTACCTCTCCATATTTATCTCCCTCCATCCCTCCGTCCCTCCCCACCATCCCTCTCTCCAGGACCCGATTGCGCAGCGTGGGACGATATCCCCGATGCTCTACGGTGTAATCCGTTCATAATCCGGACAGACGTAATCCGTCGTTTATACACGTCCGTATTTTATGCACGCCTTCCATGCTCCGGGTCCCCTTCCATGAGAGGAGAAGGAGGTGGGAGTGGATGGAAAGGGAATGGCGCTTCCAGTCGGACGCTGATGGCGATTGAAAGTAATGTCCACTTTGAGTGGGTATACGACCAACTGCGATAAGGGTAACAAGAATTATTCGCCTGAAACGCCGACACACGCCCGGCACCCATGCGTAAAGACAACCTCAAATACAGACGCATTATAACGTACATTAATGCAACGCAGACATTTATTTGGCGCATTTTCTGTGCTTATGAAGAGTGACGGAACACAGCCGTATACATCAATTATTGCGTTGGTTTAGAACAGTTTGTGCACTTGTTTATCAGTGTACCCATGTGACCGTCTCGTAAAGTGTCCGTGTTTATCAGTGTACCCATGTGACTGTGTAACCGTCTCGTATAGAGCCCTTGTTTATCAGCGTACCCGTGTAACCGTGTAACCGTTTCGTAGAGTGTTCATGTTTATCAGTGTACCCGTGTAACCGTCTCGTAGTGCGCCCTTGTTTATCAGTGTACCCGTGTAACCGTCTCGTAGAGCGCCCTTGTTTATCAGTGTACCAGTGTAACCGTCTCGTAGAGTGTCCGTGTTTATCATTGTACCCGTGTAACCGTCCCGTAGAGTGCCCTTGTTTATCAGTGTACCAGTGTAACCGTCTCGTAGAGCGCCCTTGCTTATCAGTGTACCCGTGTAACCGTCTCGTAGAGTGCCCTTGCTTATCAGTGTACTCGTGTAGCCGTCTCCTAGTGCCCTTGTTTATTTGTGCACCAGTGTAACCGTCTCGTAGAGTGCCCGTGTTTATCAGTGCACCCGTAAAACCGTCTCGTATAATGCCTTGTTTATCAGTGCGCCCGTGTAACCGTCTCGTAGAGCGCCCTTGTTTATCAGTGTACCCGTGTAACCGTCTCGTAGTGTGCCCTTGTTTATCAATGTACCATTGTAATCGTCTCGTAGACCGCCCTTGCTTATCAGTGTACTCGTGTAGCCGTCTCCTAGTGCCCTTGTTTATTTGTGCACCAGTGTAACCGTCTCGTAGAGTGCCCGTGTTTATCAGTGCACCCGTAAAACCGTCTCGTATAATGCCTTGTTTATCAGTGCACCCGTGTAACCGTCTCGTAGAGTGCCCTTGTTTATCAGTGTACCCGTGCAACCGCCTAGTAGAGCGCCCTTGTTTATCAGTGCACCAGTGTAACCGTCTCGTAGAGTGCCCGTGTTTATCAGTGCACCCGTAAAACCGTCTCGTATAATGCCTTGTTTATCAATGCACTCGTGTAACCGTCTCGTAGAGCGCCCTTGTTTATCAGTGTACCCGTGTAACCGTCTGGTAGAGCGCCCTTGTTTATCATTGTACCATTGTAACCGTCTCGTAGAGCGCCCTTGCTTATCAGTGTATCCTTGTAACCCTCTCGTATATAGTACCCTTGCTTATCAGTGTACCCGTATAACCGTCTCATAGTGTGCCCGTGTTTATCAGTGTACCGGTGTAACCGTCTCGTAGTGCACCTTGTTTATCAAATTATATCAGTGATCCAGTGTGTACCCGTGAAATCGTCTCGTAGACTAAAGGGCTGATTAGGGCTTATGTTGTGACAATCCAACAAGGCCTGTGTAATAGTGTGTATGCGTGTGTGGGTCTTGGCTATCGTGGCAGTTTGAACGGCGATATCAAACGTGCGTAAAATCGTTATATGGTTTGTTTGCGCCTCTTCGCTGTCCCGCTGCATGGTTCGTGTTGGTGTTGATGAAAATCGGGGACGAAGCCATTAATTGGTATTCATGGTGGGTTGGTGTTTATGTCAGTCTACATTATGGGTCGTTCCAATGCCGTCATTCTACATTCATATCAAGCTCATTATTGGCGGAAATTCTGCTTTACATAGTCGGACAATCTCTGCCTGCCTACCTGCCTGCCTGCATGCCTGTGTGCGTGCCTGCCTGCCTGTATGCCTGCGTGCGTGCCTGCGTCCTATTCTATGTTTGTATCCGTCTGTCTGTCTATCTGTCTCTGTACCTGCAATGCTTGTGTGTGTTTGTCTTTATGTCTGTTTGTCTTTCTGTCTGTTAGTCTGTATGCCTGCCCTGTCAGTCAGTCGTAGCACTGAACATATGATGCAGACAGTCGTTTTGTCCGTCTGTTTGTTTACCTTATAGCTATTTGTGTATGGACGCGCGTGTGTATGTGCATATGTCCGTGTCTGTCTGTCTGTCTATCTGTCTGTCTGTCTGTCTGACTGACTGTCTGTCTGTCTGTCTGACTGACTGTCTGTCTGTCTGACTGACTGTCTGTCTGTCTGTCTTTCCTTCCGTCTGTCTGTCTGTCTGTCTGTATGTCTGTCTGTCTGTCTGTCTGTCTGTCTGTCTGTATGTCTGTATGTCTGTATGTATGTCTGTCTGTCTGTATGTCTGTCTGTCTGTCTGTCTGTCTGTCTGTATGTATGTATGTCTGTCTGTCTGTCTGTCTGTATGTATGCATGTCTGTCAAGACATCGGATGCTTTACATGCCTCTGAATATGAACCGCTCAGATTCCGTCGAAGGTGGATTTATAAGTCGACGCAAAGAATCACGCCACCAGCATCATCATCAGCATCAGCATCACCAACATCATCAGCAGCAGCAGCAGCAGCAGCATCAGCAGCAGCATCAGAAGCTACAAGAAGCCGGAATTCCAGTCTCAAATTCATCCACACAGCACCTCTGGTCCTCCGCCTAATGCCTATGCGTATATGTCTGCGTGTGTATATCTGTCTATCTGTCTGCCTGTGTGTCGATCACTGTATCTCTCTGTCTGTCTGTGTGTTTGCTTGTCTTCCTGTATGTCGATCTATGCGCATGCCTTTATATACATCTGTTAATCTGTCTGTCTATCTGGGTGACTGTCTGTGCGCTTGTACCTGTCTTGCGTGCCTTTGTGCGTTTGTCTATGTCTCTGTTTGTGTGTCTATCTGCCTGTCTGTTTGTCTGTCTATCTGTTTTCTGCCTGTTTGTGGGTCTGCCTGTCTGTCCGTGTGTCTGTCTGTGTGTCTGTGTGTCTGCCTGTCTGTCTGTATGTCTGCCTGTCTGTCTGTTTGTCTGCAAATCTGTTTTCTGCCTGTCTGCCTGTCTGTCTGTGTGTCTGTCTGCGTGTCTGTATGTCTGCCTGTATGTCTGGTTGTCTGCATATCTGTTTTCTGCCTCTCTGTGTGTCTGCCTGTCTGTGTGTCTGCCTGTCTGTCTGTATGTCTGTCTGCGTGTCTATGTGTCTATGTGTCTGTGTGTTTGTCTGTCTGTCTGCTATGAGAATGCGTTCGTTCTTCGTCTTCTCGTCGTTGCTTCGAGCACGATTTGTCACGCGAGACTTGGAATTTATATGCCGCCTTTTACCGCGAACTTCGTTTCGTGGCGGATGGCTTACAGCGCGTAGTAATAAGGAGGCGAGTAAGAAATACCAGAAACAACATTGAAGGATGGTGCGCCAAAACCCAATCCTGCATGCGGGTAAGCGCCATTCAGCCAGAAATACCAGATGCATTGCTGTTATAGATCCTGAAGTGGATTTGAAATCGAGGAGAGCTTCATTCTAGGTAGTACGACTGCATTTATGGTTCATATATACACGTACATCCTTGCAAGAAAAACTGGAATGGTTTGTAATAGTGCCTTCCGGGCGACAGTCGCGCGCGCATATACCATTGGTCCATTTCCCTATTTCTAATCAGCAAAACAAAAAACCTTTAGGCCGATGTCGTTAAAAAACCAGTTAAAAACTACGCTGAATAGGCAGTCTTGCTTTCGAGCTGTTATAGCTGTTCACGTTGAAAGTTATATAGTTGACAGAATATAATTATATACTTAGGTGTCCTATATTTTGCCCAATTAGCTGCATCGGTAATAACACTGACCATGTCACACGCGACTCTGTGGTAGAGAGCGTACGGGCCGCGGTTCGCTTCCCGAAGGTGGCCATTTCATGGACTAAAACTCGGGCTAGCACGGTCCATACACGTGGATCTAAATGGCGTGGCGCCCATTCAAACGAGGGAGGGGTTTGTTTGTTTGTATGTACACTTGTTAAGCTCGCTACTACTACTCAGAGGCGCTCCCGACTGCATCGCGGAAGCTGCAACTCTCCAGCTGCAAGACAGCGAACACACCCATGCAAGGGTGGTGAAGGATCTCGCATGATCAAGTCACTGAAAGGAATGAGCATGACATTTGTATAGTATTGCATACAGGATCGAGGCCATAAGTGCCCGGTCACTATGTAAATCGTGTACATTTACAATTTAGCTACTGACGATATTATACTACAGAAATTATCCAAAATACCAAACACAAATGCAAACTACATTCGTGGTGCATGATGGCCGGTTGCTTAGAGCGCTCATGCCACAAAGATATGTTTTGTCTGTCTGTCTGTCTGTCTTTCTCTCTTTCTCTCTCACTCTCTCTGTCTCTCTTGACGTTCCAAATCTCAGATAGAGATACTGAAAGATACAGAGAGAGAGAGAGAGAGAGAGAGAGAGAGAGAGAGAGAGAGAGAGAGAGAGAGAGAAGAGAGAGAAAGAGAGAGAGAGGCAGACAGACAGACAGACAGACAGACAGACAGACAGACAGACATACAAACAGTCAGAGAGAGAGAGAGAGAGAAACATTCTTGCAAAAACAAGTATGAAATCGAGGACTGGTGCAATTTGAACCCAATTAATAGGTTCACCGAGTCAGAATGTGCTGATAAAACGCTTCATTGAACACTCTATGTAGGTAAGTCATCATAGCGCCATAACAGCCTTATTATATCGAATATTTTGTATTATATATTATTATGAGACTGTACATATACATACATGTGGAAGAATATGGTTGTATATACTATGTATACCATTGCACAGGCACATGAAGTTTCTATTTGTATCTGTGTCACTCTGTCTACGTCTTTCAGCCTCTTTCACTTTCTCTCTTTCTATTTGTCTGTCTGTCTGTATGTCTCTCTCACTCTGTCTGTCTCTATCTATCTCTCTTTTTCTCTCCCCCACCACCAATGTACAAAATCTCATATTCATAATATGGTTCTACAGGTATAGCCTACTGTAACAGTACATCGGTTGAAGACACGTCAGTAACTCAGTACTTCGGCCTAAATCACATACATGCACAATTGCACAATTGCACAATTGCACAATTGCACAATTGCACAATTGCACCATTGCACAATGATGCACATGTCATGTATGCGTCTGAGCAAAACATTCATACATTGGAAATGTTAGGAATGCGATCATCACGAAGGCAACCACCAATTAAGCGGGTTGTTCCTCTCAATCGATTCCGATTCCTATTCCATAGATTCTTTTATTCGATTAGGCTACTCGATTATTTCCATATTTGATTATTCGATTCGTTATCCGATAAATAATCACAAGTTCTAATTATCGAAACATCATTTGGTTGGACGCCTTAAAAAAGACAACAGACGAGATTACTTCTAAATCTCTTTATATGCTCTTTCTCTGGCCTGTCTCCTCTGTCTGTCTATCTCTATGTCTCTCTGTCTCTGTATCTCTCTGTCTCTCTGTATGTATGTATGCATGTATGTCTGTCTATCTGTTTGTCTGTCTCTCTCTCATTATCTGCATCCACCAAGTCTATCTGCTCCTCTATACCTGTCCATCCTATCCTCTCCGTCTGCCTATCTTCCTTAATTTCTCCTACTGTATATGCTTATCTCCTCGTATCTGGATATCTGCCTATCTCTCTGACATCCCATATATAATGTCTCTATGTATCACTCTTTGCTTCCCTGCGTCTCCGCATGCCCGTGCTTCTCCTTGCTTCCATAACTGCCTTCCTGTCTGCAACGATGGTCCATCCATCAAACGAGGATAGAAACTCGAGCATCGTCTCTTTATTGTCGCTCATCATCATCCTGCTTACAACAAAAACAGCATCAGCAGCAAGCGGCCTGTTCGACAATGACGTCTGTGGTGACCAAGATGTCAACATTGAGATGCTCCCAATATGTTTGACAGTCGCATTCCAAGTCAGTGTACGGACTGAAGATGTATCGATATTCTCTTCTACTTCGATGGCCAAAGAGTCAATCGTAAAATTGAGAAAAAATTCTGGGAAAGTGTAACAAAATAAAAGGCGCGATATGCGAGAAGATAGAGGAGGAGAAGGAGAACCAGGCGGTGGAGGAGAAGAAGGAGGCGAAGAGGAGGAGAGGGAGGAGGAAGAAGAAGGAGAAGAGGAAGATAAGTAGGAAGAGGAAGAGGACGAGGACAAGGAAGAAGAAGAAGAAGAAGAAGAAGAAGAAGAAGAAGAAGAAGAAGAAGAAGAAGAAGAAGAAGAAGAAGAAGAAGAAGATGAAGAGGAAGAGGAAGAGGAAGAGGAAGAGGAAGAGGAAGAGGAAGAGGAAGAGGAAGAAGAAGAGGAAGAGGAAGAGGAAGAGGAAGAGGAAGAGGAAGAGGAAGAAGAAGAGGAAGAAGAGGAAGAGGAAGAGGAAGAAGAAGAAGAAGAAGAGCAAGTGGAAGAGGAAGAGCAAGAGGAAGAAGAAGAGCAGGAAGTACAAGTAGAAGAAGAAGAAGCAGAAGAAGGAGAGGAAGGAGAAGAAGAAGGATAAAAAGAAGTAGAAGAAGAAGAGGAAGAAGAAGAAGAAGAATAGGAAGAAGAAAAATAACAGTAGGAACACGAACAAGTAGAATGAGAATAAGAAGTAGAATAAGAAGTAGAATAAGAATAAGAAGTAGAAGAAGAATAAGAAGTAGAAGACCTGTCTTCGACGAGCGATGGATTTCCGGCAAATGTCACGTGAGAAGTGGATCACTTACACCACGTGACATGTCCGTCGACGACCGAAGACCAGATGCAACAATCAGCTGATTTATAATGGAAAGGTAGAGGAAGAGGGAGAAGGAGAGAAAGACATTGATAGGGAGACAGACAGAGCCTAGAACAGAGACGGGGACTGAGGGGGAATGAGACGCATTGACAGGCATATACATATATGCAGACACCGGAGTAGATACTTTGAAAAGGACAGGGACAAGGAAGGATGGAGCGGGAAGGATGGGCACAAATGAGATGAGGCTGTGGAGGGAAGAGGAGAGGGAGCCCGCGTCGTATACGCAATATATAATTATACTATTCACATTGCATTGCTTTGTCGATATATATTTTCATGACTAAAAACTCAATTATTATCGTTAATGTATTCGAAAAAGCCAAGCTTCTAAAGCGCTTTTCGAAATATCCAAACGCCGGGCGGGCATCAGCTTATTGACGAGCGCTGGACATATTACTCTGATTTTTAACTATTAAGCCCTGCCTTATCATCGTGTGATGGGGATTCTCCACCCATTACCGGACGTGCTTGGTTGGAATGACAACACAAAAAGCGAGGAGGCACACACATCCAAACAGTGGCAACCAATGAATCTAGGTAAAAAAAATTAGACATACAGGGTGGGCCATAAAAAGTAACCCCTCCGGTTTTTAGCCCATATCTTGGCCAAACATAAGAATTTTTAAATGAAACTTTACAGTCTTAAAGGCAATCCATATTTGCGTACAATGGTCAAATTTCAACAAAATATCTCAAACAGAACAAAGTTATATTACTTTCAGCGTGGCCACCCACCGTTTTTTGACGATTCAAAAACGCGATGCAACAAAAAGTTTTAAAAAATCAATTTAAATATTCTGGCCAATATCTAAAAGTGATATAACATTTGTTCTGTTTGAAATATTTTGATGAAATCTGGCCATCATGTGTAAAAATGAATTGTCTATAGGCCTGTAAAAGTTCATTTCGAAATTCTTACTTCTGGCCAGGATATTGGCAAAAAACCGTAGGGGTTACTTTTTTTATGGCACACCTTGTATAATGGTTATGGGAAAACTCACGCATTTAGGTAGGCCTATAAGCGCGTATGCATGTGAATAGGTATAATACATCAAGTCAAATCAATGAAACGAGACACCAATTCGTTTAAGCTAATTACAAAAATTATCATGGGATAAACAAAACGTTAAGCTTGCAATTACTGTGTAATTCGATTCGGGGAAAGTCTATAGATCTATTGCTTTATAAATATTACGTCGATTCTTCTTTTCCACTATGTATTATGATTTTAAAATCATTCATCATCATCTGGATAGAAAACCAAATTTAACTCCGATAGCTTCTGCGTATCAGGGCCGGATTAAGGCATGTTCAACATGTTCGGCCGAACAGGGGCCCCCACACTTTAGGGGGCCCCCACATATGCAATATAATTTTTTTATCGCTGTTAATCATAATAGCAAAAATGAGTAAAATATCTCGGAACAAATTGTCAAATTATTTGAAAACTTTTGATTTTAGCATAGCAATAGACTTACAACTTTTGAGCATGATTTTTGTGTGGGGGCCCTCATTGGAGTTTCCAATTCCAGGCAAACTTATCTTAAAATCGGCCAGAAATTCTAGCAAGGGTTGTCAGTTTAAACTAGCCTACTTAGAACTATAGGATTTTAGACATTTAACACCTCTTCCGATCGGAATTCAAGTGCTATGCAGCGCATTTATGAAATGGCATCGTTATATACACTCTGGTTTTACGAATTAGGCCTACTACTTGCGCAAACGCGAAAATATATAGGCCTATAAAAATATTAGTGTGTGATTAGTGGCGGCGCTTAGAAGGACAAATCACGGCAAATGCCCTGGTACAAATCCTTTGCCTTGGTCGTTGTCCTGTCATATAAGACTGCCAGAATATTTTCCCTGCCAAGAATTTATTTAGGGCATAATTAAATCGCTTCTGCACAATTTACTTGTATGATTGCCCTGACTATAGGCCTAGATGCCCTGGTAAAAAGTCTTATTCTAATATTCTTATACGGTAATAGATAAATACTTTAACAACTAGACTGGCATATAAAAGAAATGTTCAATTTTGTTCACATTGTAAAAAAGAAGGATCGCATTACTAACAGTGGCGGCGCCAGGATTTCAGTTTTGGGGTGCTGAATCCTCACTAAGAAAATTTTTCATTCTCATCCTCAAAATTTTCTGCCGACCTTTTTTTTAATCATCCGCTCGAAATCTCACGGAAATTTTCCGTTTTCATCCGCCAAAATATTCTGCCGACCTTTTTTTTAGTCATCCGCTCAAAATCTCATGGAAATTTTCCGTTTTCATCAGCCAAAATTTCTGACGACCTTTTTTTAGTCATCCGGTCGAAAATCGTGGAACTATTTCAGTTTTGCTTGTAAAAAACCCGGATGGCCTTTTTAACGCCCGGGTTGCCCTTTAAAGGGGGCTCAGCCCCCTATAAAAAAAAGCACCGCCGCTGATTACTAATAGACGAGTGTTGATTTGTTGAATATAACACGTTTTGTGTCAATTGTGTGTCCTTTTTCAGTGAGTCTGTAAGTTTGGGACCCCCACAGTTTTACCGAACAGGGCCCCCACATTTGTTAATACGGCCCTGCTGCGTATATGAACACTGATGTTGCATTAATAACCGTGGCAATGATATTCACGAGATAATTACTACGTGGGCACAACGTGGAGATTCTTGTATTATATTTCCAACAATAATTAGGGTAGTTAATGTATCACTACTGTTAGCAAGCTGCCTAATACGCTGCTTTGCGATGTCCAATGACATAATTATATTATAACCTGTGTTTGATTGAGTTAGAACCACTGCAACTTTACCTGAAACGATTAGTAGACCTGGACCATGCAGCAAAAACATCTTATTAAAATCTTTTCTTTTTTCCGACACCATTTTAGGAAACCAATGAACAATTTGGTCTTACTCCAAGTTCTATCAGCTGATTAAATCCCCTGTTATAACCTGAAGAATTCATAGCCAGTTCCCACCTAAATAACATTTTAGACAGCTCTATTGTAGATGCTCAATCACGGGGTCATTGGGGCGAATGACCCTAAGCCAAGCAGAGGTCCAGGAGCATGCGCGATGGAAATGTGTCGCAATTTCCTTTCCGTGGCTGCGTCAATAGCCGATCCCTGACCAGCTGACCTACTTTGTATGCTTGTCATAGACGAGAAGCAAATGAATTACTTGGACTTTTTGGTCCGTCGACGGGAATTGCTTTTAAAACGAGCGGAACAAGGAACGAATCAACCCACGAAGCAAATCAAATCGTTTTCTAAAAGCCAAGTGGAACAGGAATCTGATCAACGTAACGTCGGAATTCCTGAAGAGCTCATTGAAAGTGAGCGCCAGCTTATTAACGAGCGCTAGGTCGAGTTTGAAGGGCTGAGAAGCGGACCGATGTTGAACTTGGAGAGAGGCAAGGATGGGTAGGTAGAGTGACAGAGAGACAGACAGGTAGACAGAAAGGCAGACCGAGAACAAATAAAACACAAGGCAGAGACATGGAGAGACAGAGACAGACAGACAAACAGGCAGAGAGAGACAGAGAGAGAGAGAGAGAGAGAGAGAGAGAGAGAGAGAGAGAGAGAGAGAGAGAGAGAGAGAGAGAGAGAGAGAGAGAGAGAGAGAGAGAGAGAGAGAAAGCAGTTCTTACACCCACGAGTTAATGATAATCTGTCAACAATGCATACATACACATGCATACATACATACATACATACATGCATACATACATACATACATGCATACATGCATACATGCATACATGCATACATACAAACATACATACATACATACATACATACATACATACATACATACATACATACATACATACATACATACATACATACATACATACATACATACATACATACATACATACATACATACATACATACATACATACATACATACATACATACATACATACAAACATGTCAAAACACACTTATTACTACACAACGACGTGACTTGTATCTGGTATCCCACATCTGTTGATTCCGTTCATTTTCATCGGTAATAAGAACTCATTTAGCGGCAGTTCTATACATGAATTAGTCGATCGAAAAACGCACCCATCGGTAATGATCTGCACATAATAATATAGGAAGGATGGAATCGCTGCGAATTGTATTCTCATGAATAGAAACGAGTTTCCTCATTTGCAGCAGCAGCAGCAGCAGCAGCAGCATCGCTTGGGACAGGAGTTGGAGCGCCATCAATTGATGGATTGACGGATGGATTATTCCGGACTGAGTCCTTACCTCCTCCTCCGTCTCTCCCTCTGGTCAGTCGACAATTGGCGGACGACAGATGTAGAGATGAAGGAGGGCAGGGAAGGATGGGATGGAGGTATGGATGGAGGTATGGAGTGGATGGAGGGAGGTATGGAGGATGGCAGCAATGGATGGATGGATGAATGGATGGATGGATGTAGGGATTGATGGTTGGATGGATGGGTGGAGGGGGATGGGAGGAAGGTATGGAAAGATGATGGATGGGAGGGAAGGATGGATGAAGGCATGGAGTGCTGGAATATGGGTGGGTGGATGGAGGTAGGGATGGTCGGAGGGAGGGGAGGAAAGGATGGATGGAGGCATGGAATGCTGGAGGATGGATGGATGGATGTAGGGATGTAGAAATGAAGGAAATGGAAGGATGCATGGATGTACGGATGGGGATGGATCAAGTGTTGGAAGGAGGGTTGGGTGGATACAGAGATGGAGGGATGGAGGAGGGCGATGTGAGGATGGATGGAAGGATGGAGGAAGAGATGGAAGGAGGGATGGATGGGTGGAGGAATGAAAAGATGTAGCTACAAAAGAGAGGAGGAACTAGGGGGTGTAGGGATGGCATTCTGGAAATAGGCTTGAGCTCCACACGGAAACAAAAAGCATAGATAGGCATTTGGAGTTACATGCGTAGACACACACAGAGAGAGAGAGAGAGAGAGAGAGAGAGACAGAGAGAAAGGCAGAAACAGACAAGTGTTCAGCTATGCAGTAAGAGAGATAGACTGACACAAGAATGATATAATTATGTGCGTGTTAGGTGTGTTAGGTGCGTGTTATGTGCGTGTTAGGCAAAGACGGAAAACCAGACAGATATATACACTGGATTAGAGATATCTATATAACGTGAACAGCATGTATCGTAACTAAAAAATAGAAAATGATACATGTAGGCCTATAATCACCTGTAAATATATATTATATATTTACATATTATGTATATAAATATATATCATGATATTATCATGATATATATTTATATACATAATATATATATATATATGTGTGAATATTCAGGTACGCAATTGGATATAAACCTCTTTTTGTAAAATTTTCATATAGATTTTAATGATTATGCAAACTTAGCATAATAAATTATGCGATTGCTCCACATGTATTATACGCCCAAGCATACATGTATACATGTACATACACTATAGACACGTTCATAATTGTGTGTCCATGAATTATATATACCTGAACGAACCCCCCACCCACGAACACAGAAACACACGCAAACATGCTCGCACCGGTTGACAGGCAACGAGAGAGAGAGAGAGAGACAGACAGACAGACAGACAGAGACAGAGACAGAGAGGCAGAGAGACCTGCATATAAGGGACCGCTGAAGGGTGAAACAGCGCTGCAGAGGGGAGCGGTGTTGACGTTGATTGGTTGACGATGATCTGATTATTTAATCATTTGTCAGACGATGATTATCATCCATCCACCCACCCACCCACCCACCCATCCACCCACCCACCCACCCATCCATCCATCCATCCATCCATCCATCCATCCATCCACCCACCCACCCACCCACCCACCCATCCATCCATCCACCCACCCACCCACCCATCCATCCATCCATCCATCCATCCATCCATCCACCCACCCACCCACCCACCCACCCACCCATCCATCCACCCACCCACCCACCCATCCATCCATCCATCCATCCATCCATCCACCCACCCACCCACCCACCCACCCATCCATCCATCCACCCACCCACCCACCCATCCATCCATCCATCCATCCATCCATCCATCCATCCACCCACCCACCCACCCACCCACCCATCCATCCATCCACCCACCCACCCACCCATCCATCCATCCATCCATCCATCCATCCATCCACCCACCCACCCACCCACCCATCCATCCATCCACCCACCCACCCACCCATCCATCCATCCATCCATCCATCCATCCATCCATCCATCCATCCATCCATCCATCCATCCATCCATCCATCCATCCATCCATCCATCCATCCATCCATCCACCCATCCATCCATCCATCCATCCATCCATCCATCCACCCATCCATCCATCCATCCATCCATCCATCCATCCATCCATCCATCCACCCATCCATCCATCCATCCATCCATCCATCCATCCATCTATCCATGCTCGATTCATCGACCGACACGGGAGATGGAGACCTGCTGATGCTGATGCAGCTGATGCTGAGGGTGGGGTGGTGGGGTGGTGGGTGGTGCCTTCGTTGTATGATGCAATCATTCCACCATCCATCTATCCGTTGGGGGAGCACTCTCTATTTTTATCGAGATGTGGCTGGGCCAGGAGTGCCTCTGTAGGATAGATGCATGTCCAAGTAGCGCTGTATAAATCTT
>OX457050.1:15017142-15047142 GCA_949752735.1 Lumbricus terrestris | reverse complement strand
CACCGTCGTCTTCCTAAGCCACAGCCACCAATCATCGCCTAACGAGCCAACTATGGAAACGAGCAACTGGCGATAGGCTAATCGACTAAATGGACTAAGTAGACTAACATTGAAGGCGGGAACGAAACGGCGTCACGTGATCGCATCATTAGGAGGCAGCCTCGTTATCGTCATCGCCTACATTCGCTGAAAAATCATCATAACATTCATGCACGTTGGTCTGACTGTCTGTCTGTCTGTGTCCGTTTGGTTGCTGTCTTTGTGTGTATACGTTTCAATGTCATTCTGTGTCTGTCCTCGAGTCTTTTTGTGTCTTGTGAGGGAAAAAGTCTGCCAGTCATCAGTCAGTCTCTCTGCAAATGTAGGCCTACTCGGATTTTATATATATAGCGACCGTGTATAAGGGCTGGATTAAGAAAATGTGGGGCCCCTGTTCGGCCGACCATGTTGAACATGCCTTAGTCCGGCCCTGCCGTGTATTATGGCCTCGACCCTGTTCATTTTTCAATGAATTTGGTCGGGTGAGATCCTTCACCATGCTCCGTTTGCCCGTTTGAATGGCCGCCACGCCATTTAGGTCCCCGTGGACGGACCGTGCTAGCCCGAGATTTTTTAATCTCTGAAATAGTTACCCTCGGGAAGCGAACCGCGGCCCACTCGCTCTCTTTCACTGAGTCGCGTACTGACGCGCGGCCAGCACTCTTACCGATGTAGCTAACTGGGTCAGTGAAAGCATGGGAATAACTTTTTTCCAGATTGTGGTGGTGACTATTGCTCTGCAGCCCATGTTCACTATAGTT
Organism: Lumbricus terrestris; assembly: GCA_949752735.1. NCBI lineage: Eukaryota > Metazoa > Annelida > Clitellata > Crassiclitellata > Lumbricidae > Lumbricus > Lumbricus terrestris. The sequence goes on along the minus strand of OX457050.1, from coordinate 15,046,342 downwards.
CCCTCCCTTCTTTCTTCCTGGATCTACTCTACCCCTCCCAACATACGAACCTAGTATCCGCCACTTTAGGTGGCAATGTAGAATAGCACAATTATTGTTCAAAGTTGTCCGAATGAATTTGATAATTTGACCTTCACGTTCCCTCACCAAGTTTTTAAAAATGGGTAGGGATTTCCCTTGTCCTTCCTCAAGATTTACCGCCCTGAGTAAAGCAGTGTGAACACGTTGGAAGCATCTAAGCTTATATTTATCAGCTGTGCGGCCGATGCGATTTTAAGAATGCATGAATAGCCTACTTGCCAGACAGTCAAATGCTCTCATGTTAAAAATAATAGCCTAAATATATATGTAGGACCGAAAACTGGTGGTGACTATCACCACCACTTTTAAAAGTGGAAGCGACTGGACACCAGGGGCGGATCCAGGGGGGGCCAAAATGGCCATGGTCCCCCATTTTGAAAATCCCATGGGACGGTGGCCCCCCAATTGGTTTCAACAAGCCATGAAATAAATGCAGCGGGTGAGAAAAACAGGGTACGAGGCCCCCCATTAAAGAAATCGCATTGGATGTGACCCCCATTTCCTTTACCACACACTCGTCGACCACAATGACCGACGACTAAAAAAAGGTCATCAACTTTTTTGGCGGCTGACTTGGTATATTTTTCATGGAAAATTGGACGGATGACTAAAAAAGGTCATCAACTTTTTTGGCGGCTGACTTGGTATATTTTTCATGGAAAATTGGACGGATGACTAAAAACAAGGTCATCAACTTTTTTGGCGGCTGACTTGGTATATTTTTCATGGAAAATTGGACGGATGACTAAAAAAAGGTCATCAACTTTTTTGGCGGCTGACTTGGTATCTTTTTCATGGAAAATTGGACGGATGACTGAAAAAGTCATCAACTTTTGGCGACGAACAACACGAAAGTTTTCCCCTGTCCCACCAACCAACAAGAGCGAAACTTTTGGCCCCCCCCTTCGAAGCGTTCTGGATCCGCCCTTGCTGGACACCACCGTCACAATAGAAAGTTACACCTATATCTGCAAGCTAGTCAGTCAGTCGGCCAGTCATAAAAGCAGTCAATCAGTCAGTAAGTGATTTATTTGTCCATTTTTAGCCATCTCTGACTCTCTTTCCCTATTTATATATCCTTATAAATAAACAAATATATAGTTCATATACAGTATATATGTATATATAGTTTATACACAGTATATATATGTACATATATATATATCCCTCGATCCCCATCCTCCAATGTTCTCTTTCCCACTTAACCCACTCCAGCATCAGAAAGCAACCTCACAACACGTTCCGCACAATTATTCCTTCAGACAACGATATATAGACCTCTATGTATATATATATACACATATATATATGTATATATGTACATATATATAATATGTATGTATATATATGTATATATATATATGTATATATATAAATAACATGTATATATATATGTATATATATATGTATATATATGTATATATAAATAATATGTATGTATGTATATATGTATATATATAAGTGGGTCGTGCACATGAAGCAGACATCGCCTTTCAGCTTTAAAAGCCGAACCCTAGAATTGATGAATTGTTCTACTCAGTTCAATCCCTCGACCGACTAAGAGACAAAGACTTGTAGTCGCCGTTTGTTGCACGAACAATGCTCTCCGGAGACAATAGACTTGACAGCTACATCCACGGTAGACAGATGGATGACAATTGATGTTGCGCCGGTGTTTCACTATAGCGTGCCATTGCAACCTGGTGTAAGTAAGTAAGTAAGTAAGTAAGTAAGTAAGTAAGTAAGTAAGTAAGTAAGTAAGTAAGAAAGTGAGTGAGTGAGTGAGTGAGTGAGTGTGTGAGTGTGTGAGTGAGTGAGTGAGTGAATGAGTGAGTGAGTGAGTGAGCAAGTAAGTAAGCAAATAAATAAATAAGTGAGTAAGCGAGTAAGTAAGTAAGTGAGTGAGTGAGTGAGTAGGTGAGTAAATAAGTATAAGTGGTTAACCAAGCAAGTAAGTAAGCAAACAAATAAGTGAGTGAGTAAGCAAGTAAGTAAATAAATAAACAAGTGAGTAAGTAAGTAAGTTAGCAACCTTTATTTACATCAATGAGTGAGTGATTAAGCAAGCAAGTAAGTAAGCAAATAAATAAGTGAGTAAGCGAGAACGTAACTAAGTTACGCAAGCAAGTAGTAAATAGATAAATAAATAAATAAATAAATAAAGTGAGAAAGTAAGTAAATAAGTTAGTAAGTTAGTAATAAGTTAGTAAGTAGTTAGTAAATAAGTTAGTAACTCAACTAGTAAGTAAGTAAGCAGGTGAGCAAATAAGTAAGTAAGTAAGTAAGTATAAATAGGTTAGTATCCTTAATTTACATCTGACAAGTGCGCATCCTACCACGACACTTAATTTGTTTTCAATTGGAGTCATGCAATGCTCTTAGGCATTTAACGACTTCTATAGCGCTACACTCTCCCAACAGATCGTGAATAAACTTACCACAAAGCATTCTACCCTACCAATTTCATGGCCTGGCTTCTACGAGCGCCTGTGGAAGGTTTACCCTTACTTGACGATGAAGAGACTTAATCCTGGCAACTACAGGTTACTTCGTGGGCTTAATTACCTAATCAGAGCGGGTGCCATTTGAGCCCAGTCATATACTGACCAGTCAATCTAGGAGAGTGGGAGGATCGTCCGATTGGGGAAAGGCCGACTGTGAGGGGAAGGAGATGATTGAAGCCAGACATCCTCGGACTACGATAAGAATCAGTTAGGCGCAAAGAGCTGAAAGCAGTGGCGGGAATACCCTGTGTATACTTTGACCGCCAATTGCGACCGGCTGGCCTGGGTCACCTGCTGGACAAGAGTCCGCCCATGCATCTGTCTCTGCCTGTCTGGCCTTGTGACTGTGTGACCATCTAACTGTCTGAGTGTCTGTCTATCGATCCGTCCATCCGTCCGTCCGTCCGTGCATCCATCTATCTGTGTGTCTAGTAGTGTCTACCTGTCTGACTCTCTTACTGTCTGTCTGCATGGCCGCGTGACTAAGTATAGGTTTGTCTGTCTGCCTATCAGTCCGTCCCTTTGTGTAACTGACTCTCTGTTTGTTTGCCTGTTTAACTATCTGTCAATCAGTCCGTCCGTGCGTCCGCCCGCCCGTTGGTCCGTCCGCCTGTTGCAACGAAGTGACCTGTGTATTTAGTGTACTTCATTAAAAAATACGCCGAAATTATTTACAATTTATTTACTATCATTGTATCTATATGACACGTTCATATAACAATGGCGGACCCACGGGTCTGTGATAGCCTACAGGCATGCCTGCCACTAGCCTAAATGGTTCACGCCAAGGCTCTTTGAATTGTGTGGATTGATCTTGGGTTCACGCTGTCTATTACTCCCTTCTTTGAAGTTCTTTCTCATCCACAGCACCTTCCTCATAGGATGCATTCTTAGCTTAGCCTTTAGCCCATGACACCGGCCGAGGCCAAGACTCTGTCGTTTGTCGGTCAGAGGTCATTGTACCAGTACAAATTATACACACGGAGACCTCTATGTTTGAAAGTAAATAAGTAAGTGTGCGTATATGTACAATCCGTATGTTTATATCTAGCATGCGTTTAAGTTATTGACATCCATCCATCCATCCATCCATCCATCCATCTATCCGCCCACTTGCCGCCCGCCCGCCCGTCGTTCCGTCCGTCCGTCCATCCGTCCATCCATTAATCCGTCCTTCCGTCCGTTCGTCCATCCATTAATCCGTCTGTCCTTCCATCCATCCATTCATTCATATATTCATTCATTCATTTATTCATTTATTCATTTATTCATTCACTCACTCATTCATTCATTCATTCATTCATTCATTCATTCATTCATCTACCCACCCACAATCCAATCCAATCCAATCCAATCCATCCATCCATCCACCAACTCACCCATCCAGCCACCAATCCGTCCGTCCTTTTGCTCAATCATTTCTTCATTCATCTACCCACCCACCATTTTCCTATAAGTCCAATAAAGTATTTTCTTACTAAGTCTTATTTTTCACTTAGTCCAGCAGTCTGATGACGACGTAGGCTAATTTATTTCGATGCATGACCAAAAAAGCAGAAATTGGTTCAAAACAGAACCAAAGGTTTAAATGATGATGATGATGATGATGATGATGATGATGATGATTATGATGATGATGAGTTTTCTGCCGGATTGTCACTGGCTTTAAAGCCACCTTTTAGCATGAGATGAGTGAGGTGGTTTCCCATTGCCTTCTTCAAAGACAATTCTGGGCGAGCAACCTGCATGTCCGACGTCGCTACGCGGTGGCTTGGGGTAGATTCAAACCTGCAAACCTCCTGTCACAAGGCACAGAACAAACCGCTACACCACCGCTGCCATGGGTCCAAATAGAATACTGAAGTATTTATATGTAGGCCTATATAATTATGTTTACCACGTTTAGTATAAAGTTCAATTGACTATCTTACTGATAAGTAGCCTTAGTATCTCTTTCGCCCCTGATTCTATGGCGGACCACCATGGAATACTCTAATGGACAACACTTTTGACTCAACGCAGCGCTTGTGAATAAGCTGGTGCCACACGCTTGGCTTTCGAGTAGCGCTGTAGAAATTTTGAGATTATACGATCGTTGTCAATTGCTTACATACTTACTTACTTAGATGCGTGACCTGATTACGCGCGTTGGATAAATGGAAAATTAAACTTAATATATATGTAGGGCAGTAAATATATTTTACAACGAAGCATATTTAGAACATGCAAATACGACAACCATTATCTCCGATTAATTAAATAATTGTCTAATTCTACGAATTTTACAGTTTACTGAGGGACTTTTTTTAATGTCATTGGGGTAACAGCGCGCACGAATACATCGCAATGCAGAGGCTGCAAGAAGAAGGGCCGCTTACCAGCCGCCATGTTTTTCAACCACGAGGTGTATGCATGGTGTAAGAAGGGATGGTGTGCGCACTTCTTATACTGGCCATACATTGTTTTTGGCTCTTTTTATTTTAATTCAGCAGGTGGCGCTGCTGTCCCCAGTTGATGGATGGCAGCATATACAATATAGAGCAAGAAGTATAAGAAACGTTCGAAACATGGAACATATGGACAAGGAGAGGGCAGGATCATAGCAGGGAGTATCATTTGGAACATATAAGGGGCGATGAGGATCAGGTAACATTGCAGGGAACATGGAACGTCATACGGAACACCAGGAAACATAGGCCTAAGCGAATATACAACAAAGAGCGTGGAACGTAAAGAACATGAAGCATCACAGAGAACATTTTTCAGAGAATATATAGGACGAGGAAGACGGAACATGCATGCATTACGGAACATATGCCACAAGGACTGCAGAACGTAAGGAATATGGAACATCAGGGGAAACATCGGAAACATTAAGGAACATGGAATATGGAAAGTGCAACAAGGAATTGGAACACAAGGAACATGGACCATCAGGTGACATAAGGAACATGGAACTTCAGGGAAAAACAGAATCAGTGAAGAACAAGGAATACGGAACACAAAGAACAGGGAACATCACGGAACATAAGGAACATGGAACATCACATGGAACACCAGAGGCATCAGAAAACAAAAGACGCCGAATAAGCAACAAGGGTCGTGGAACATAAGCAATATACAACAAGGACCATGGAACATAAGGAACCTGGAACATCACGGGAAAATGAGAAACATATAAGAACACGGAATGTGGAACACGCAACAGGGTCTGTGGAACGTAAGGAACATAAGAACCATTAAGATACATGGAACACGGAATGTGGAACAAGGAATGTGGAACACAAGGAACATGGAACATCAGGGAACGTAAGGAACATGAATCATCACTGGAAAACAGAACACGGAATGTGGAACACGCAAAAAGGTCCGTGGAACGCAGGTAACAGGGAACATAGGAGGGAACACAAGAAACATTAAGGAACAAGGAACCCGGAATGTTCAACAAGGAATGAGGAATACAAGGAACATCAAGGAACATAAGAAACAAGGAACATCATGGGAGCTACAGAGGCATTAAAAATACGAAACGCGGAACACGCAACAAAGACCATGGAGCATAATCAACATGGAACACCTGAGGAACATCAGAAACATTAAGGAACAAGGAACGCGAAACATAATTAAGGAACATATGAATCATCAGGATAAACATCAGAAATATTAAGGAACATATGGAACGCGGAATATGTAGCAAGGGCTTTGGAACATAAGAAACAGGGAACACCAGGGAACACAAGGAACATCACATTGAACGCCTGCGACATTAGAAAACAAAGGGCGCGAAATAACAACAAGGTCCGTGGAACATAAGGGATATAAACAATTAAGGCCCATGGAACATAAGGAACCTGGTATATCACAGAGAACATCAGGGAACAAGGAACACAGGGAACACGGAACATCAATTAACAGTGAACAGAAGGCGCATCACAGAGACAAAGGGAACACGGAACATCGATAGGAACATCAGGGTCAGAGGACATAGAGAACATTGAAACACATATAGCATCACATGGAACAGAGAACACGGAACACAGGAGAAAAGGAGACAAAGAGCAAATGGAACAGAACATAGCAAAGATAATTTGTGTCGCCCTCTTTCTTCGCCCAGACATGAGACTGGCATTAGGGAACGGACGTGCAGTGAAGGAGTATAAGTATGTATTGCCATACAATATCATGAAATTCCATTAGGCCTATGGGCGAGGTCCGTCAACTGCGAACGCCATCGCCATCTAGCGACTTTAGCCACAAATTTCAGCCAAGTGCGCACACCATCCCTTCTTACACCATGATAGGAACATCAGGGTCAGAGGACATAGAGAACATTGAAACACATATAGCATCACATGGAACAGAGAACACGGAACACAGGAGAAAAGGAGACAAAGAGCAAATGGAACAGAACATAGCAAAGATAATTTGTGTCGCCCTCTTTCTTCGCCCAGACATGAGACTGGCATTAGGGAACGGACGTGCAGTGAAGGAGTATAAGTATGTATTGCCATACAATATCATGAAATTCCATTAGGCCTATGGGCGAGGTCCGTCAACTGCGAACGCCATCGCCATCTAGCGACTTTAGCCACAAATTTCAGCCAAGTGCGCACACCATCCCTTCTTACACCATGGTGTATGTAAGAAGACTGAAATTTGACTGTAAGTTTGCTCCTTGGGAGTATGGTATGTTGTACATCGCATTGAACTGCCTTGACGGATCACCATAACGGTAAGTTAGCATGGGGGCCAGGTAGAGTGGTGGTTAACACGCTGGCCAAGAGTGCGAGAGGTAGTGAGTTCGAGCCCCCGTTGGGCGGATTTGCTTTGTAGGCTGCCATTGGCGCCGTGTAATTACAAAACTGTCTGTTCAGTTGGTAGTTAAGTTTAATTAAGATTACTGCATAACCTGTAAATGTAAAGCGCAGTGCGTCTTGCAGGCATTTAATTAAAGAAAATATATTATTATTTATTATTATTATTGTTATTTATGTGCTTCATTGTTTGTATGTGCACTTGTTATAGCGCCCCTTCAAGCTCTCACTACTCAGAGGCGCTCCCGAATGCAGAGCGGACACTGCATCGGAGTTTCACGCCGAAGCGCTGAGCAATTGTGAGTGAAGGACTTGCCCAAGGTCCTTACGCGGCGATGTGGACTCGAACCTCGAACCTTCCGGCTTCAAGGCAACGACGCCACCACTACACCACTGCGCCCCATTGTGTTGAGACCTGAAACCAGAATTCCGAACCTGATGTCGACCGGATCTGCGAAATCGATTTTCTAAATGTCACACACGCAGCCTAATGATTTGGGCGAAAATATAGTATCGGGGACCGAATGACGACACTGAATCTAAGCCTAACTGACCCTCACGACACCTGACCTGACTCTAACCGACCCTCACGACGCCTAATCCTAACCTCTAGGTAGATGTCTAGAACGACTCGATAGCAAGTAAACGATATGGTGGTCACAGATAGAGGCAGAATAGAGCGGCCTCACCTACTGCGATCGATAACCCAATGTTTCCGAGAAAGTAAGTAATTCGGAATAATAATATTGGTAATCCCGAAGACTGCGTGCCTGTCCATGTACACAGTATGGCCGCCAAAGAAATCGCTAAAATAGAGCGCTGTGGCCTTAGCCTCAAATTTTATATTGACACTTATTTACTGCATATTTTCCCTCATTTATAACTTTATTAACCTGACCCTTTTACTTAGATCTTGCGTTTATTACTTACTGAGCGCATTGTATCATGCAAATCGGCTGATAGGTCGCAGCGCTGTATTTTAGCTAAGTGGCTGACAACCATATTGTTTTGTATGCAGGCACGCAGTCTTCGGGATTACCATATTTTCTTTATTGAACAATCCGCGGTTGACAGACCGCCAATTTCTTGGTGGTGGCAAAAGTAATTAAATAATCGTTGACAATTCATGCTGCGTTTTAGAGGCAGCAATAAGGTAAGTTAGAGAATAATAATGACAATTAAGTACACAAGCCACGTATACGGTGCCAAAAGTGCCATCCATAAGCAGAAAATAATCTCTTATGGGCCATCTATAATTATATTACGTGCGAAGAGAAATCGTAATTTGTGTTCTCTATTACGGCACCAAATAAATTATTATCTCGGAAACATTGAGCTATCGATCTAGGTCAGAGGGCTGGCGGAAATATTGGGCTATTGATCGCCGTAGGAGAGACCGCTCTAGCCTCTATCATTGACGGCCATATTGTTTAGTGCTACCAAGCCATTCTAGACCTCTACCCGAACCGACCATCATGATGCCTAACCTGAGCCCTAACCGACCCTCAAAATGCCTAACTGACACGTCGGTCCCTGATACTATAGTTACGCCATGATTTGTAATCCTGCGTTATCAACAACTCCTAACAGTTCTATATTTTATTCATTAATTGATTATGGAGGGTTATCCATCGTCCCTGCTTAATTACTACTTGGGAACGCTCCCGACCCAATCTTGACTGAAAAGTTCTGTTTTTATGTCATGCATTTAAAATAATGGTAAACATGTTGAGATCAACCCGAATCCTCAAAAAAGATTTGGCAACCATATTGCTTTGTATACAGTCTTTGGGATTACCCGACTTATATTTAACAAGAAATCTTGACGTCTACTTGACTTATATTCGACCAACGCTGAAACATATGCAGTGGCAAATTGGTTTTTACGACAACAAAATACAGGTTTACGAAATTACTCTTGGTAGCTTTCGGGAGTTAAGCTGTTTTCTATAAAACTGTTTTTTTGAGAAATCGCGCTTGTGTTTTTTCGTCATTTTTGGGGATTTCGGTTTACCTTTTTATTGAGCCACCAGCAAACACATTGCGGAGACCCTGATATGAACAACCAAAAAATCATATGCAATTTAAAAAACAGACAATTTCAGAGCCTAGAGAGAGTAAGGATGAGGTTTGGAATGAAAAGAGTAACATTAAAGTCATTTGAATGACATTAATTAGTGCTATTAAATCTTACCAGGTAAAGTAAGTGGTTTGCTGATAACGGTATATAAATGCATTGTTAGGCTATAGCTCTGACAAAGATAGATGTGGTGAGACCAGTCAAACATTTTATGCTGTGCTCACTGAAGTCATGAATTTTGTTTTGATTCAGATACTTTTGAATGACTGGCATTGAGTTCTCTCCGGCAGTGACAATTTCGTGCATACTTCAAGTTGAATCAAAGGTGAAATTCCAATTTGATTATATTCCTGTAAATTTGTGCTTGTTTTAAACCCGTCATAAAGCTTGCAAAATATTATGCGCTTCTTTAGAAGCTTATAGTAAAGTATAAATTGTCAGAGAGTAAAAAATCTGGTCAGAATGGATACCATTCTTTGTCATTTCATCTATATCTATAAGAAAGGATGTGACTATGTATGTGACTTTGTCCAGAATGCATTTCCACAGTTTTTGAGCTTTTCACTCCCAACCTTCACTACTGTGTCTGTCTCGGCATCCGACATGCATTGGAGGGGTTCACGAATCTCTGCCACCATGGGGCCAGGGTGGGGCGGCAAACCCCCATTTTCCCTGTTGGACATTGCCCTCGCACGCTTATGACTGCACTTTTTTTCGGTCCCATACGCAATTACGCATAAATGCAGCCGCAGCGCTTGGCAACGTTTTAGACGTGTTTAAGAACAGCGCTTTTGCCAGTTCGTCTTTCGGTCCCATTCGCATAAAAGCAGCGGTTTACACCATTTTAGAGGTATTTAAGGTCAGCTCTTTTGCCAGTACAGATTTCACGGAGGTGGAGGGGTGGGATCTGGGGTGGCGTTGGGGTCGAGGGGTGGGGTGAAGGGATGGTGGAGTGGGGTGAAGGTGTGGGGGTGGGATGGGGTGTGTAAATTTTCCTGAAACCCAAATTTCTCAGGTTGCGTACCGGTAGAGGTCGGAGTGTGGTGGGGTGTTGTGTGGTGGGGTTGTGGCCGGAGCGGGTCGAATCCTAAATTTACCGGGCAACGCCGGGTACCCCAGCTAGTCTACAGATAGATTTTGAAAATGGAACTAATACTTACTTAGAGATCACAAGCATCTACTTTTGACAGGTCACGATTTGCAATTTTGACTTTGGAATAAGAGCAGTCTTATGTTTAGGCTATACGTGAGGCAGCCATGGGTATGAAGTGTTAGTTACTTCATTTTCTTAGCCTCTACATACAACGGTGGCTGTCATGTCCTCTCCCTTACCATCTCATTTTCCCGCTAATTGTCCATGTTGAGTATACTTATAACTGAGTTGACTAGCGGTGTAGGTGGAGCAGGAATCTCTGAATAAAATTTTACCCGACGTGGATTTGAACGACTTGAGACACACAATTTTTCAGCTGACAGCCTGATGTGCAGAGAATGTTGTTTACTTTTAACTGCAGTTACATGATGCCTGTACAGCGCACCAGGAGTAGAATTAGCAATATCTTATATATATTTTCGTAAGTCTGTGTGTTTGTGGTCTTGCTTGTTAGCAATACACGGCCCCAGTTTTGAAGCAATAGATCCCAATCCTTCGCAGGGGGTTCAGGTCGACCCGACACTCATTGGGGGTCGGCGAATCTCTGCCACCTCTAGGGCGACTCTTCATTGATGTTATTTCTTTTAAGAGCGCCGCTCTTTTGTCGGGGCCCTATTGTCGGCGCCCTTTTGACGGGGTGCCCACTTGATCAACTGCATAAATGTTGTGTGGATGCTGGAAATAACACCTGAATGCTGTCAAAAACTTGCCGAATCGATGCTGCAGCTCATTCAAACTATCAAAACCTCCGTGTTATTTTTTTATTGTAGTGACATTAAATGACTAACAGACAGTGAAAGCAATTGAAATAATTTTTGAGTTATCATTGTGTCTGTGTCAATCTGTGATTTATTCAAGTTACAAAGGTAATTGGCCAAAATCTATACTTTTGCAAAAAAAGATTTCTGAAAAAATATTCAATTCTAAGTATTAATTTTGTTCCCAGTGGTGTGTGATGACATTATACATTGAATAGGCACTACATAATCTGTATTTTCAAAAGTTGCTTGTTTTTCAGTGAATTCATTCTTTAAAATATGCCGGTCACAAACTTTTGGCCATTAGGAGTTTCTATTAGACCGGTGTGTTTTGTAGAACCCATTAACTGATGGTGCACTAAACATCTGCTGTAAAATGGTCTCAGTTGAGAATCCCTAAAGGGAAAATTTAGAGCAAAATATTCAATGAACTGAGCTCTGCAAATATTGTGTTGCTTATAGGAAATGTAATGGATGTATTCTTGTAATTTTTTAGGTTTCATCTTTGAAAAAGAGTCCCACTGGCGTATAGTGAGGCAAGTAGAACATTAATTATCATTCTTTGCTTTTTTAACTAACCCATAAATAACACATGCATTGTGCATACATATACAAAGACTGATGCATCAACTGTCAAATCAACTTAATTTGCAGCCATGATTGACATGACAGACTCAGATTTACTTGGAATTTGGCATACTTGTTGAATCACATAAGAATGTTAAACCCACATAAGAATGTTAAACCCAAGAGAACATTTTTTGATCAATTACATCACTCTGAAATACGGGTTGTCAATCTTCCAGCAGAGCTAGAAATGTGTTCTTGGTGTCATTATTCAGCTCTTACGATGACATGTTTGGGTAGATTAATGACAACTGTTTAAAACTTTAACATAGAGACCATATTTGACAATTTGACACTTTACATTAACTGTCCTTGCTGTGTTTCTTAAATCCGAAGATCACACTTCTAGACTACAGAGTCTTGTACAAGACTGAAGAAATCGGAATGGGATTCTATAATTATTCAGTCTATAATTATGCAAAAAAAATTAAGTTGAACATTGGACGATTCCAATTTCAGAAGAATGGACATTGATATTCACAGAATTATAGAAAAAAATTCTAGCAGAGCAACCATTAGAGATCCCATTCTGATTTCTTCAGAGGCTGTTCGAGGTCGAGGTTAAAGTGCTAAATACTTGTCAAATATGGGCTCTATATTACACTTTTAAATAGTCATAAATAATCTACTCAGTAGAGCTGAATAATGACACCAAGAATGCTTCTAGCTCTCACACGAGCTGAGAAGTCTAAAGGAATGAGGCCAAGCGGGTTGGGTTAAATATGACCCATATCTTAGAAAGTAAATGACTCCCAACAATTGTTTGCAGATTACAACAAATTTTCATGAAAGTTTTGCCTCTGACATGAAATTTCCAATTTCCTACAGATTTTAGGCTTCTGGACATGAATATGACAATGACATCAAAGAATTGGCTCCAGTTTCTCTGAAATCATCAAGAGTGTCTATAAATAGAACAATGCATACATATGACATTTGTACCTGTAAATGTTCGCTTCTACATCCCACTGTCTCTTGTATAACTGCTCAGGATTATGTCTGCTGAGCATGCAAGTAGTCCTATGTATGTAAGAGCACTTGCTGCACCGCCTCTTCAAGACTCTAATCCGAAACGCTCCAGACTACAGTATGGTATTGGCATTGCCAGGGCTAACTGAGACTCATGTATTTTCAAATCGTGTTTATTCATTATTTATTCATTAATTTGTTCTAGAAATTTATTCATCGTGCTTTGTGCTCTTTGGCTATGAAGAAGCTCATGGTTCCTTTCACTCTTTGGTCACATAGCATTGAGCCTTCTCAGTTGTTAGCACCTCCACTTAAAATGGGTTCGCGCTGCACTTACTACCTCAGAATAATTTGACTGCTTTCTACCAGTTGCTCAAGTCCTTTTCTTTGGCCGTCTCTGAACTAAGTGTAGATCTGAGTAGACTAAGCACATCGGTCAAATGCATGGGTCCATGATTTTGTAATTCTCGTCTTGTAGCCATTGAAAAATATAGATAAAAATACCATATTTGAAACAATTTAGAACTGCATTAAAGCATTATTGGACCTGGGCCCGGAGGCCGCTTGTACAAATATTTATGCTGTGTGTGTTAAATTGGTTTGAAATAGTGAATGCAGTGCTTTTTATTATTTTTAATCGAATCTCATCAGTTACGAACATGTTAAGTTTTTCTCATCTTTCTTACTTGTCTGGCACTGTGTATATACCAGTATCCAAATATCGTTAGGTCATTCAAAAATAATTCCAATGGAAAGAAGACAACCCTTGACTTAGCAGGTTTATAAGCCCTTTAGGGTTGTCCTTTTGACATCTACAGCAGAGAACTCTTCTGTAAATGTGTTGTCATTGCATATATTTTGTTGCTTTTTTGTTTGTCATTTAATAAATGACTTCAGTCAATACGATTGTAAATTTCGAGGGTGATTTTAGCATGACTGCACACTTTTGTCTATCACCCTCCAAATGGGTTGTCAAGGACACTATGTGTGAGGTCTATTGTCACATTATAATTAAAAATTGTATTCGTTCTTTTTTTGTGATACTATTAATAAAATTCTGGTTCTTGTTTTCAGATGTTCCTGCAGTCATCGATCTGTAACAATGATCGTCGTGTTGCAAACGAACTTATAAATGAATCAAGAACGTAATTTTTTTCGTAGTCGACTCGAAAGCGCTGATAATCCACGGGATCGATGGCGCATCTCCCAACATCCTCTGCACTCGAAAGATACTCTCGATTGCCAACGCTCAGACTCTGAAAATCAAATTCTGTGATCTAGCTTTGCTACATTTTTTATCAACAAGATTAACAATTTAAAATGTAAAATTGCTAAATGTACTGCTTATTTTTTATGGAATGACCTGCTGCTTGACTCTGATTTCTCTGGATCTGCCTTCAGTGACTTGCCACATGTCCCCTACTTTGAAGTCTACAATCTTCTTAAAAGCATGGCTCCTAAATTATCCCAAATGGATTTCATCCCAACATCTCTTATGCTTTCCTGCTCTGATGTTTTCTCCCACCTTATTGCATGCTTGGCCAACCTGTCTTTTGCTGGAGGACATTTGCCGTCATGCTTCAAATCCGCTCTAGTCACACCCTTGCTTAAAAAACCTAACCTAGACTCTTCAGCAATCTTTCAAACTTCAGACCTATTTCCAGCCTTAATAACATTTCTAAGATCCTCAAACGTCTGTTTCTCACTCGTATTAAGAAACGTGAACATCACTTGTCCCAACTTCAGTCCTTATCAGTCATCTTACCGCAAAGGCTATTCCACTGAGACCGCCCTTGTCTCTACACTGGATATCATCTTCTCGTCTATTGACAACGGGAAAGCCTGCCTCTCAGTATGTCTTGACCTCAGTGCAGCCTTTGACACTGTTGACCATCAGTTGCTTCTTTCAAGACTTGCCAATAGCTTTGGCGTCTCTGGGACAGTCTTAAACTGGTTAGCTTCTTACCTGCGTGACCGGAATCAGCAGGTCTGCATTGGGACCGCTCAGTCTGAGTCCACTGTTTGCACTGCTGGTCGTTGTATAGTTCACTGCAATATTGCGTCCACCTTTGTTTGCATTTATCCTTATCCATTTTTATATTTCCGTCTGTGTCCTTTATTGCTGTTTGTTTCGGTTGCCATTTCCTGTTTACTTCCTTTACAAACTTGTATGCCTCCATTGTTTTCTCTTCCATTGTGCACTTCTCAATCTGATTGCATTTTTTCTCTATCCACCCCTGTTTATCTTTCTTCGCTGAGATCTTTACTCTGTTACACAAATTTTTGTATTGTGCTGTAATTTACTGTGAATCTTTCATTCTAATTTTCATTTCCATTTTTTCTCTCGCTAGTTCTAAAGTATCTGAATCTTACTCTTCGAATTGACTTAATTATTTTAGACTATGTGTTGTAGCAATTTCTATTGAGTAACAAATATGAAGTGCTTGTACCCTCAGATATCAAGTACTCATATTTGAGATTGTTTATCGTTGGAGTGTTTACTAGTTTTTCTTTAAGGTCTATGTGCTTTATGTGCAGCGTTATAGTACTTTAGTTTGCAATTACGGTTGTCATTCAGCCGAATGAACTGTAGTTCATGATTTGCTCATACCAATTTATTTTTAATTGTTCGTTTCTTTTGTAATAATTCCTGCACTTAAGTTGAGATCATTTCTGTTGCATATTATAAAATATTATGACTGCAATGTGATCAATTCTGCAATGACTGATACATTTCTGTAGAAATTTTTCTTTTATCTTTGTATTCACACCTAAGCTTTGGGTTATATTTTTGTTTGTATGTGCACTTGTTATAGCGCCCCTTCAATCTCTCCCTACTCAGAGGCGCTCCCGAATGCAGAGCGGACACTGCACCGGAGTTTCACGCCGAAGCGCTGAGCAATTGTGAGTGAAGGACTTGCCCAAGGTCCTTACGCGGCGACGTGAGGTGGATTCGAACCCCGAACCTTCCGGCTTCAAGGCAACAACGCCACCACTACACCACCGCGCCATATCCTGCCATCTTGCCACTATTCGATTAAATGTTTATTCTAGATTATCATCGTTTGCAGGGCTTCCTTTTAAGACTTGCCCTTTCAAAAAAATTGTATTTGTATCTTATTAGTAACTTTATTCAGCTGTTTTACTTTTGGTTTCAATAAATATTATGGTTGTGGTTTTAAATGTAGATTACAACAAGTTTATGTAGACTTTACTAGAACATGACTAATTATGAATTTTGATTTTTTACATATCTTTTTGCCGATCACTTAGCATTTTGGAAGACTTTAATGTTAATTTTATTTCTTGATCCTGTTCTAAAAGTGTATCATTTGCTGAACATTGCTTCTATTATTATTCATGCAATTGTCACAGAATTGTTAATAATGTACCGAAAATTGATTAAATTCAGCTTAACCTGCTTTTATGAATAATTAAAAAAATTCTTTTTTAGTTTTTTTGCTAAAAGGTGATATTTAGCGTGATTGGTACTGACCATTATGTTCCGTTAAAGGCTATTGTTGCTGTTATTGTACTATTGCTACTGCTATTGCTAATAGCATGACTTGAAAAATGTTGGAGATTGTACTAGTACCATTGCTATTATGATTACTAATTATCAATTATTACTAACAATAGGATTACTGATATTTATATTAGTTACTATTGTTAATACTAGCACTACGATAACTAGCATCAGTTCTGTTATGATAGTATAAAAGGCATTCCTATTATGTAATAACATTGCAGACTTTCAAATTAATGTTTGTTTCCTATTAACTATTTGAGTTCTCTATTATAATCCTCTTACTTGACTTTTTGCTAGTGTAAGACTGATGCCGATCTTAAGACCTTGTTTTACTAATATACTCTTCAGTCTGTGTTTAATATAATAATTTGCATGCTTAGATCTCAGCAATTGTGACTATCCAATGTAAGCAGTTGCATACTGGAAATCAGGGCCCATCCTTGTTTAAACTATTGCTCTTTTACGGCTTCGTTTATACTTGATGATTGTTTGATTGGTGATGTTGACGAGTTTAAATGTAATAAACTCGTTGACTTTAACATATTATAGGGCCTAATGCTGACGATTACATTAATAAAATTTATCATTGGGTTTTTCTGTTGTAGTATATTACGGTATTGAATAGTTCACTTTAATTACTAATTCTGATGAAAATATCAAGGTTCATTGACAATCATTGTATAGAAGTAGCACTGAAGGTTCCATATATTAGCCTGGGCATCTTATTATATTAGCTTACAAAGTAAGATGCCCAGCTTTGCAGTTACATTACCGTTCCATGTAGAAAGATAGGACCCTTGGTGAAGTAAGCTCTGCAAGTCGCCACCTGGTTACCTAAGCAACTTGGTGAAGTAAGCTCTGCAAGTCGCCACATGGTTACCTAAGCAACTTGGTGAAGTAAGCTCTGCTAGTCGCCACATGGTTACCTAAGCAACTTGGTGAAGTAAGCTCTGCAAGTCGCCACCTGGTTACCCAAGCAACTTGGTGAAGTAAGCTCTGCAAGTCGCCACATGGTTACCTAAGCAACTTGGTGAAGTAAGCTCTGCAAGTCGCCACCTGGTTACCTAAGCAACTTGGTGAAGTAAGCTCTGCAAGTCGCCACCTGGTTACCTAAGCAACTTGGTGAAGTAAGCTATGCAAGTCGCCACATGGTTACCTAAGCAACTTGGTGAAGTAAGCTCTGCAAGTCGCCAC
The DNA here is from genome assembly GCA_949752735.1 of Lumbricus terrestris. NCBI lineage: Eukaryota > Metazoa > Annelida > Clitellata > Crassiclitellata > Lumbricidae > Lumbricus > Lumbricus terrestris. The sequence goes on along the minus strand of OX457050.1, from coordinate 15,028,633 downwards.
ATGGTTACCTAAGCAACTTGGTGAAGTAAGCTCTGCAAGTCGCCACATGGTTACCTAAGCAACTTGGTGAAGTAAGCTCTGCAAGTCGCCACATGGTTACCTAAGCAACTTGGTGAAGTAAGCTCTGCAGGTCGCCACATGGTTACCTTAACTATCCACCTGTTGGACAAACCCGAAGTAACCTTGACCTTACTTTGTGGTAAGGTACAGAAGTTACTTTCGAAGTAAGTTGTGGAGGTTGCCATAAGACATAGCTTAAACTATCCACCCAGTGGACAAGCCGTAGTAAGCTTAAGCTTACCATATGACATACTTCGCGATTAGAGTGTATGTCTAAAACACAAGGCACCAATCGACGGCACTCCATAACTAAGCCTTAATCAGGTCAACTTCGAACCAGAAGATGAAGCCATATATACATTATTACATATAGTATATATATATAATTCATATATATATATATTAGGGTTTGCGACGAACGCCCGATTGTCCAGGTCCCCGATTACCCTTTCCCCGATACAAACTCCCCGATTACAAACTCCCCGATAGGCCCAAATCCCCGACAGGCCCAAGTCCCCGATTGGTGATTTAATCTACACGTAAGACCATTTAGTGTCAGTCTGTATAGGCTAAAGAGGGTGACACCAATCGTCTTGGCCTTATCGGTAAACGGAAACAGAGTTGAATAAAGGCAAAGCCAGTTAGATTAATGTAAATAATATTTTTACTTGTGTACGTGTACCAATATGTAATTTGAATTCCTCACTGCACGCTGAATTCAGAAGACAGCTATAAGAGAATTGTCCACAAACTACTTCAAAATATTCATTAAGAAGCGCAGCCGGACAAGCCTCAGGTCGACGTTGACATTCTTCCAGAAGGTTATGGCGGACATTCATCATTGCTGCTCGCGCAGGTCCAGGCTCATCATGGATGTGCAGTGACGTGGGACATTTTACTACACTCCCCTCTTCATCTGTCGTAACGTACACAGAACATCGCATTTCGCGACGACGCTCGCATTCCCACAGAATTAAAGTAGTATCTCCATTCTTATATAACTTGTTTTTGTTATAAAGGTAGCCTAAGTAATTTAAAATCTTTTTACCACGCTGCGTCGTAGAAAATTCTCCACGTTGCATATCCATTTCCGGAATCTAGTTATTCTACAATTAATTCTGACTTTATGTATAATAATACTTTCTTCATTTGGTTCTTATATATGTCGGTGCTGCTCGAATAACCGGCTTTGCTTGTATTCAGCTCAGTTTCCGTCAACCGATAAGGCCCAGATTATTAGTGTCACCCTCTATAGGCCTAAGTGTAGATTAAGTTACCAAGTTTCATTAAATAGATACGAATACGCCTTCATTAAACAAGTGACATGCAATAGGCCTGCGTGAACGACATTATGAAGCCTATACAGACTGACACTAAATGGTCTTACGTGTAGATTAAATCACCAATCGGGGACTTGGGATTAGTTGCATATTCGGGGACTTGGGTCTGTCGGGGTGTTGGGCCTATCGGGGAGTTTGTAATCGGGGAGTTTGTATCGGGGAAAGGGTAATCGGGGACCTGGACAATCGGGCGTTCGTCGTGCTCCCATATATTATACAGTATATATATAAAATTCATATATAATTATATATATATATATTGTATTATATTATATTATATTATATTATATATAGTATATATATACAATTCACATATAATTATATATATATATATATTATATAGTATATATAATTCATATATATATTATATATAGTATATACATGTATATACAATTCATGTATTCATACACACGTGCACATAACAACATTAAGGTTCGGAGGATGTTCGAAGAGGATAAACAAGTCCGGTGAGGAGTTCGAATCGATGTGAAACGGAAGCGAGGAACCGGTAAATCTCCACAGGCAGCCGAGCGAAATGATCGTTGACCAGAAGGGTGAGGAACCGGAACAGAGGGAGGAGGAAGAGGAGGAGGAGGAGGAGGAGGAGGAGGCCCTTTGATGCAGGACGGCGCACAGTGCCAGCTTAGATCTTACAAACTATGGTTCTATTTGTATATATATATATATATATATATATATAAATATATATATATGCATTTAGTATTTTAGTTGAATAATAATTATGTAAGTAATGCTGCTGGCATTCTGCACATATTATCATGACAATCTGGACGTATTTATGTTCTTGGCCTATGCATAAGCACACCTACATCTACGCACACACACACAAACAAACACACATAAACACACACACATATATATATATATTATATATATGGTGATAGGGAGAGATGTATACAATGCGTGACCTGACAATTATCTTGGCGTATGTCCACTTTTGTGAATTCCGAGAAAAACGAGGTAGAAGTTTCGCAATTTTGGACGCCAAAAAAAGATATTCAGTGCAATAGAACTTCTGGCAAAGACGTCATATTAAAGCATCGACATTAATTAAAGGATGTTGCATTAAAATTAAACTGAAATTTAGAACGGTTTTGTGAAATTTTGGAAAATGTTGTTTTATATAGATTTAAATCAATTGCAAGTAATCCTGACCAGAAAAAAATTTGAAAAAATTCAAATAATAAAAGAAAGCAATACACAATCATTTGCGACTTTGTTCGTTTCAATTTTCGCAAGCTTAATACCCTTTTTAAATAAAAGAACGTTTTTATTCCCTGGACATACGACACTATGATACAAAGAAGTGCAGTGTAATGATGTCGTATCTCCTTATCGTCCAATCAGCAACGAGCTTTCTCTGGAGATACGACAAAGGCAACACTGAAATTGGACATACGATAAGTAGTTTTCGTTGAATATCTTTAAAACGACTTGTCGTATCTCCTAACGGTTAACAGTGAAGAAAGATAAATAATTTTTTCCTAAAAATCAAGTCTAAACTCGATTTTGAAAAAAATGGACATACGACAAGATAATTGTCAGGTCACGAATGGTAATTATATTATATTCGTGGTGGTCTGAATATGCGCTAAAGTAGATTACATATACAGTTGAGGCCGAGCGAGGTGGCCAATAATTCGCCGACTGAGCGAGTTAGAGATATAAAGACAGACAGACAGACAGACGGACAGACAGACAGACGGACGGACAGACAGACAGACGAATAGACAGACAGACAGACAGACGGACAGACAGACAGACGAATAGACAGACAGACAGACGGACGGACAGACAGACGAACAAACAGGCAGATAGACAGACAGACGGACGGACAGACGGATAAACAGACAGATAAAAACTGACGAACAGACAGAGAGACTGACTGACAGACAGACTGACGGACAGACAGACCGACAAACAGACAGATAGACAGACAAATAGACAGACACAGAGAGAGAGAGACACTCGTACAGACAGTCAGACAGACAGACAGTCGAACAGTCAAACAGACAGACAGAGACAGACAGAGCGAGTTAGAGATATACAGACAGACAGGCAGACAGACGGACAGACCAACAAACAGACAGACAGACAGACGGACGGACAGACAGACAGACGAATAGACAGACAGACAGACAGACGGACAGACAGACAGACGGACGGACAGACAGACGGACAAACAGGCAGATAGACAGACAGACGGACGGACAGACAGACAGACGAATAGACAGACAGACGGACAGACAGACAGACGAATAGACAGACAGACAGACGGACGGACAGACAGACGGACAAGCAGGCAGATAGACAGACGGACGGACGGACAGACGGATAAACAGACAGATAAAAACTGACGAACAGACAGAGAGACTGACTGACAGACAGACGAACGGACGGACAGACAGACACACAAAAAATGAGATACGCTCAGACACACAGACAGACAGACAAACAGACAAACAGACAGATAGATAGACAGACAGACAGAGGCAGCCAGAGAGGCACACCCGGTGAATATCGATCCGATATCGATCTACAGCTCATAACTGAGCCGCATATAAAGCGTGGCTTAAGTGCCATGAAGCCGACAACGACGGCATTGGCACCAGCACCAGCACCGAGCCATCAACGGCACCATTAGGATCGGCACCGACCAGCGCATGGTAGCACAATCGACACAAAAGGCACCGGTGCTGATGACCCAACCTTCCTTTGTGGTCGCCGGCAATCAGTCGTTTGATGACGACTTGTCGAAATCAAAGCGTCTGTCTTCTCTTCCATATTCAAATAACAATTATTGCCTTCCTTATTGGTTATACATGTACCTTCGTCCTTAGTCACCTCTTTTCTCACTTACCTTCTATTCCTCCTTGATTATTTTCTTCCTCATTCAGTTGTTTATTTCCTAACCTGCCTTCCTCACTGTCTATACCTTCATTATCATTTATCGCTTATACCTTCCTCGTCAGAAGCATTTCCCCTCACATGACGACTCAGTGAGTTACCTTTTTCCTCGCTCACTTTCCTCCAAATCTGTTTTCCTGTTCTCTTCCCCTCCTTCTCACTTACCTGTCTCTGTCAGTTGCCTTCTTCATAAGTTACCTTTTTTGCACCAGCTTTCCTGCATGGCCAGTTGCCTTCACCCTGGTCTTCGCCTGCTTTTGCATCTTCGGTATAGGCAAAGGGACAGAGAGGTATATATCCATGAATATATGGAGGCAGAGGCAGAGACATAGGCAGAGGCAGAGACATAGGCAGAGGCAGAGGTACAGAGGCAGAGGCAGAGGCAGAGGCAGAGGCAGAGGCAGAGGCAGAGGCAGAGGCAGAGGCAAAGGCAGAGGCAGAGGCAGAGGCAGAGACAGAGGCAGAGGCAGAGGCAGAGACAGAGGCAGAGGTAGAGACAGAGGCAGAGGTAGACTCAGAGGCAGAGGTAGAGGCAGAGGCAGAGGCAGAGGCAGAGGCAGAGGCAGAGGCAGAGGCAGAGGCAGAGGCAGAGGCAGAGGCAGAGGCAGAGGCAGAGGCAGAGGCAGAGGCAGAGGCAGAGGCAGAGACAGAGGCAGAGGTAGAGACAGAGGCAGAGGTAGACTCAGAGGCAGAGGTAGAGGCAGAGGCAGAGGCAGAGGCAGAGGCAGAGGCAGAGGCAGAGGCAGAGGCAGAGGCAGAGGCAGAGGCAGAGGCAGAGGCAGAGGCAGAGGCAGAGGCAGAGGCAGAGGCAGAGGCAGGGGCAGAGGCAGAGGCAGAGGCAGAGGTACAGGGGCAGAGGCAGAGGCAGAGGCAGAGGCAGAGGCAGAGGCAGAGGCAGAGGCAGAGGCAGGAAGGCAGGAAGGCAGGAAGGCAGAGAAAAGGCAGAGGCCGAGCCAGAACGAGTAAAAAAAACGGAGTTCAGGACTTCTAAGATCTCTGGAACAAGACTTGAGAGGTCATTAAAACTGCAGAATTATAATATTAGCTATAGACTATAATAGTTATTTCTCCTCAGACGTATCTTTCTGAGTGTGTCTATATATTTGTCTGTGCAAGGTCTGTATTTCTGTTTGTCTGCTATCTGTCTGTCTGTCTGTCTGTCTGCCTGTCTGTCTCTCTGTCTGTCTGTCTGCTATATGTCTGTTTGTCTGTCTGTCTGACTGTCTGTCTCACTGCCTGTATGTCTGTATGTCTGTTTGTTTGTCTGTCTGTCTGTCTGCTATATGTCTCTCTCAGTGCCTGTCTGTCTGCTTTATGTCTGTCTGTCCCACTGTCTGACAGACTGTCTCACTGCCTGTATGTCTGTCTGTCTGTTTGTTTGTCTGTCTGTCTGTCTGCTATATGTCTCTCTCAGTGTCTGTCTGTCTGACTGTCTGTCTCACTGCCTGTATGTCTGTATGTCTGCATGTTTGTCTGTTTGTCTGTCTGCTATATATGTCTGTCTCACTGCCTGTGTGTCTGTTTGTCTGTCTGTCTGCTATATGTCTGTCTCACTGTCTGTATGCCTGTCTGACTGTCTGTCTCACTGCCTTTCTGTCTGGCTGTCTTACTGTCTGTCTCAATGTATGTCTGTATGTCTGTCTGTCTGTCTCTCTCTGTCTTTCTACTTCCGGTTAATTGCGCTACCGACCCCTACCGGTCTCCATCACAGCTGATAGACACGTTACGGTCGCAGTTCATCGTTGACGAATCGTTTTCATCGAGGGGCAAAGTAATTGAAAGTCCAAGTTCACTTACGTTGACGATCCATCGCATATTACGCAACGTAATTCCTCGTCTCATTACACGAGCTAATATAAAAAATAATGTGACGTATACGCCGAGCAAATATTTATGTATTATACATAGCCAATATATGATGTATAGTATTATATATATATATATATATGTGTGTGTGTGTGTGTGTGTGTGTGTGTGTGTGTGTGTGTGTGTGTGTGTGTGTGTGTGTGTGTGTGTGTGCGCGTATATATATAGTGCACCCGGTTTGATACCAGCGATATAATATTATCGAGAACCCGCGGCTGATCATGTATGCGTGTCAATTTTTATATAAACGATCGACATCATATATATATGTATATTTATATCATATACATGCATAAATATATATATGTATATATATAATATGCATGTGTATATACATACAGTTACATATATATATATATATATATATACTATATTATGTTGTCGATCATCTTATACACAAGTGATATATATATTATATATATTATATAATATATATATATATATATTTCATATATATATATTATATATATATAACGGTGCATGTATATAAAGTCCTCTAAGCTGGAACAGAAGCTAATGAGTTGCCATAACAACGCGTCTGTTGTCAATGACGACGACCGCCTTGCTTCTGAAAGGCGTCAGTGCGAAGTATACGATGGATGCTTAAGCACTAAGCAGCCGATATCCATCGCTAACATGTATATGTATATGTATACAGCACCGATGGCTGGTCGTTTATGAGGCGCCATCAGCAATAAATGCTTTCACAGCTGCAGCGATGGGGGAGACTGGGGGGAATGAGGTATAGGTGGCCGACACCCATGTGGACAGAGGAGCTTATTTATATAGGTATACAGAAAACAATATTGTAAACGAACAATGGTTGTTTCGACATCAGAAACGTCCGACTTGATTAAAGGAAGTGAGAGACGTATATATATATATATATATATATATATATATATATATACAGTGGCGGATCCAGAACGTTTCGAAGGGGTGGCAAAAAATTCGGTCTTGTTGGTAGAACAGGGGGAAAATTTGGTGTGATTTTCGTCGCCCAGAAAACTGATGACCTTTTTCTGTTTTTGTCGTCCGTCCAAATTTTCCGGAAAAAGCTACCACTTCATCCGCCAAAAAGTTGATGACTTTTTTTAGTCGTCGGTCGTGTCATAGTCGGGAGCATACTGAATCGAATGGGGGGTCACGTCCCGTGCGATTTTTTGTGGGGGGTCTAGTATCCTGTTTTCTCTCCCGCTGCATTATATTAATGGCTTCTTGAAACCAAATGGGGGCCACGTCCCATGCAATTTGGGGGGATGACCATTTTGGCCCCCTCCTGGATCCGCCCCTGATATGTATGTACGTGCATATATGTATATATATATACATATATATATATATACGACGGTGTCTCAATTCCTATGTCTGCATGGACGGATCCAGGGGCAATCCGGCCATGCCCCCCCATTTAGAAAATTTCTTCTTTCTCACCAGCCATTTTGGCGTGGAAAGTGGCCGTGGCCCTCCCCATCAGTTCGGCAGACCTTTACAAAAGCAAAAGTAGTCTATGATGACTAAAAAAGTCATCAACTTTTTGGCGGATAAAATGGTATGTTTTCCGTGAGAATCGGACAAACGACTAAAAAAGGTCATCAGATTTTCCGGCGACTAAAGATGAAATTTATCCTTGCCCCCCCAACACCGAAAATTTTGGCCCTCCTCGAAACGTTCTGCAGGATCCGCCACTGTATGTCTGTAAATAGCCAGAGAATATATCTTTACAGCCTTTGATGTTTTACATGCATTAATCAGATGTGCCGTTAACACTTTGGTGACGAGTGTTTATAGTACACGTGACTGCATATGTATTGAGACCAATGCATCTACGCCGCGAAGTGTTAATATATGTATACGGCCAATTGTGAAGTTTATAACAATTACATGTATATTGTATGTAATACGTTGTATTGTATAGGCGCTCTGTTCTGCCATAGTATCTATAGATTGGTGTCAATTGAGATAACTACATTACTGCAGTGTTTAGGCTATACGTAGCTGTCACCGGTTGCGGTCTGCCATCTGCGGATCGTTGAATTAAAAATTTAAGGAAATTCTATATCAATTTATTTATTTACGATATTTTGTAGGCCACTCAGAAGCGCTCCCGGCAAGAGCACATTTAAATATAGGATAGTTCGAGATTCTTAAAGAATAGAGTGGAGTTACCCGTGGGCAATTATAAGTCTTCGTAAGTGTAGCTGTAGGAGACCATTCCAGGCTGTAAGCTTCTTTTTATAACGTACTTTTATTTATTTACTTTTTCCTGAACCAAAACAACAAACAAACATGATACAGTTATGGCAGTAAACATAATTAATACTTTAACATATTTTGGTTAAGACGGGGAGACCCTGCAGAAGGGATGGACAATCCCGCTAAATAGCTAGGGCCACCCATTATTCATGTAAAATATAAAAGCAGGGCTGTTTTTAAGGAATTTTTAGAGCTGCATGCAAACCCCTTTTTTCTTTTCCCATCCTCCATGGTAAATTACTTCGAATCGGAGGATAAAGACCTTTTTACTAGTTTTAACTGTATAGAAGTGCCATATATAACAACTGCACAAATTCATTTAGAACTGCACATTTTGTGTACAACTGCACGATAAAAAGGCGCCGGTTAATAGGACCGGTTACAAATTTAAGCCCTGTATCGGACGTATCTATAAAACCGATTCTTTTTATACTCGTTTTGGAAAACACGAGAAATGTATGAAAGAAGAATAATCTTAGGATGCAATGTAACAGAGGCACGTTCGTTTATTTTATTAGTCTACTCATTAAATTTTATGTTTTGGATCTCAGTTGCAGCATGGCCTTAATCGACAGGAAGTTGTCTGGCTTTATGCCTCTATTATAGAAGGCTCATATATCTGCCTGTCTGTCTGTTTGCCTGTCCGTCTGTTTGCCTGTCTGTCTGTTTCCCTGTCTGTCTGTTTGCCTGTCTGTCTGTTTGCCTGTCTGTCTGTTTGCCTGTCTGTCTGTTTGCCTGTCTGTCTGTTTGCCTGTCTGTCTGCATATCTGCCTGTTTGACATGACATATTTTGGAGTGAACATGCATGGCCAGACCAATATGTATACATTCAAAGCAGAGTTCAGTCATCGGTAAATATACATGTATAGAGCTGTTACAGTAATGAGCCTACTTAAATTTAACATATAGATCTGAACATATTTTAAGTACACAAAGTTGCGTCACTCTTGTCTCCACCTTAGAATCTCACTTATTATAATTATAACAGTACATTCAAAAAGCACTTCCCCCAATTTCTTGGCATGACCCTCATCCCTCTGGGTTCATCGTAACACACGTTGTGAAGTGCAACGGTTTAAACGGCTGGTAGAGCTGGCAACCTATGCTTATGCAGTTTACATTGCAATTGCAATGCAATTACGTTTGCATGTAAATAACCATAAAGGGTTTGCCGTTGCAATGTAATTACATTTACATCAAAATGATGTAAATTATTACAAGACATTCTTCAGCTATGGCCTACATTTCAATCATGGCTGTTTTTGAAGAATTTTTAGAACTGCACAACTCCTTCTTTCCTTTCCCATCATCTATAGTAAATTACTCCCGATCGGAGGACAATGGCCTTTTTTGCAAGTTTTAACTGTACAGAAGTGCTTCTACAACTGCACATTTTGTGTGCAACGACACGTTAAAAAAGCCCTGATTTCAATTACAATAACGTAAATGAATATAATTATATTACACATATACACACACTTACAATTACAATTACGTAAACGTGTAACTCCGTGTACAGCTTACGACCTATCCGACGGCGGGGGCTACTGCTCCTTCCCGCGGTTTCTATGGCAACAGGAGGAGGACGGAACGGAACGGAAGTGGAACAGTAGGACGGAGTACGACCGGAACACGGACGTCTGGACGAAGCAGAAGAGCATCCGAGCGAAGGAGACGGAGATCTGGATCAGCAGCAGGATGCATGCGTCTTGCATCAGTGGAGCGGAACCGGATCCCGGAGCGATCCCCTGCTTCCGTCAGGAAGTCGTCTACCGGATCATCTGCGTATCCGAGGAACCGGACGACAAGTTCCGGACGCAGCAGAACCTCAACGGGTGAGGGAGGGTCCTGGATGGATGGACGTTCCAATTGTTATGGTTGATTGGCTGGCTGTTCCGCATGGATGATTTGGATGACTAGCTGCTCCTCAAAGACGTTGAATCGTTCCGCATGGGTGATTGGCTGGTTCTCCAGCAGTTACGAGTGGCTGGTTATTCCGCATGGATGATTGGCCGGTTGCTCTGTATGGATGATTGACTGGCTGACTGCTCCTCAAAGACGGTGGACCGTTCCGCAGGGCGATTGTCTGGTTGTTCTGCATGATTGATTGGATTATTGTTCTGTATGAGTGATTGACTGGTTGCTCCGCATGGATGATTGTCTGGTTGTTCTGAATGGATGATTTTCTGGTTGTTCTGTATAAGTGATTTTCTGGTTGTCCTGCGTCAGTGATTGACTGGTTGTTCTGCATGAGTGATTGGCTGGTTTTCCGCATGGATGATTGGCTGGCTGTTCTTCATGGATGACTGGTTGGTTTTCCGTTGAGATTATTGACTGGTCTTTCCGCAATTACGGTTGACTGATTTTCCGCAAGAATAATTACCTGGTCGATCCGCATGAATGATAGGATGGTTTTTTGCGGGGATGATTGTCTTGCTATACTCAAGAACGATTGTCTGGTTGTTCTGCATGAATGATTGACTGCTGTTCCTCAAAGAAGATTCGCTGACTGTTTTTCATGGTTGATTAACCGTTCTGCTCGAACGATTGACTAGAAGTTTCGCATGGACTAATGGCTTACTGCTTGCCCTGCATTATTATTTATTGGCCATGTCAACAGCATAGTAACTATAGCTCTAACTGTTTCCGCATATGTCACGGTCTACCTGTTCTGCCTGGGTAATTGTCTAATTGTTTCACACGGGCAACTGTCTGCCGGTTAATGTCACAATGGAAGCATAAAGGTTATGTCGAAATGAATTTATTGCTTTTTCAGGTACGATGGATCCGGTTTCTTTTAAGCTATATGCACTGTTTGAAGTATCATGGACTGTATCGCTTATGCCAAAACATACTGAATGATTCAATGATATTTAATTTATAGGAAGTGTGTATAGACTTAATCATGCTAAATAGTCTAAATCATGTAAAATAAACTTAATCATCGTAAATAGACTTAATCATGACAAATAGACTTAATCATGACAAATAGACTTAATCATGATAAATAGACTTAATCATGACAAATAGAATTAATCATG
>OX457050.1:14974642-15012142 GCA_949752735.1 Lumbricus terrestris | reverse complement strand
CAGATTCCGTCGTTGTCAATCCGGGTCCATGCATGTGCCGTCGGATCGGGATTTAAGGATGATGGCGGACCAGGTGAACTTCCCTATAGCTTCCGTATCCTGTCCTAACCAGCTGCGCCGTCGGATACGGTCTTAACGACGAAATCCGTGCATGGAGCTGCAGTCATCCTTGTTCATCCGCGTATACTGTGTTTACACCCTAACGCGTCTGGATTAGTGTAATTCAATCGTCACCCCAGGCTACTCATCGGGGTGGGGGTTGGGGGGCTCGCTGTACCCCTTTATAGTCGTGCTAACCGAATCGTAATAATTATTAGCCAGTAAGCTGAAATATATATTCGCATAAGTTGCGATGAACGGGAGAGACGTTGTGGTGGTGGTTTTTCAGTTTAACGTCATTGTGTGATAGCAATATCATTAGCGACGCCCTCCTACTTTAACCAGGCTTGGGACTGGCACTAGCAGAATGCAACCAGTGGCGGAGTTTAATGCGAGAGACGCTGCACTGGCTTCCTGTTGCTGAGTGAATTTCTTCCAAGGACATCTTGCTGCATCATGCAGGCACGTGTCTCAATCTATACGGTACTGCAATGGTAATATTAATATGGTATAAATCAAGGAGCTTTATGTTTCACGCGAGATTACTTGGGGGTGGGGAGTTCAACCCCTCCCAAAATAAACCATTTCCGAATTAAAAAAAACAAACCTAAATCTGAATATTTTGCCACCATTTCCGTATCAAACCCCAAGAAATTCCCCGGCCACACCGCTTCCCCCTCGACCGGGTCGGCAATTGCTGCGCTCGTCTGCCTGTGGAGTCATACAGGTGCCGCACTATCAGGGCTTCAAATCGAGCCTTTATGGATAAGTCTAGCATCGTTGCATTGTTGCAAGCGTGTTGCCTCGTTTTGTTTTATGCAGCAAACTTTTTAAACAGCACTGTCTTGAAACGCATCTCTTTATACATGCATACACGTATTGTATATATCATGCATGCATGTATTGTATATACTATATATCATGCATACATGTATTGTATATACCATGCATACATGTATTGTATATACCATGCATACATTGTATTGTATATATACCAGGCATACATGTATTGTGCCAGTGGAGAGAGTCGGGGGAGAGAGCGTGGGACACATACGGGCATTGACCCAGGTTGTCCTTCGTGCCTCTCTCCCAATATTCTCTTCATCAGACAAGGTGGTCTAGCTGGTTCAAGATGTTAATGGTATGGACCTGCAGACCGGACAGGTTGAAGATGGGCAACATGACGCGAGACAGACTCAAACAGAGAGTGGCGCCGGACACCTACGGGCATTTAGCCCAAGGATTTCGATGATGATGATGATGACATGTATTGTATATACCAATCTGCATGCCGATAGCCAAGAATACTGCACTGCAGTGACGATGCGCAAAAGCGCTATATGAAATGTCATATATTCATGAATGCATTAACACAAACATACGCATTTATATACGCGTTCCTCATATTTTCATGAGGCCACTAATAAACTTGGCACACAAGTAAATTTAATTAAATTGCATCGAAGGCTGTTATTATAAAAGTCCATTTTACGCGTGGATCAACACAACATTGCATTTATAGCGTCTTTAGTGACTTGTCGAAATCACCACCATGGATATATTATTAAGCACATATAATTATATGGCCTTATGTTTTCCAAAAAAGCATATATATATACATGTATATATATATATAAGTTGTATGCAAACAAGCATTACAGAATATGTCCTTAAATATTATATGTGTATATGTAGATCTAAAAGTCCACGTGTAGGATTATAGTATTATTATTAGCCTACTATGTCTCCCACTCTATTTCCGTCTATCTGCCGAAAAAAAAATCATAATATCCGGATACTCACACACACTAACACACACACACACACAACACACACACACACGCATAACATCCGGATACAATCCGATACACACACGCACATGCACACGCACGCACACACACACACACACACACATATATAATTATTATTGTATCGGCCTACGTCATGAGTTATAACAAGCCTCGTCCCATGCATTCGAGAGTCACTGCATGTTCCGCATTTCTCTCTGGCTCCATTAAGTATTCATTTGCCGCCGCCGTCATTATGTAGGTGCACTTGTTATAGCGCCCCTTCAAGCTCTCTCTACTCAGAGGCGCTCCCGAATACAGAGTGGACACTGCATCGGAGTTTCACGCCGAAGCGCTGAGCAATTGTGAGTGAAGGACTTGCCCAAGGTCCTTACGCGGCGAGGTGGATTCGAACCCGAACCTTCCGGCTTCAAGGCAACGACGCCACCACTACACCACCGCGCCCCACATTAACTACCCCCACACCGACTGGAATCAGGAGGGGCGGATCCAGAAGGGCAAATCCGGCCACGACCCACCACCGATTTAGAAATTTCTTTATTTTCGACCAGCTATATAGATTATATTCTGGCTCGGGAAGTTGACGTGGCCCTCCCCCATGAGTAGTTTCGTAGGCCCCTCCCCGCAAGGAAAATGCACGGATAAGATTTTTCGGCGACCAAAGACGCAGTGGCGTAGGCAGGGGGGGTTTCGGGGGTTAAACCCCCCATTGGCTCCGGGAAAAGGTTTTTTTAGGTTATTTTTCCATTTAAGTAAGAAAAATAGCAAAAAAACACAGGGTTTCCGGCCATAAACCCACCCCAAACCCATCAAAAATTCCTGGCTACGCCACTGTGAAAGACGAAATATTTTCCCTGTCCCATGACCGAACATTTTGGCCCCTCCCATGCACTTCGAAAATTTCTGTATCCGCCCCTGACTGGAATGTACAAGTGCACGCCTATTATATTCATGCATCATGGCCCTATACTTGCATGCGACTGTTATAATGTAATATAATTATAACTTTTGCACTTCATTTTATGTTGGCTATTGTGCACACATATCTATTCATTATGGCCATGTGCACTACGCAATGCAAAATGCATGCAATGACAGGCAGAACAAAACAGTGCATTTACTGCCTCAACAATGACAGAACATCTTTGTTTGCGCTTTTAAGAGACAATGTCGTTATAGCGCTATGTAATAATTGTTTCGGTTCGTGTGATCATCATGACATTGTGTTCTTTTGTTTCACTCTCTACAGTCTTTTCATTGCTTTTTATAACACACGCAGACACACACACGCACACACACTCACGCACACACTCACTCACGTACACCCCCCCACACACACACACACGCACGCACACGCACTCACTCACGTACACACACACACACGCACGCACACACACATGCACACACACACACAAGCGCGCACGCACGCACGCACACGCACACTGACACGTACACACAAAAACACACAAACACTGACACACACACACACACACAAATGCACGCATACGCTCAAACACACACACGCATCATATATATGTATATATGTATGTATATAATATAGATCTATACATGTATGTATGAAACTTGTTCTGTATGTGTCGTATATGTGGCACGCATGCGCACATAAATGCCGTTTACCCCTTCCATTGCAGGCGACTGCTGTAACTGAAGACGACAGAATTGACCCCGCGGCAAGGTCATCTTAGGCAGTTAGTGGTCAGAGGGTCAGAGGTCAGCTGCGGGTGGCGAGGTCAAAACGATTTCATTGTCTTGCTGCAGCTGTTGCATGGCAATGCATGCATCACCCCATATATATGTGTATGTATATTTATATATAGTTTATACACTATACAGTATACTTATATACATATATATCAGATACATATATATATATACATAATATGCACATATACATGCACATATATCATATAATTATGTATATATTATAGTCAGAGCATGTGTGTTTGTGTGTGTGTGTGCGTGTTGCAGCTGCTCCGAACGAGATAAACGAGGATCGACTCTGCTACGACATCTCACTTCAACGCGACGATTGGCCGTGGATAGGTGAGTGCATGGTGAGAGGAGGAGGAGGAGGAGGAGGAGGAGGAGGAGGAGGAGGAGGAGGAGGAGGAGGAGGACGAAGAGGAGGAGGAGGAACAGGAGGAGGAGAAGAGGAGGAGGAGGAGGAGAAGAGGAGGAGGAGGAGGAGGAGGAGAAGAGGAGGAGGAGGAGGAGGAGGAGGAGGAGAAGAGGAGGAGGAGGAGGAGGAGAAGAGGAGGAGGAGGATGAGGAAGAGGAGGAAGACGAGGAGGAGGAGGAGGACGAGGAGGAGGACGACGAGGAGGACGACGATGAGGAGGAGGAGGAGAAGGTGGCGATTTATGCAGCGCTATTGTACATCGGAATGAATGTCTCATAATATCAATGCGGGGACGTTGATTGATCTAAACAATGTATTCTCTATAATAATTATGTATACATCGTTTGTAAAGGTCACAGCTTGATCGGAGAGTCAGAAGGTCAGAAGGTCAGAGCCTCAGAGAGTCGGAAGGTCAGAGGGTTAGAGGGTTGGAAGGTTAGAGGGTCAGATGGTCAGAAAGAGAGTCAGAGCGACAGAGAGACAGAGAATAGGCAGAAACAGAAACAGAAGCAAAACAAAGAAAGAGATAAGAAGAGAAAGAAAAATAGAAAGATAGAAAGAACGAGAAGAAAAGGCACAGAGAGAGAGAGAGAGATAGACAGATACAGAAACAGAAACAAAGAAAGATCGAAAGAACGAGAAGAAGATTACATAGGGACTGAACAAAGAGGCAACCTGACATGGACAAAGGTGTCTCTCTATTTCCCTGTGTCTGTCTTTGTGTCAGTCTGTCCTTTCGTCTGTCTGTCTGCATTTACACCAAAGACACGGAAGTCAATGCACTTAAAACGTGTCATTCAGTCGAAGTGATTTCAATTAACGGAAGTGGACGTTGAGTTGGGGCGGATCAAGTTTTGAAATTTGACTTACCGTATAATGACATTAGAGAATGAAGGTGTGTTTGTCTGCCCGCCTGTCTGTCTTTCTGCCTTTCGGCCTGTCTGTCTGTTTGTTTGTCTGTATGTCTCTCTGCCTGTCTGTCTGTTTGTTGTTGCGTGTGTTGTGTATAGGGACTCATGTTTCACATAAAAATAAAGTTTGTGCAGGCCTATATATTATTATTACAAGTTTGTGTATGCTTGCGTGCGTGTGTATGTAATGTTTATGTATCAAGGCTGTTTTTAAGGAATTTTTAGAACTGCACAACCCGTTCTTTCCTTTCTCATCCGCCATGGTAAATTACTTCCAATCGGATGACAATGACCGTTTTTGCTAGTTTTGACTGTAGGCTACAAAAGTGCTTCTACAACTGCTCAAATCCATTTAGAACTGCACATTTTGTGTACAACTGCACGTTAAAAAAGCCCTGTTATGTATGGATTTATTTATTTATTTATTTATTCATATAGCGCCAAAGTATTTTGTCTCAGGCAGAATCCATAATGCATACAAGTCCAATAATACTGGCACAAAATCGATCGACTGACAAAATGAGTATGGACGCAGAGAACGAAAACTATTATCAAAGAAATTATTGTTCTTTTATATAAGAACCTCCCGGCAAACGTAGGAAAGGATTTTGCGGCGAAGCAAGGTCATGTTAAAGGTCGTCGATTTACAATTGTCTCAATCGGTAACTGCTCACAAGGGAGCCATCCTTGGTGGCTGCGGTCCGTCGGATGATGCGTTGGCATGGCAACAGAAGTCACAGCAGCATCTCCTCACTGCGGTTCAGATGCTCGACGTCAGATGATGGGTACTGGGTTCGAATCCGATGGTTGGTTCTGTTGCTAGTTACTCAAGGTATACTGTAAAGTCATGAGCAGGTAGAAATATGTAAGGTCTGAAAAGGCATGATATGTCAGAATTAGGCAAGGTCATGTGAGATGATAGCCGGTCAGGTCTAGGGAGTTGGACTGTATAGGGTATCTGCACATGAAGGTTTGAAGACAACCAATATATCGCTTTTATTGTTATTATTGTTGTTGTTATTATTAATAGTATTATTATTATTATTATTATTATTATTATTATTATTATTATTATTATTAATATTATTATTATAAGATTTATTTATTATCATTATCATTATTGTCGTCACTTTTATTATTTTATTATTATATCATCGCTACTACCGTAAATCATTATTGTTAAATAAATGTAAATATTACAAAGCCTATTATTCTTTTCCTTGCTCTTATTGTCATTTTTATAATAATTTTTTATTTTTTATTTCATCATTATTATTATTGAAAATAATATCATCATCATCGTGATCATGATCACCATCATCTCCATTATTTATGTTGTTTTTGCTACTTTATTTCCACCTGAGAACCCGAGACATACACTGTGAGCCATAAAAAACCGTGCCAATTTATTTTTAGCTATATCTCGGTCGATATTTTAACAATTTTATATCTTTTTGTGTCGTTTGAAAGAAAAATTAAATCTCTACGATTTACTTATTTACTTGCGCGATGACGTCATATCCGTTTCGCAGCATAATGTAAATAAAGTTGATGGTTGAAAATTTGAGTTAAAATTTTAAAATGTTGAGCTTTGATGATAAAATTTTAATTAAAAATCTGCGGGAATGCAAAAATTATTCTTCTAGACGATTAATTAAGGAGTTTCCGAACAAGAATTGGAAAAGAAAAACATTAGATGACTTTCTGCGAAAGTTGAGAACTACCGGTTCAGTTGAACGCGCTGCGGGAAGTGGTCGGCCAAAATCGTCGCGAACTGAAGATAATATCGCCGCTGTCAATGAATTGGTTCAGAGCCAGGAAGACAAGCCTAAAACACATCTTTCAACCAGACAAATCGCGAGAGAGCTGAATCTTACACAAACGACGGTCAGACGCATTATTCATAACGATTTGGAACGGAAATGCTTATGGAACAGCGCGTGTACCAAAAGCGCATTCAGAACACTGATGAACTTCGGCAGTGTCTCGTATCAGTCTGGAACGATCTGGAACAACATCTTATTGACACTGCAATTGATCAGTGGCGACGTCGCTTGGCAAAATGTGTACGTGAAAAAGGAAGTCCTTTTGAACACAAACTTTAAACAAATAAAGGCACTGAAAAATTGTTTGCATTTAAGTAGTAAAAATGCAGCATTGATCGATTCTCACGTGTTTTTTTAGTGTCTTCAGTTTCGCAAGACAAGTTTAACATGCATGTAGGATGAAATCGATAATGTTTATTTCTGCTCTTTAGAGTATTGATTCCTGTTTAAAATAATGCAAAAAGTGTAAAAATCGATAAAGAAATGACAGAGATATAGCTAAACATAAAGTGGCACGGTTTTTTATGGCTCACAGTGTATATACATGTAGATAAGACTTATGCCAGATGCGAAGAAAACTTCATCTCCTCGTCCAAAATTTTACAATTTGCCCGAACTGTTTTCCTCGGAATGCAATCATGTCATTGCGCTGCTGGAAAACACGTTGGAAAATCGTTTGAAAAGGAAATTAGTTTCACGTTCGTCTTCACAGACAGCTGATATACATGTACGCGACATCCCAGCTCGAAGAGAAGTTTTGCAGCATCATTAAAACAGGTCCAACGGTTGTAATGACAAAGGAGCAAACACGTGGGTTGCAAAGCAGGTTGAAGAGGCAATGCATATTTGACAGACTTATTAAGCGCTGCCTTGTCCAGCTGCAGGACCTGCTGAAGTCGGTTTCTCAGACAATTGTTATGCAGCATGAGTGTTTAGCACTATAATACTAAAGCATCTATGGTCTTGTAAGTGTACTTTCCAACAGACTATGGAACAGTGTGGGGCCCTCGGGCCGTTTGAAATTGGTTCGTATACAAATGCAGCTACTACTGCTGCTACTACTACTGCTACTGCTACTGCTACTGCTACTGCTACTGCTACTGCTACTGCTACTGCTACTACTACGACTACGACTACGACTACTACTACTACTACTACTACTACTACTACTACTACTACTACTACTTCTACTACTACTACTACTACTACTACTACTACTACTACTACTACTACTACTACTACTACTACTACTAGTACTACTACTTCTACTACTGCTACTGCTACTGCTACTACTACTACTACTACTACTGCTACTACTACTACTACGACTACGACTACGACTACGACTACTACTACGACTACTACCACTACAGCTTCTACTACTACTACTACTACTACTACTACTACTACTACTACTACTACTACTACTACTGGTACTACTACTTTTGCATTTATGAGGCGCCTCTGCCCATCCATCAATCAATCACGCTGAGCAGTTGAAATTAAGGAACAGTTCACGGTGCATGCCCGCTTACCAATCGCCTCCGTGGGGAAAATTCGAACCCTCACTCTCCCCAATAACAAACGAAGCCCCCATATAACCAGTCGGCTCTATATACCCTCCCAGCATATATAGCAGCCTTAGACCACGTCGTTGATAAGATTGATTATGAAGACCTCTATTGAAGCGATGCCTGTAATTTCTGTCTGTCCAAATAGACTCGGATGCAGACTCGAAACGTCCGGCGCAGCAATCCTGTTCGCTCTCCGCCGGATTCAATCTCGCTACGATCCTTGGCGACAATAGACAGGCAAGATGAGTTCTTCTTACACGGGCGCTATATCAATTTCGCGGGTGCATTGCACCTATATATACGACTTCATCCCTTCTTCCCACGTTTCAATTTCCAGCGTCGTGATATTTCCTCTTTTTTTCTTCACGTGCATGCGGTCTGTACGTTGATGTATTTTGTCTTCTTCATTAATTGAAATCGGAGTGTGCGTCGTGAACTGAATCTGTATCATGGGCCTACGTTTCCGAATTAATTTTCAGTTTTCTGTCCGTCATT
Source organism: Lumbricus terrestris (assembly GCA_949752735.1). Classification (NCBI taxonomy): domain Eukaryota; kingdom Metazoa; phylum Annelida; class Clitellata; order Crassiclitellata; family Lumbricidae; genus Lumbricus; species Lumbricus terrestris. The sequence continues at coordinate 15,003,289 of OX457050.1, read as the reverse complement.
TCAGTTCATTTTCTTCGTCATCTGACGGTTCTTTATGAGTCTAGTGTTACTTCGCTTCGTGAGTTTTTTGCATTTTCGCATCCATCCAATCCTGTTGTCATTATCTTAGTTGCAAAAAACGGTTTTCCGCTTTTACCTGTCTCATAAAATGCCTGGTTTTCGTTTTTTGTCTAGTTCCCCCGCCCAGTCGGTCCCAGTGTTACTGTTTGTTGTATTAACCAAATTTAATCTTTTACTTACTGTCGGTAATTGAAGGGCTTGGAGCAATAAAAAGGTATGTCGAAAATCATGAGTTATGGGAAAACGACTTCAAAGATTTAACACTTCAAACTGCTGTATCTAAGCCATTTGACGACATATCAACAAGCTGTTTTGAGCAATATGTACATTTAAATTGTTTTTAGCGAAATTGTCGCATTTTACAAATCGAAATATGAAATTATTATAATTTTTTGCACATTTTGCTTCATATCGTGTTATTGCAACACTCATTAGAACAATTTCTGGTGCAATAACAGGTTATGTCGACAAAGTGTTTTCTAGACGCTGCAATACCACACGTATTATAGGGTATAAGTCAACATACCTTGTTATTGCACCAAACTGTTTCTGTTACACACTTCCAAAATCGTGTATGAAGATGGTAAGCTATATATATGTCGACAAACCTTATTCTTGCATCGGCTTTAATACAAAGTTTGAAATGATGCAAGCCAATGTAGCCTACATTGTATGTCGTCATACCGGGATATTGCAGTAGAGCTATGTTCGAGTTTTGCCGGGGGAACAATAACATATTATGTCGACATAACGTTGTTTTGTGAAATGACGCTCAAAAATATTCAGATCTGTGCAAAATTCACAGGGTATAGATAAATTACTGTCTTCCGGACACGCTGGCATACTGTTTCGCAAGACACAGGTATGTAGACATACCTTGTTATTGCTCCAAGCCCATCAATTATTATTTTCCTTAATATTATTATATTCGCCGTACTTTCACAGATTCTGCTAATTATTCAGGCCACTATATTTGACCGCGTTACTTCGGCAACATATAGTACTCTCTAATAAAGTTGTGTTTTTTGCTTTCTAATTAAAACTGGATTGCGTTAACAAGGCTTTTAATTTTAAACTGTAGTACAAGATATTATAACAAAATCCAAATATTTCTCGTTTTACGTGTTTTCTAGTTGTTGTTTTTTTTTTGGGGGGGGAATACAGTTTTATTCCATTTTTATTTAGTTTTTATCGTTTTCAACATCTTTGGTTGTTGTCATTCATTCGAATTCCTTCAGTGTCCTTCGTTCAATTTTAGTCATCCATTCACGGATGACTGCAAATACGCTATGGTAAGCGCTTGTGCTGCTTTCTGCTTGTCGCCAACAGCGCTTTCAGCAGGTTCTGCAGCAGAACAGGCTGCTCTTAATAAGTCTGCCAATTATTAGGCCTATTCATTTCTGATTTTTCATTCAGGTGCAAGGTTGGTTGACAGTTTAGACGTATAGAGAGACAGACAGAGAGACAGATAGACAAACAAACATGGATATTTAGCTGGAAGTCATGGACTCTTCAAAAACTGTTTGCATGAACATTATACTCTATATCTTGAGAATGTATTATAGTTTAGTTAAGATATAGTTGATATGATAGGTAAGCAATCAGCAGTCCTTATAATAGTCACCAAATGTATTGTTACAAATGCTAAGGCGTACACTAAGATATATAATCATGTAAAAAACGTAACAAATGTCCAATAACTCCAGTTTCCTGCGTAATAAAATATTGCAGTCATCACCTTTACCCCAATTATTTCTGTAAATTAAGCCCCTAAATCCTTAGCGGGCATACTTTCTTAAGGGTGTCTACTTTTCCTAACAACCATCAATGATGCCAAGACGAATATGTCGCGAAATATACAACTGCATGATGTGCACGATCTTATCAATAGCAAATCGGATCAAAATAGAATTTAATTGAATGAAAACAGACAGCCAATGTCAACAGACAGACAAATAGACAGGCAGGCAGAGAGCCAGACAGACAAATATGTAGACAAACAGCTTTTAAACGGACAGATAAGCAGACAGACAGCCAGGCATACATCTCATCAGCCCCATGCGAACCGTTTGCTACTAAAGGGTGCGAGCGCTTGATCTCCATTCTTGTCGGTTATTTGGGAAGTCCAATGCAGCCCCTTCAAGGTTCGGTCCAAATCTTGTTATATCACCATTTATTATACTGCCCATCCAGCCTAGTCTTTTGATTCCTTTTCCATCGCATCTTTCCCGTGATGCATCGCATGGGATACAGCCAGTTGACGTTCTTTCCGCATCATCAGAGAAAATCGAAGTTATCGCCAAACGACTTTGTCCTAACAGACTTGTCTGCCTGTTTAAGAACGCTCGTACGTCATCATCTCTGATGTTTTGTCGCCATAAAAGAGCGCGCCGCTGTCTGACGCACCCAGCTCGTACTTTTCGTGATCGAAAAATAAGTTAGCAATAAATTTATCTGACATTTTCGGTATAGCGAAAGTGAATGTGCATGAATAAAGCTAGCGTAGATTTTGTAGATGATAACCGGTCAAGTCGTGCATAACTCATTTTGTACCGGTCGACAGACAGACTTGTGAAGCAGACCATACATACAGACTGACCATATACAGACAGACTATAGTGAAACAGACCATACATACAGACTGACCATATACAGACAGACTAAGCATACAGACTATGCAAACAGACAGACAGACGGACGGAATAGAGATCGCTTGATATGCGCAAACTACAATTGGTTCTACTTGATATTCTCGTCGCATTGTGTACGGTGTGCTACCGACCTCAATCTTTTCGCTTTTCTATAGTAGACGGTTGCGTTGATGTCTTGGGTCCAATTATCGCATGCATTGTCAATTTCTCTTTGTGTCTTGCCTTTTCTCTTTCTCTCTCTCTCTCCCCCCCTCTCTCTCTCTCCATCTCCCTCTCCCCCTCTCTCTTTCTCTCTCTCCCTACCTCTCTCTCTCTTTCTGTCTTTCTGTCTTTCTGTCTCTCTCTCTCTCTCTCTCTCTCTCTCTCTCTCTCTCTCTCTCTCTCTCTCTCTCTCTCTCTCTCGTTCTGATTCTCTTTCGCTTCCACTCTAACTCTCAGTCTCTGTCTCTCTCTGTCTCACTGCCTCTCTGCCTCTCTGTGTGTCTCTCTTTGTGCCTCTGTCTGTCTGTCTGTCTCTTTCTGTCTGTCTGTCTCTCTGTATCTCTGTCTCTCGCTCTGTGTCTCTCTCTGCCTGTGTATGTGTCTTTGTTTGTCTCTGTGTCTGTATTTTTTTTTCTTTCTTTCTGTCTGTCTGTCTCTGTTTTGCTCTCCAGATGAAGTCTTTTTACCCGCCGGCTTCGTGCCAAATTGCTCTCCAATAGATCTTAAAAAGACCCATCTCTTTCTTGTCCGAATCCTTCGAGATAGAGGCTATCTCGCTGCGACGGAAAATCCGAAGTTGGGTCAAAAACTTCTCGTCTGATATAATACATGACCTTGTAGACGCCTCTCTGTCTGTATGTATGCATGTCTTTCTCTCTCTCTGTCTGCCTGTCTGTCTATCCGTCCGTCCGTCCGTCCGTCTATCAGTCTGTTTGTCTGTCAGTCTGTCTGCCTGTCAGTCTGTCTGTCTGTCAGTCTGTCTGTCTGTCTGTCAGTCTATAATATAGACAAACATAAAAGATAAACATAAAATTAGATATAGACATAATCTTTATGTTTATCTTTTAGGTATGTCTGTCTGATTGTTTATCTATCTATCTATCTGTCTGTCTGTCTTTCTGTGTCTGTTTCACTGCTTGTCTGGCTGTGCATTGTTCTCATTGCATTCTCTCGTCGTCTGTTTGCAGAGGTTGTGCAGTTCCGAGTGGCTTCCGTCTCGTTTGGAGAAGCAATGCGATCTCGTCTACACCCGAGAATCGATTCGCTTCTATTACCCACACGCCGAGTGCAGTCCATTCGCCACACCCACACATGGTACAAAACTCCTATACACTGTACAATGTACATTCCATGTATATACACTGTACAATGTACATTCCATGTGTACACTGTGCAATGTACATTCCATGTACATTGTACAATGTACATTCCATATACACTGTACGATGTACATTCCATGTGTACACTGTACAACGTACAAAATTCATATACACTGTACAATGCACATTCCATATACACTGTACAATGTACATTCCTGTATGCTCCTACAATGCATCCATGCACGGTATTCATTCATTAATTCATTCATTACGAAGACTTATATAACGCCTCTTCAGGGTTATCCTATTCGGGAGCTCTCTCGATCCAACCCCTGGCTGAAAAGCAAGGTTTTAAGTTGCGAGAAACGAACCTGAGTATAAACTTCAGGCAACAGACGTAAAGACAATGTGGGTCCATTCCATACCATGGGCCAACAACAGAGAAAACACACTGCTGCCTATATAAGAGTATTTCGTGTTCGAGGAATGAGGAGTTCATCCTGTGTGCTGAAGAGGGCACAACGTCCGGGCACACAGGTTGTAGAGCTGACTTACTTTTGTTACATGTTTAACGACACTGCCATATCAAAGATGATTAGTGTCGCCCTCCTCCTTTATCCAGGCTTGGGACTGGCACTGGTGGAATGCAACCAGTAGCGGAGGTAGTAGAGTTGAGACGGAGCTCTTAGAAAATTATCTGCTCCGTAAGAGTCCATAATTATAGAGAGACCGATGTATACAGGCATACAATGTAGGATCTGGATTAAGCCATTGTAATCCTAATGTATACACACCTACACACACACGCACACACATCTACACACACACACACACACACACATCTTCACACACACTCACATGTATACATTATAATTTAAACTAAACTATAAAGCAGAATGTTTGCCACTCTGTATGTCTGTCCTGAGAATGGCTCTGAAACCGCGTACATTTGACCAACGAAACATTTTTATAAAATCGTCTTCTGCGAATTGCGTGCATTTGAATGACGAAACATTGCATTTACGTCCATAATATATATATATATATATATATATATATATATATATATATATATATATATATATATAGACACGCATGCAGTCACTGCGGCGTCTAGTTTCCAATATGCAGCGTTAAATTTTTTTAAATCGCTGCGCTATAATATCGCGTCGCCATGCATCTAAAACAACTCTCTACGCCTCGTGTATTCCAACCAACCAACCAACCAACCAACCAACCAACCAACCAACCAACCAACCAACCAACCAACCAGACAACCAACGCCCGGCTGAACATATGGAAAACTATGCCACACGTGTAGACTACTTTGTATTTATAATATCGTTGTATAACGAGCCTTTTTCTATGCGCCATACCCTTGGGATGCCTTTGCGGGCGGATGGACGAACGACGATGGCCAGGAATATTTTTCTGCGCATATGCATTCAAAAGACCGAGACCGAACGAACGAGCGATTGCGGGTTGTGTCTTGGGAATCGTCTTGCTGCCCAACCAGTGATTTGCTAGCATTAGCAGCTGGAGGGATAACGGGTACCGGGCTATTTGTCCTGTATACATAAGAGCTGGGTGAGTTTAAGGTCCGGTGCGATTTGTCCTGTTTAACAGCTGGGTGGGGTCTTAGGTTCGGTGTGATTTGTCCTGTGTAGCAGCTGGGGGTCTTAGGTTCGGTGTGATTTGTCCTGTTTAACAGCTGGGTGGGGTCTTAGGTTCGGTGTGATTTTGTCCTGTGTAACAGCTGGGTGGGGTCTTAGGTTCGGTGTGATTTGTCCTGTTTAACAGCTGGGTGGGGTCTTAGGTTCGGTGTGATTTGTCCTGTTTAACAGCTGGGTGGGGTCCTAGGTTCGGTGTGATTTGTACTGTTTAACAGCTGGGTGGGGTCTTAGGTTCGGTGCGATTTGTCCTGTTTAACTTCTGGGGTCTTAGGTTCGGTGTGACTTGTCCTGTGTAACAGCTGGGGTCTTAGGTTCGGTGTGACTTGTCCTGTGTAACAGCTGGGGTCTTAGGTTCGGTGTGATTTTTTCCTGTGTAACAGCTGGGTGGCTCTGGACTCGGTGTAATTTTTGGTGATCCTGGACTCGGATTTATTTGTCCTATTTAAGCTGGGTGGATCCTGGGTTCGGTGTGATTTGTCCAATTTAATTGCAGGGTGCGATTTGAGTTCGGTGTGATTTGCCTGTGTATACAAGCTCGGTGGGTCTTAGTTTCGGTGCAGAATGTGAATTGCAAAGAAATAACGGGGTGGGGGTCAGCCGTTGATTAATGTGGAGTTTGGGTGCACAATGAAGAGGTCCTAAGAAAGACCAGGGCTAAACCCCGCCAACCCCACGGCAATTTTCGCCCAGGTTCGGTGTGATTTAAATTTTGTCCTGTGTAACAATGGGTATTGTTGCGTTTGTTTCGTCCTGTGTTAGAACAGAAACTGGTTTGTTGGTCGGAGTGGATGGAGGAGGCATTCACCTTCATCGTCCTCTCTGATGGAGACAAAGCACAACCGAGATACGTGCTGGTAAGTTTATCTTTCCACGCGGGGAAAGAGGAAAAAGGACGACTTTCAATTTCAGATGACACCATGCATTTTCCACTTGCCTGAAAAACACTTGCACTTTCCTTCTTTGCTCATCTTCCTGTCTGCATGGTTGTCTGTCTGTCTGTCTGTCTGTCTGTCTGTCTGTCTGTCTATCTATCTATCTATCTATCTATCTATCTATCTATCTATCTATCTATCAATCTATCTATCTATCTATCTATCTATCTATCTATCTATCTATCTATCTATCTATCTATCTATCTATCTATCTATCTATCTATCTATCTATCTATCTATCGATCATCTATCTATCTCTGTCTGTCTGTCTGTCTGTCTGTCTGTCTGTCTCTCTCTCTCTCTCTCTCTCTCTATCTCTCTATCTCTCTATCTCTCTATCTCTCTATCTATCTATCTATCTATCTATCTATCTATCTATCTATCTATCTATCTATCTATCTGCCTGCCTGTCTGTCTGTCTGTCTGTCTGCCTGTCTGTCTGTGTGGCTGTATGTCTGTATGTCTGTCTGTCTGTCTGTCTAACTATCTGTCTATCTGTACGTGAATGTATGTCTGTATGTATGTTTGTGTGTGTCTGTATGTCTGTATGTCTGTCTGTCTGCTTCCTGTCTGTCTGTCTGTCTGTCTTATACTAGATAACTGTGCTGTGAATCTAGAGCATTTTCCTCATTCCCCACCCACCCTTCTCCTCCACCCATCATTGCATCCGACCTTCCACCGTGAGACTAATCCATCGCCCAATGGACCCTTATATCCATTAATTACAGCATCGCTCCATCCATCTTCCATCAATTAGTCCAGCCATCTATTCACCAACAAAACACCCACACTTCCGTGCACTCATTCATTAATCATTATACCCATCAGCAGGGGCGGATCCGTGGTGGGCAATCCGGCCATGCCCCCACCCTGATATAGAGTTATACAGAGCGTGCCCCCCTTCGCAATTGAGGATTTCAATTCACGCAACAGAAAGAGGAAATCACACAGAAAATTGGTTAAACTGATTTAAAAGTCATCAGATTTTAAATGACCGGAGTTGGCACGGTGTTGAGATATTTTAGGAGAGGGGGGAAAAGTCATCAGATTTTTTTTGCCCCCGTAAACTTTCTGGATCCGTCACTGCCCATCAGTTCATATAATTTATCATACCACCCACTAACTCATCCGTTCTATCCGTACATCCGCTCATTCGCCCTTTCCGCCACCCACCCACCCATCCCCCCATCCTTCCATCCTTTAATCTATCTATCCATCCATCTATCCATCCATCCATTCATCCATCTATCCATCCATTAATCCATCTATCCATCCATTCACCCATTCATCCATCCATCAATCCATCCATCCATCTACACATCCATCTACCCATCCATCTACCCATCCATCTACCCATCCATCTACCCATCCATCCATCCATCCATCCATCCAACTATCCATCCATCCATCCATTCATCCAACTATCCATTCATCTACCCATCCACCATCCATCTCTACCCACTGCCCATCCATCTACCCATCCATACATCCACCCATCCATCTTTACCCATCTATCCATCCACCCAACCATCCAACACCCACCCACCCACTCACCCACCACCCATCCACCCACCAATCCTCCGATCCACCCATCCTTCCATCCATCCACCAATCTACCCATCCACCCACCACCCACCACCCACCCAACCACCCACCAATCCTCCAATCCATCCATCCTTCCATCCATCCATCCACCAATCTACCCATCTATCTATCCATCCATTCACCCACCCACCCACCAATCCTCTCATCCATCCATCCACCAATCTACCCATCTATCTACCCATCCACCCACCACCCACCCAACCACCCACCAATCCTCCAATCCATCCATCCTTCCATCCATCCATCCACCAATCTACCCATCTATCCATCCATCCATTCACCCACCCACCCACCAATCCTCTCATCCATCCATCTACCAATCTACCCATCTCTCCATCGGTCCATTAAACTGTCCAATGTATTTCTGTCCCTACTCTAGCGTCTACCGAACTTCGCCACCAATTCAACGCAGTCGTTCATTGGTCACGTCTACTTCAGTATTGTGGCGCCACTCAGCGGACGGGGAACACCGCCAGGGAACGTCATGTTTGTCGACATGCATTTGCGTCGAAGCGGTCAGTCAGTCAGTCAGTCAGTCAGTCAGTCAGTCAGTCAGTCAGTCAGTCAGCCAGCCAGCCAGCAAGTCAGTCAGTCAGTCCGTCAGTTATAGTCAGTTGGTTAGTCAGTCTGTTAGTCAGTCGGTCGGTCAGTCAGTCAGTCAGTCAGTCAGTCAGTCAGTCAGTCAGTCAGTCAGTCAGTCAGTCGGTCGGTCGGTCGGTCGGTCGGTCAGTCAGTCAGTCAGTCAGTCACTACAAGTCAGTCAGTCAGTCAGTCAGTCAGTCAATCAGTCAGTCAGTCAGTAAGTCAGTCAGTCAGTCAGTACAAGTCAGTCAGTCAGTCAGTCAGTCAGTCAGTCAGTCAGTCAGTCAGTCAGTCAGTCAGTCAGTCAGTCGGGTCAGTCAGTCAGTTAGTCAGTCACTACAAGTCAGTCAGTCAGTCAGTCAGTCAGTCAGTCATTGCAAGTCAGTCAGTCAGTCAGTCACTACAAATCAGTCAGTCAGTCAGTCAGTCAGTCAGTCAGTCAGTCAGTCAGTCAGTCTGACAGTCAGTCAGTCAGTCAGTCTGACAGTCAGTCAGTCAGTTGATCAATCAGTCAATTGTTCAGTCAGTCCACAAATCGGCGCTATAGAAATTACGAATCACATTTCATTGCAACAATCAGACAGCAGTAGATATGCAACACATTGCTGCTTACTAACATTAATACACACATTGCTGCATGCTTACTAACATTAGAACACAGTTACATAAATCTATTACCAGGTAGACCGCAGACGTGACAAGAGCCATGAATATAGTTGACTAAAAAAACGTACACGTAACAAAAAAGCACACGTACATACATAGAGTTAACCCTCAGGCTACCAAGCTTTTTTGTAACACTGACTACCAAGGGGGGTGGTTACCACCCCCCTGGATTTTGGGTTTAGCTTGAGATATCATTACTTGTAATGCACCATTGGATTCAGCATTCATTTCTGCACAAAATGGTATATTTGGGTTTAGAAAATATGAATGCCCCTCGAAATTATGAATTTTTTACCATGGGTACCCGTCGATTTCACAAAACGTATACTTACGCATAGGGAATATATTAGAATATGTGTGTTTTAGACATTATTTATATATAAAAAATAGTTTACATATAATAAAGACCAATGTTCATCTATAAAAACTAGTGATTTTATGTTCAATCAAAACCAAAAAAAACCTGTTATAGCTGCTGAAAAACGTTTACGCAGACATATCGGCTTGCGTTGTAAAAAAACCCAACATTTTCACACATTTTAATTTATTTTGAGCACTTCCGGTCATCAAAAGGCAAATTATTTAGTGTTAGAAAATAGCCCTAAATGCCCTCTACAGAATGGCATAATTTATGTCTATTAAAAATAAATTATGAATAAGTTATAATAGAAAAAACATGACAATTTTATGAAAATAAAACACCTTTATATATATTTTAATTTAGTTTGAGCACTTTCGGTTGTCAAAAGACAACTCAATGAGCATTGAAATGTAGCCCCACATTCCCTCTATAGAATGGTATAATTTGTGTCTCTTAATATTAAAGGGCAGAAAAGTTGCAGACGATATTCTAGGGGTGGGTGTTATCCACCCTCCCCTGGTGCCTTGGGTATATCGGGTGTAACTTGTGAACGGTAGGGGCATCATCAAAAATTTTAGCTCAAAATGTGTCCCAATGAACCCTCTACAGCTACCTATTTTTTCAAAATTTTATTCCAGACGGATCGCGTTTGATTTGCGAAAAACCTAGGGGGGTGGCAACCCCCCCTTGGTAGCCCGAGGGTTAAACGTTCATATAGGCATAGCTATACACATACACAGTAGGCCTACGCACACACCCACATGCACACATAAGCTACAACATTGCATATAGGCCTACAATGCATGCAATACATACATCATACATGCATGCATACATATACTCCAAAACATGTGGGAACGGTGGTCTAGTGGTGGACTCGGTTCCTTTGGAGCAGGTTCGAATCCACCTCAATCTATTGTGCTGGACAATTATACATATACACGTAATAAAAAATGTTATAAATCGTATTGAACAATGAACGATGTGTGTATGTATATATATTATATATACTAATATATTATATATTTATATATTATATATTTATATATTATATATATCCTATTTTTATATATTATATATATATTATGTATTATATATATTATATATTTATTAATTATATACTATATATTTTTATGTTATATATATATATTTATATAATATATATATAAAATAAAGAATAATTAAGTTCGTCTATGTTCGCAGACTCTGGACCGTGTTTTGATGAATCGGATGAATGTGATGAACTGGCGGCGGCTGATAAATGCAACTCACGCTCCGTTCAACAACGACAAACGTCATCATCGTTGTCGTCGTCGTCGTTGTCGTCATCATCGTCGTTAGCATATCAACCCAGTATCGTCGTATCCAACCACTGCTCACGGTCGTGCAAGATCTGCGGTAGGTTTATAGTGGTCGTTGGCACCAGACTGGCAGACTGAACATTCAGTTGTTGTTGTTGTTGTTGTTGTTGTTGTTGCTGCTGCTGTTGTTGAGGATGATGATGATGATGATGATGATGATGATGATGGTGGTGGTGGTGGTGGTGGTGGTGGTGGTGGTGGTGGTGGTGGTGGTGGTGGTGGTGGTGGTGGTGGTGGTGGTGGTGGTGGTGGTGGTGGTGGTGGTGGTGGTGGTGGTGGTGGTGGTGGTGGTGGTGGTGGTGGTGGTGGTGGCGATGATGATGATGATGATGATGATGATGATGATGATGATGATGATGATGATGATGATGATGATGATGATGATGATGATGATGATGATGACGGTGACGGTGGCGATGGTGATGGTGATGGTGATGGCGATGGTGATAGCGATGACAATGACGATTACGATGATGATAATGATGATGTAAGACAATTAAAAATGGAAAGGACCCGTTAAGCGATTTGAGTTTCCTGCCACTATTACTACTACTACCACCGCTGCTGCTGCTGTTGCTGCCACCACAACAACGGCAACTACCACCACTACCACCCCCACCGCCACCGCCACTACCGCCATTGCTATATACAGCTAATATTCTAAAACGTTTCCCACTACTGCTTTACGCCTTTATTAGCCTATACTATTATTAACACTTGCATACATGTAGGTTTATCAGTAGTGTGCGTAGTCCTTTATGACACCCAATTAGTGACGTCATCGGGGTCAAGGTCAAGGTCATGGCCAAGGTCAAGGTCATATTAATTAGGTCACATTAATTAGGGCATATTAATTAGGTCATATTAATTAGGTCAAATTAACGGGGTCACGCTAATTAGCTAAATTAATTAGGTCATATCAATTATATTATATTAATTAATAATAATTAGAATTTATTAATTATATCAATTATCGAACCCTAATTAGCAGCGCAAGCCCCACTCCGACCCCTAATGACTCATCGGATGTGTCGCAGGGCATTATGGGAGCTGTACTGGCTTCCACCCCTCGGCACCCTCCCCACAATTCATTCAAATTTCATATTGTCACTAGTAAATTGAACCCTACTTAGCCGCGCAAGGCCCACATCAACCCTAAATGACTCAGCATATACTCTCACCCTCCACAACCTTCAACCTCACCTCCTTTCCACCCCTCCCCACCCACAATTAATCATTTTGCATACAAGGCCGACTCAAGCAGACAGCAGCGAATCCTAAGAGTGACCAATCAGAAGGATAGATCCCATAGGCCTGGCATCTTTCACCCTCCACAGCATTCAACCTCACAATCCAACCCTCCATTCCACCCCTCCCCACCCACAAATAGGCATTTTACACACAAGAGCTGAACATTATGGAAGCTTCGAACCCTAGAGAGCGACCAATCAGAAGGCTAGATCCCATAGGCATGGCATCTTTCACCCTCCTCATCCTTTCACCTCACCCTCCAACCCTCCATTCCACCCCTCCCCACCCACAAATAGACATTTTACACACAAGAGCTGAACATTATGGAAGCGAGAAACTTAGAGAGCGGCCAATCAGAAGGATAGATCCCATAGGCCTGGCATCTTTCACCTCCACAGCATTCAACCTCACCCTCCAACCCTCCATTCCACCCCTCCCCACCCACAAATATCCATTTTACACACAAGAGCTGAACATTATGGAAGCGACAAACTTAGAGATGCTGCAAACAGCAGGCTAGAAACTCTATATACTGCATCTTTCACCCTCCACAGCATTCAACCTCACCCTCCAACCCGCCATTCCACCCCTCCCCACCCACAAATATCCATTTTACACACAAGAGCTGAACATTATGGAAGCGAGAAACTTAGAGATGCTGCAAACAGGAGGATAGATCCCATAGGCATAGCATCTCTCAGCCTCCACAGCATTCAACCTCACCCTCCAACCCGCCATTCCACCCATTCCCAATCACAATTATTCATTTTACACACAAGAACTGACCAATCAGAAAGCGAGAAACCTAGTGAGCGACCAATCAGAAGGCGAGAAATCCTACACACACACCACCTCACCCTCCAAACCTCCACACCTTCCCTCCACACACATACAAATTTGGCATACATATATAAAATTTAAGCATCTAGCGACTGCTAAATCCTTAACATGAACCACTCAGAAGAAGATAAGTCATACATATTTACCAAAAATATCCCCAATATTCCATATTTTATTCAAAAATATACATATAATGGCAATATATACAACTAAATTATGACAACTATTCAGCATTTCTTACAATACTAAGCAAACTATAGCAGACAAGCACCATTTTTCTTCTATATTATTATATATTTCTTACATTTCAAGCAAGTACAAATCCAAAAACCGAAGAAACGCTCAGCCTTCCTTTCGGAATATGGTAACATTTCTTACTTCCTTGCATCCACGAACTCAAAAAACTTAAGACCCTCGCACCTGCCACTCCCAAGATGGCATCATTTCTTACTTTCTTGCACACTCGAACTCAAAAACCGACGAATCGCTCAGCCTTCCTTTCGGAAGATGGCGCCATTTCTAACTTTCTTGCATACGCGAACTCAAAAACCGACGAATACTTCAACCTGCCACTCCCAAGATGGTGACATTTCTCAATTCCTTCTACACGAAAACTCAAAACCTTAAGAACCTTGCAACATTTCACACCCAAGATGGTGAAATTTCTAACTTTCTTGCACACACAATCTTAGAAACCGACGAATACTTCAACCTTCCACTCCCAAGATGGCGACATTTCTCAATTCCTTGTACACGAAAACTCAAAAACTTAAGAACCTTGCAACATTTCACTCCCAAAATGGTAATATTTCTTATTTTCTTGCACACACAATCTTAGAAACCGACGAATACTTCAACCTTCCACTCCCAAGATGGTGATATTTCTTATTTTCTTGCACACACAATCTTAGAAACCAACGAATACTTCAACCTTCCAATTCCAAGATGGCGAAATTTCTAACTTTCTTGCACACACAATCTTAGAAACCGACGAATACTTCAACCTTCCACTCCCAAGATGGTGACATTTCTCAATTCCTTGTACACGAAAACACAAAAACTTAAGAACCTTGCAACATTTCACTCCCAAAATGGTAATATTTCTTATTTTCTTGCACACACAATCTTAGAAACCGACGAATACTTCAACCTTCCACTCCCAAGATGGTGATATTTCTTATTTTCTTGCACACACAATCTTAGAAACCAACGAATACTTCAACCTTCCAATTCCAAGATGGCGAAATTTCTAACTTTCTTGTACACACGAACTCAAAAACCGACGAATACTTCAACCTTCCAATCCCAAGATGGCGATATTTCTAACTTTCTTGCGAATACAAATTCAAAAACCGACAAATACTACAACCTTTCACATCCAATATGGCGACATTTCTCACTTCCTTGCACACAGAAACTCAAAAATCGACGAATCTAGCAGCAGCGACATCAGTCGGATGCAACATGGCCACCTTTCTACATCACACACACACATACACATACACACACACACACACACACACACATGGTATTTCTTACGAGGCTAAGTCCAATTATCCCAGGTATGTATCTCTCAAGTCACAAGGGGTCGCATCTTCGCTCTTTCACACACACACATGAATCCAAAAGACATGGAAACACACAATCTTCAAATCCCTAGGTGGTGCACCTGCAGCATTTATCAAAAATGAACAAACTTCTGCTCCCAAGGTGGCGCCCGCGCAACTTTTCCTGCTCGGATATATCCAAATAACGAACACATAAGACGGTTCTCATACGCGTAAGGCCGACTATCACACGCAGGCAATTTTTCCACTACAAGGTAATACACAGACAGACTTTTACACTCACTCACACACACGCACACAGACAACTTTCCAACTACAAGATAATGCATAGGCAATCTTTTACACACACACAAACACATGAACTCTTAAAATTTCTAAGTTACAGACATATACTTTGTACAATTTTATAAATTAAGGTAGTAAGGACACATGAAACAACGAAGTATGTAATCTGTATAAGGCAATTGCACGAAATTCATAGATGTAAAGTAGCAGGAATTGAACATTGGCACAGGCAAAATGATAAGTATGATAGTTGTGCGAGCAAATAGGACTTGGATTTTTCGAAATATATCAAAGTCAGACGCGTACTATTACCAATGTACGAATTCAAACAGGCAAATTTACTAAGTGTGAAATGCAGAAATTGCATGGGGAAACGTTGTAAGATGCAAAGCGTGGGGTAGGGAGAGGGGCACATTCTTCAATTTATGGAAACAAAGGTGTTCATTGTTTGCAATATGACAACAATTTTGATAAAGTTAGGTTTGCAGGAAGTGCATTACATGGCTTTTTAGGGTCGAGTGTGTTAAGTTGGCGAAATATGGAGTGGGGGAGAGTGTGCAGGCTTAGATTTTACGGAAACAAAAGCTGTGACGCACATGTGATGAGTCATCGATTTCAGCAAAGTACGATTATAGCGAGCGAAGAATGCGAGTTAGGGTTGCGAGCATCATATTACAAGTTGAATTAGGTGTAGCGAACACGCGCTACTTGGTCGAAACCTGCGTTCGACAAATCGAAAATGCTAAGTTCCTAAATTTTTGCAGGGCAAATTCGCGCGGCGGCGGCACCATTCGTGCGCTGCGGCGGCGGCGGCGCTGCGCCCCGACCCTCTCGTGCGACTTCGAATCCTGCTGCGTGGCGACGGCTGCGGCATGCGCTCCCAATTAGATCAAGCCTTGATTCGTACAAGCTAAAGTCGAATACGCCCCGACACAAACTTTCAATAATTTCCATAACCCACAATACGCATGAGACTTCAGCTTCATACGAGTCAAAGCACGATCGATTGGGTGCACATGCCGCGCCATCGCCTCGCAGCAGGAGCCGAAGTCGCTCGTGAGGATCGGGGCGCAGCGCCGCCGCCGCCGCAGCGCACGAATGGTGCCGCCGCCGCGCGAATTTGCCCTGCAAAAATTTAGGAACTTAGCATTTTCGATTTGTCGAACGCAGGTTTCGACCAAGTAGCGCGTGTTCGCTACACCTAATTCAACTTGTAATATGATGCTCGCAACCCTAACTCGCATTCTTCGCTCGCTATAATCGTACTTTGCTGAAATCGATGACTCATCACATGTGCGTCACAGCTTTTGTTTCCGTAAAATCTAAGCCTGCACACTCTCCCCCACTCCATATTTCGCCAACTTAACACACTCGACCCTAAAAAGCCATGTAATGCACTTCCTGCAAACCTAACTTTATCAAAATTGTTGTCATATTGCAAACAATGAACACCTTTGTTTCCATAAATTGAAGAATGTGCCCCTCTCCCTACCCCACGCTTTGCATCTTACAACGTTTCCCCATGCAATTTCTGCATTTCACACTTAGTAAATTTGCCTGTTTGAATTCGTACATTGGTAATAGTACGCGTCTGACTTTGATATATTTCGAAAAATCCAAGTCCTATTTGCTCGCACAACTATCATACTTATCATTTTGCCTGTGCCAATGTTCAATTCCTGCTACTTTACATCTATGAATTTCGTGCAATTGCCTTATACAGATTACATACTTCGTTGTTTCATGTGTCCTTACTACCTTAATTTATAAAATTGTACAAAGTATATGTCTGTAACTTAGAAATTTTAAGAGTTCATGTGTTTGTGTGTGTGTAAAAGATTGCCTATGCATTATCTTGTAGTTGGAAAGTTGTCTGTGTGCGTGTGTGTGAGTGAGTGTAAAAGTCTGTCTGTGTATTACCTTGTAGTGGAAAAATTGCCTGCGTGTGATAGTCGGCCTTACGCGTATGAGAACCGTCTTATGTGTTCGTTATTTGGATATATCCGAGCAGGAAAAGTTGCGCGGGCGCCACCTTGGGAGCAGAAGTTTGTTCATTTTTGATAAATGCTGCAGGTGCACCACCTAGGGATTTGAAGATTGTGTGTTTCCATGTCTTTTGGATTCATGTGTGTGTGTGAAAGAGCGAAGATGCGACCCCTTGTGACTTGAGAGATACATACCTGGGATAATTGGACTTAGCCTCGTAAGAAATACCATGTGTGTGTGTGTGTGTGTGTGTGTGTATGTGTATGTGTGTGTGTGATGTAGAAAGGTGGCCATGTTGCATCCGACTGATGTCGCTGCTGCTAGATTCGTCGATTTTTGAGTTTCTGTGTGCAAGGAAGTGAGAAATGTCGCCATATTGGATGTGAAAGGTTGTAGTATTTGTCGGTTTTTGAATTTGTGTTCGCAAGAAAGTTAGAAATATCGCCATCTTGGGATTGGAAGGTTGAAGTATTCGTCGGTTTTTGAGTTCGTGTGTACAAGAAAGTTAGAAATTTCGCCATCTTGGAATTGGAAGGTTGAAGTATTCGTTGGTTTCTAAGATTGTGTGTGCAAGAAAATAAGAAATATCACCATCTTGGGAGTGGAAGGTTGAAGTATTCGTCGGTTTCTAAGATTGTGTGTGCAAGAAAATAAGAAATATTACCATTTTGGGAGTGAAATGTTGCAAGGTTCTTAAGTTTTTGTGTTTTCGTGTACAAGGAATTGAGAAATGTCACCATCTTGGGAGTGGAAGGTTGAAGTATTCGTCGGTTTCTAAGATTGTGTGTGCAAGAAAGTTAGAAATTTCGCCATCTTGGAATTGGAAGGTTGAAGTATTCGTTGGTTTCTAAGATTGTGTGTGCAAGAAAATAAGAAATATCACCATCTTGGGAGTGGAAGGTTGAAGTATTCGTCGGTTTCTAAGATTGTGTGTGCAAGAAAATAAGAAATATTACCATTTTGGGAGTGAAATGTTGCAAGGTTCTTAAGTTTTTGAGTTTTCGTGTACAAGGAATTGAGAAATGTCGCCATCTTGGGAGTGGAAGGTTGAAGTATTCGTCGGTTTCTAAGATTGTGTGTGCAAGAAAGTTAGAAATTTCACCATCTTGGGTGTGAAATGTTGCAAGGTTCTTAAGGTTTTGAGTTTTCGTGTAGAAGGAATTGAGAAATGTCACCATCTTGGGAGTGGCAGGTTGAAGTATTCGTCGGTTTTTGAGTTCGCGTATGCAAGAAAGTTAGAAATGGCGCCATCTTCCGAAAGGAAGGCTGAGCGATTCGTCGGTTTTTGAGTTCGAGTGTGCAAGAAAGTAAGAAATGATGCCATCTTGGGAGTGGCAGGTGCGAGGGTCTTAAGTTTTTTGAGTTCGTGGATGCAAGGAAGTAAGAAATGTTACCATATTCCGAAAGGAAGGCTGAGCGTTTCTTCGGTTTTTGGATTTGTACTTGCTTGAAATGTAAGAAATATATAATAATATAGAAGAAAAATGGTGCTTGTCTGCTATAGTTTGCTTAGTATTGTAAGAAATGCTGAATAGTTGTCATAATTTAGTTGTATATATTGCCATTATATGTATATTTTTGAATAAAATATGGAATATTGGGGATATTTTTGGTAAATATGTATGACTTATCTTCTTCTGAGTGGTTCATGTTAAGGATTTAGCAGTCGCTAGATGCTTAAATTTTATATATGTATGCCAAATTTGTATGTGTGTGGAGGGAAGGTGTGGAGGTTTGGAGGGTGAGGTGGTGTGTGTGTAGGATTTCTCGCCTTCTGATTGGTCGCTCACTAGGTTTCTCGCTTTCTGATTGGTCAGTTCTTGTGTGTAAAATGAATAATTGTGATTGGGAATGGGTGGAATGGCGGGTTGGAGGGTGAGGTTGAATGCTGTGGAGGCTGAGAGATGCTATGCCTATGGGATCTATCCTCCTGTTTGCAGCATCTCTAAGTTTCTCGCTTCCATAATGTTCATCTCTTGTGTGTAAAATGGATATTTGTGGGTGGGGAGGGGTGGAATGGCGGGTTGGAGGGTGAGGTTGAATGCTGTGGAGGGTGAAAGATGCAGTATATAGAGTTTCTAGCCTGCTGTTTGCAGCATCTCTAAGTTTGTCGCTTCCATAATGTTCAGCTCTTGTGTGTAAAATGGATATTTGTGGGTGGGGAGGGGTGGAATGGAGGGTTGGAGGGTGAGGTTGAATGCTGTGGAGGTGAAAGATGCCAGGCCTATGGGATCTATCCTTCTGATTGGCCGCTCTCTAAGTTTCTCGCTTCCATAATGTTCAGCTCTTGTGTGTAAAATGTCTATTTGTGGGTGGGGAGGGGTGGAATGGAGGGTTGGAGGGTGAGGTGAAAGGATGAGGAGGGTGAAAGATGCCATGCCTATGGGATCTAGCCTTCTGATTGGTCGCTCTCTAGGGTTCGAAGCTTCCATAATGTTCAGCTCTTGTGTGTAAAATGCCTATTTGTGGGTGGGGAGGGGTGGAATGGAGGGTTGGAGGGTGAGGTTGAATGCTGTGGAGGGTGAAAGATGCCAGGCCTATGGGATCTATCCTTCTGATTGGTCACTCTTAGGATTCGCTGCTGTCTGCTTGAGTCGGCCTTGTATGCAAAATGATTAATTGTGGGTGGGGAGGGGTGGAAAGGAGGTGAGGTTGAAGGTTGTGGAGGGTGAGAGTATATGCTGAGTCATTTAGGGTTGATGTGGGCCTTGCGCGGCTAAGTAGGGTTCAATTTACTAGTGACAATATGAAATTTGAATGAATTGTGGGGAGGGTGCCGAGGGGTGGAAGCCAGTACAGCTCCCATAATGCCCTGCGACACATCCGATGAGTCATTAGGGGTCGGAGTGGGGCTTGCGCTGCTAATTAGGGTTCGATAATTGATATAATTAATAAATTCTAATTATTATTAATTAATATAATATAATTGATATGACCTAATTAATTTAGCTAATTAGCGTGACCCCGTTAATTTGACCTAATTAATATGACCTAATTAATATGCCCTAATTAATGTGACCTAATTAATATGACCTTGACCTTGGCCATGACCTTGACCTTGACCCCGATGACGTCACTAATTGGGTGTCATAAAGGACTACGCACACTACTTTTATCTCTGGTGATAAACCATGTCTACTTTTCCACAAAGAAGAGAAAGCGACGTTAATAATATTAATAACGACAGAGCGTCGTTAAGCGGAAGTGCTATTCTCGTATACTTCCTTCCGGCTGATCCGCACCCTGGCCTCCGTAGGGGAACGCGGGTCTGTAGGAGAACTTGGGGTCAATTTAACCGAACCTGGCAATCATCCTATACGCTGCAGTCGTCAAAGCACTCGATGCTATAACTACAACTCGGACTCTTTATAAATAAATCAGACGCAAATCAGTCGAGACGACTTCTCTGGAATACAAATGCGCTACAAAAACAGCTGGGCGTGAATTACCAATCCGGGGAATCGTTTGGAAAATGATTCGATCTCAGACGATCGATCAAGAACCTCCATCCGTCCCTTTTCCATGGATTGGCAGGACGTGGGACGGAGCCCCCGAGGTCCCTTCCCTCTTCCATCTAATATTGTTCCCCCACATTGGCTTCCACGTCCGGGGACGTGGGGGAGGGCGTGCGGTATAGGCCTACGTATATGGTGATATTAACGATTCTCGCAGACGGGAAAGCTTATTAAATAACCGAGTATTAGGACGAATTAACCGACGATCGGAGACAATAAGCCATGCGACGACTATCCATCCGCAGGCAACGATTATTCAGACGATTATTTGCACGATTAATCAGCGAGCCACTTCGAAGAACGTTGCCGACTAATTTGGTTAACGGTTTACGGACGGACGAGCTGCACTGGTTTCCATGCAGCTGCTTTTAGCGACCTGCGACGATGAAGTGTTAAAGCTATTCCGATGAAACTGAATGTGATAGACAGGCAGACGGTCAGACAAATAGATGGACAAGCAGACAGACTAAATAGATAAACATATATATGTATACGGATCGATAAGCATGCATACAGGACTGCAGACAAATATGCTTACAGACAGACAGACAGACAGACAGACAGACAGACAGACAGATAAACGGTCAAACAGTCAGACACACATGCACATTGACAGACGAACAGACAAATATATGGACATATTGATGGATCGATGGGCATGCATGTATACATGGTTGCAGACAAATAGGCAGACAGTCAGACAGACAGACAGACAAACGGTCAAACGGTCAATCAGAAAGACTGAAAGACATACAAGCATACAAACACACAAACACACAAACAGATAAACGGTCAAACAGACAGGCAGGCATGCATGCATACAGACCGACACACATAGGCTACATGTATAGACAGACAGTCAACCATGCACGCACACAAACAGCACAATAAACACAAAGACAGAGAGGCATACATGCATGCAGACCAACACACATAGTCCGACAGACAGGCAATCATATCAGCACACAGATAGACACGTTAAACACACAGACAGACAATCTTACAGGCACGTAGACAGACACAAACAAACAGACACACACGTAGACAGACAGACATACAGACATACAGACATGTCAGCGTGATATGTCTTCCTCCCTTCCATCAACCATAAAAATGATGCAATTGCACTCATTAACTCGCGCTCCAACTCATCCGTCCTTCCATATCTCCATATATCCATCCATCTATCCATCCCTCCATCTATCCATCCCTCCATCCATCCATCCCTCCATCTATCCATCCCTCCATCTATCCATCCCTTCATCTATCCATCCCTTCATCTATCCATCCCTCCATCTATCCATCCCTCCATCCATCCATCCCTCCATCTATCCATCCCTCCATCTATCCATCCCTTCATCTATCCATCCATCCATCTATCCATCCCTCCATCTATCCATCCATCCATCTATCCATCCCTCCATCTATCCATCCCTCCATCTATCCATCCCTCCATCTATCCATCCCTCCATCCATCCATCCCTTTCCTTTTAATCAAACAGACACACACGTTGACAGACAGACATACAGATGTCAGCGTGATATGTCTTCCTCTCTTCAATCAACCATACAAATGACGCAACTGCACTCATTAACTCTCACTCCAACTCATCCATCCTTCCATCCCTCCATCTATCCATCTATCCCATTCCTTTTAATCAACACAATAGACGATGAAACGATGCGGAGGCCGGACTGCAGCTTTCCGGCGGAGTACCTGGGAGACTGGATCGGATTCAGCGCCCAGCAGGGCACCGTCGAAATCTCCATTGCAACGTCGGAGATACGCAACCCGCTCCTCAACTCGACGCTCATCTGCAAGGGCAAACATTGGGATCTGCCGTTCTACAAAGTGCTCGCAGTGCGCAACAATGGATGGTAGATTCTATTGTTCTTTCGTCTGCGCAGTCGTTGTCGTTGTTGTTGCTGGTCGTCGTCGTCATCGTCATCATCGTCATCATCGTCGTCGTCGTCATCATCATCATCATCATCATCATCATCATCATCATCATCATCATCATCATCATCATCATCATCATTATCGTCATCATTATCATCATCGTCGTCGTCGTCATCGTCATCATCATCATCCTCATCGTAGTCATAATCATCTTTGTAGATTATCATCGATCTCGTCGCCATCATTATCGTCATCATTTGCATCACAGAGGATCATTTTCTCTTCAACATGATCGTTGTAAAAGTGGTCATTCAGCGTCGTTTTGCTAAACACTAAGAAAAACGAGAACAAGCGACAGGATAATAATGGAGGTCTCTGACGATGGTAATAATAAAATTATAATTAGACCTGCTATAAAATTACAAAGCGATCTGATTTGTTTACAAGTATCTCTGGCCAAGATATTGGCAAAAACCTTAGGGGGTCTCTTTATGGCCCACCCTGAATATATTGTTTGTATGCGCACTTGCTATAGCGCCCCTTCAAGCTCACTACTAAGAGGCGCTCCAGACTACAGCGCGGACACTGCATCGAAGTTTCACGCCGAAGCGTTGAGCAATTGCGAGTGAAGGACTTGCCCAAGGTCCCTACGCGGCGACTTGAGGTGGATTCGAACCTGCAACGCTTCGGCTGCAAGACGACGAACATACCCACTACACCACCGCACCCCACGATATGAGTTCTAATTATTATTTACTTTCAATGTTCGCCTTGACTTTAATTAATAAAACACCTTTTTGTTCTGCTTCTGCATGTTATAAAAGTCGACCGAGGTATTGCTGTCTGCACATGACGATCTCCGGGACGGATCAGCTGAACTACAGGATCGGTGAGACGAATAATTTCAAATAATTAATAATTAATTTATTGCTTACTTACTTGCTTTAAATTCAATTATCTGTTTCTATGGTATAATACTGATGTAGCACTATGATCCGACGCTCCTTATACGGACCCTCCTCATACCCAAATGACGCTACTGAACACAGTGACCATGTAATCGACGACTCTGTTTATATCGTGCAATAATATTTACTGCAGATTGTGCTTGCATATTTATATTCACGTGTATAATAGTTACTGTACATAGGCGGAGACTTGGTCCAGAAGTTGGGGGGGGGGCGCGGGGAGCAAACGAGTGGCCGAAGCCCTGCATGATGAAGTCGGACGCAATACAGTGGGCACTAGCTACAAAGCAGTTGACCCAGATTGTGGGTGATATAAAATATTATGCTATTCAATTCCATAGAACACAATGCAATTCAATACAATAAAGTAACAAAACAGTTCAATAGAAACGAGCCATAACATTCACAATGCAACGTACATGTATTTCTAGGCGCCTATTACTGTAGCACAATTATATGATAGATATACAATTTATTGTAAAACTTTCCATTCTTCGTTTTTTGTCTCCCCCACCCCCATCAAAAACGAACCACCCTATGGTGTTGACCGACATGGTTTTTCTTGCAGCCGGATGCTCGTTCACGGACGAATCGTTCCACCACTGCGAAGGCGCTTCGCTACCGCTCAACCGTGTCCACTTCATGCGTTAGTCGGATTTCAAATTACCCATAAGTCACCCGACTTCCGTCGCTCCCTTTCAACCCGCTGTCATCCGAGCGTCCCCGTGATCAGTTGTCGCCTCTCGCTCATCCATCATTATTCGCAGTTTAATAGTTGGGGAGGGGTAGTTGTAGCGATGCACCGAGCGCCGTAATATATATATATATATATATATATATATATATATATGTATATATACGTACATATATATGTATGTGTATATGTATATATATATATTATATATATATATATATATATGCTTAGCTGAGGCAGGAGTGATGGAGGTTTCTGCGGTTGATTGCATCACTGCACCGCAAGAAAAGAATCAGAGGAACCAAAAAACCTACAAATTAATCAGCGTTTATATGGCGCCTTTTGAAAACGATGATAATGGTCGTGCATGCCACCAGGTAAGATTGACCTAGTTCCACCACTGCTCATCGTACTCTGCACGGGTGTGCCAGTCCAAAGAATGGATAAAGGAGGGGGGCGACGCGAATCATCTTTCTAATATGGCGCCCCCTATCGAGTTCGGAATATTCATGATTACGTTGACCTTACACTGTCGGTGGGATGAACAGACGGCTGGGAATCGTCATCCGTCTGCAAATGACGACGTTAAGCAAATGAAGCCGCCATTTGCATTATTTTCATAGGCAATTACAGGCCTATACTTATGGCGGCTGTATCTCACTGGAGGTTGGCACGGACTGTAACGGTTCTGCTCTATTCATTCCCTTTGCTCATAAGAATTATGTTGTTGGTGTAGCAACTGTTGCTGTTCCTGTTGTTGCTGTTGTTGTTCCTGTTGTTGTTGTTGTTGTTGTTGTTGTTGTTGATGATGAAGATGATGATGATGACGACAACGATAACGATGATGATAATGATGGCGACGACGACGACTATGAAGATGAAAAACTATGACGATGATGACGATGTGACTATGAAGATCGATGACCGTCCGAAGGAGAGAGTTGACTATCGATCTCCGATATAGATCGATATCGTAGACCTACCTACCATTGTGCATATTCGCTGTATCGATCTGTTCTGTCACGATTGTATACACACACAGGTAAGTCGTCCGTTCACCTGTCGCAGTGTGGCTTCAGTGGATCATTCGTCGTCAGCATCACCTTCGTCCATCGCTTGACCTGCAATGGAACGCTGACCAACATCGATGGCGCTACTTGTCTCGAAGCACCGTCGCTCAAGTTCAGCCTCCGTAGCTGCTACGGTCAAGACGACCTAGGTCAGTTGCTGCAGCCAACCATCCTCTTTCTCTGGTTCAGTTATTTGAAATGCGACATAGACTATTATTATCAGTTCTCACCTACGTTTGTTTGTATGTACACTTGTTATAGCGCCCCTTCAAGCACTCTACTCAGAGGCGCTCCTCTGCTGCAGAGCGTGCACTCAATCGGAGTTTCGCGCCGAAGCGCTAAGCAATTACGAGTGAAGGACTTGCCCAAGGTCCCTACGCGACGACTTGATGTGGATTCGAACCTCGAACCTTCCGGCTTCAAGGCAACGACGCCACCACTACACCACCGCGCCCCACGTTGCCTACTCTGCCTTACCTGAAATGGCCTTACCACAAGACTTCAGTGATTAAAGTGTAGAAAAAGAAGTGCATGGACGTCCCTTCTTTTTCCAGGCTGTGCTGCCCTAATAAGTGGTAGGACGGTGTGCATATTTGAAAATAAGTGCATGGACGCCGTCCATGACCGTCCAGCCACACTTTAAAGTTTAAGCCTTGCAAGTAATCTATACATTGCCTTGCCCTCTCTTGATTTGCCTTTCGTAGCCTTTCGTTGCCTTTCGATCCAATCTAATCTGATCGTGTCTTGCTAAGTCTAATCTTGTCTTATCTTAGTTTTATCTCGCCTTATCTGGTCTTTTCTTGTCATGCCTGACTTCATCGTGGCTACAGTACTTACCTGA
Source organism: Lumbricus terrestris (assembly GCA_949752735.1). Classification (NCBI taxonomy): domain Eukaryota; kingdom Metazoa; phylum Annelida; class Clitellata; order Crassiclitellata; family Lumbricidae; genus Lumbricus; species Lumbricus terrestris. The sequence continues at coordinate 14,977,179 of OX457050.1, read as the reverse complement.
CCTTGTCTTGCTTTGCTTATCCTTGTCAAGTTATCTTGTCTTGTTTTAGCCTCATCTTACATCGCCTAGCTTAGTCTTGCCCAGCCTTATAGATCTTGCCAAGCATCATAGCCTGTTTGCCTTACTGTGATCCAGTCAAGTAGTAACCGATAATTTTATTTAAAGTTCTGTTATTGTGGAGTATTTTTCTGATTGGATGTGTTTCCATTTCATTCGCTAGAGTTGTCGTGCGTTGCTTACGGCCAGGTGGCGCCAGGAACTCGGTTGCTCATGACACGTTCGCTAGAGGACACGACGTTCTCGTGTTGGGTGAGGGCTTACATCGGCTCAATCTAATCTAATCTAATCTAATACTGAGATTATTCTGTGATTAGATTACAGGAATGTTTAGCTTTAGTTATGATTAGAAATTTGTACGCCGACGCTTTAACTGAAACCAAATGAGAGGTGTTTTTGACCCATACTGAACTAAGGCTAAGACTAGGCCTACGATAGACTACCAATAGTAGTTTTGTACGTTAGAACATATTATTCCATTTATAATAATATTATCGAGACGAGTAAGCACTGGCTTTCTCCCGAAAACACGAAGACTATCTCACTACCGTGGAGTCCAGGACGACAGTGGGCTAGTTTATGTCTTTACAACGGATAAAACATCTGATGAACACGTTCACGGTCTCACTGACTTACTGACTTACCGTCAATGTATGGCAGTGAGACAGTCTGCATGTTAGTCTGAGTTTGGCTGTTTCTGCGTTGCAGTCGGTCCACTCGTTGTCCAGTCAGGAGGCGGACGATGGGAACCAGAGGGGCAGGGGTTTCCTACTGAAGCGCTGCAGCAGCTGGGACAGCCAGGACGTGGCCGCCTCCGCCTCCACCCACGGTCGTTCCATGGAACCAGTACTTATACAGGCCTTTCCATGTAAGCCAGATTTTTTCATTCATTCATTCATTCATTCAGAGCATTTATATAGCGCCCCGTCAAGAAACTACTCGAGGCGCCCCCAGCCCAACCACGAACAAAGGAAAAAAGACTTTAAAGACTTGTAGAACCCAGCCGTATGGACCACAAGTAGAGAGCGAGTAGTTAATCTCCCACTTACTCACTCACTAACTCACTCTCATTTACTTACTTTTACTTATTATTTTCCCTACCTGCTTACTTATGTACTTGCTTGCTAATTTAGTTTTGTTACTTACCTACTTACTTGCCTACTTGATTGCCTACTTACTTATTCAGTTCAAATTTAACCCGACAATTATTGATATAATGACCGTTCACAGTAGATGACCAAACAATGGCTAATTATAATGACTAACCATCATTGGCCACCTACTATAGATAAATTGGTCAATCACAACGGCTACTATTTGCTCGAGCTTGACACGAATCGGCCGCTCCAAATGGGGGCTGCTTCTCCAGTTAATAGAGGCAGTGGCGTAAACAAGGGGGTTTCGGTGGTTAAACCCTCCCCCCCCATTGGCCTAAGGGAAAAAGTTGTTTTAAAGGTTATTTATCCACTTGAATAAGAAAGTTCCATCCGCACCCCTAGCCAACTCAGCTAAGATGAGTACATCAACCGTACACTGTCGGTGGGAAGATGAGACGGCCAGGGAGAGGGCTGGCCATCCGCTTTCACATCATGAGGATATAAGACATAAAGTCGTCATACTCATGAATGCCTTATGCTGCAGGTCAATGATACTTTGTTGTGTAGGCTACATTCTTTTTTTATATTGTATTGGCCAAGGTTTCAATAGAGATTTTGATTGATTGATGGATTAAAGATTTTGTAGATTTGACTGATTTGATTGGTGGATTGAATAAAGATTTGATCATTGATCCATTGATTGATGAACTGAATAGAGATTTGATCATTGATCTACTGATTGATGGATTGATTGGTTGATTGGTAGATCGATCGACTGAATAGATAGATAGACAGACTGATTGATTGACTGATTGACTGATTGATTGATTAAACGAAGATTTTATTGATTGATAGCTTCAGTGACTGCTCCTCGTCTTTCTCTCTTGTTTCAGCCTATTTCGAGTCGCACTGCACAAGTCATTTCTTCAATCGGCCCAAATCGCCCCAATCGCCAGCCGACGAGCCCCATATCTCAAGGGCCGCCCTCGAAGGCTCTCGGGCCCCGCTGTCTCCCCATCGGGTCACTCCCCAGTGGACGGACGTCTCACCAGTCTACCAGCGCCCAGCCCCCCTCCACGACTTCGATACAAATTCGTCCCCACGAAGGAGACAGGAACCGGATATCTATTCTGCTGCTGCTGCTGCCGTTGCTATGGGAACGAGATGCGGCTGCTGTTGTTGCATGGTGATGCTCAGCATCCTGCATGCGATTGCTGGTTCTTTGTTGACGAATAATAATATTCGAAGTGATTGTCGAACTACTTCCTGCTGACGCGTGCTCAGAGTGTGATTTGCCGGGGGGGTTGGGGGGGTCGGACCCCCTCTTTGCTATGGCCCGACCCCCACACTTCCACCTCCAAAAAAAAGGTGTGGGGGTCCAAT
>OX457050.1:14929642-14969642 GCA_949752735.1 Lumbricus terrestris | reverse complement strand
GTCATTAAGTGGTTTTGTTCTTTTCTTGTTGCTGTTTCGTTCTTTTTGTTTATATCCTTGTTCTTTTCCTTTTTCTCCGCTGTTTCTTCTTTGGTTCTCTTGTGTATTTGTCGCCAAAACGGCTTCCTCCAGAGCCACCCCCTTTTTTATTTTTTTTATTTCCGGTATTACAATTTCAAATACTGTGGCATTAGTTAATTCCTCTTTTTGGCCTCTCTCGGCTCTTTTTTGGCCTTCTTTGGCTATTTTTTTGCCTCTTTCGGCTCTTTTTTGGCCTCTCTTGGCTCTTTTTGGCCTTTCTCGGCTCTTTTTTGGCCTTCTTTGGCTCTTTTTTGGCCTTCTTTGGCTCTTTTTTGGCCTTCTTGGGCTTTTAAATTCACATTCAATACACATAGTTACATTTACTTATAAGTTTACATGTATACATGTTTCCTGTATATATCAATAAAAAGTCATCACTCCTTTTAAACGAAAAATTAAACACCTTTTTTAAGATTTCGCACGGATGAATACAGCAAGTCATCAGGTTTTTGGGATGCGAAATTAAACACCTTTTTTGAAAATTTCGCACGGAAGACTAAAAAGTCATCACTCCTTTTAGACGAAAAATTAAACACCTTTTTCAAGATTTCGCACGGATGACCAAAAAAGTCATCAGTTTTTTTGGGAAGGAAAATTGAACACCCTTTTTGAAGATTTCCGGCGTATTACTTAAAAAAGAACATCTAGTTTTCGGGAAAGAAGTTTTTGGGAAAAGTCTATATTTATTGAGACCTTATGGCACTCTTATAAGCACTGAAAAGTACAGCTATTTTGTTCAGATTACAGCTTAAAATGCTACCATTGCAATGTGAAAATTCAAAAAGTTTCTGGTGGGGAGGGGCATATCCCCTCCCCACACCCCTCCCCTACCACTCTCGGCGCTGCGCACCTCATGATTGTCTTGAGACGGTCAATTATCTACCCCCTCCGGAAACCTCAATTCCCCCAGAGGTGTGGGCTAAATTAAACTCTGGTTTCGGCCAAAAACGACTAAAAAAGTTCATCAGATTTTTCAGCGAAAGATCAACGAAAAATTTTCCGACCCCAGCCCAAAATTTTTTTGGCCCCCCCCCTTCGAAAATTCCTGGATCCGCCCTTGATCGCAGCTGTACACGTCTGAGCTTTGTAAGAAGGCGATTTGAAATTGCAGTTGCATAGTATTGCAACAGAGTAGAACTTGGACATTACAGGCCTATTTTAACATCAGTTCCTAAAATTCGCCATAGACCGAAAAGTACCTTTAAAAGTACAGTCACAACACGATAGGCTATTAGGCCTATATACAGCCTATCATGCTAGGTCTAATAACAAAAGACGGCGTAGGCCTAAAGACGCTGAAATGGCTGCTAGTCGTGCACGGCCTACTTTGTCGTTGTGTAGGCGTGAAGTCTACAGCAGGCCTGAAAGACTCTGTAAAGGCTAGGCTATTCTTGCTGGACAAACCCAAGTCACCGATGACGTTCTTCAGTGCGTGCAAGATTGACAGAGACTATTATAGGCCTTTAGGGGAATGGTTTTAACTTAGAGGCGTTTGAAGGTTGTTACATCTATAATTAACAGCTTCACAGAAGCTGCTGACGATTCGGCGGTTTTGGGCTTTCCCGGTGCGTTGATAGTGGGCGACCCCAAGTTCTCGGAAGCGTCTGTGCTGAGATATCTCTTTATAAATTTTAGACTTTTAGGATATAACATTATTATTTCAGTTAAAACTTTTGAGTTCACCAGTAGTATAAATAATTGGTTCGCAAAATTGTGAGACAACGAATCTTTGCTAATAAATAGAAACGGAGTGTTAGAGTATGTTAATTATTGTTGGCTTCGTTTTTCTGTTGCATCTACCAACATCAGAACTGCGACAAAAGGTTAGTGAGAGCTTCAGCTAATAATTTTATTACGTTTTGTTCCTACTAAGTCACGCCTATAAAATGACTAATCATACTTCTTCACACAATCTACATATCGCAGCTAATGGTAGATGTCTGCACTAAGATAAACAAACATGGATTTCTATGCATGCGAACGCTAATTTTTATTTGAAAAATGGCGAAGTGCCTTCAGTTAAAATGTTCAGAATTATGGCCTAACAGGACCTCCAAAGTGAAGAATCAAACTATTGATGGGGAGAGCTTTGGAATTAAACAAGATTGAGAAATATTATAAGTTTATATTATATATCTCAATGGGCCATATAGCAGATAGAGCCTGCCAGCCTGGGAATGTCGGGCTGCACATAAAGGGTACATAGGCAGATTACCCTCTGTACTATGATTACCCTACTTTACTTTGCTGTAGATACATGCAGACTTTGTAACATGTTGAGGCATGATTTTTCTGGAAAGACATGTCCTTGACATAATAATGCTGATGAGGTACAGAACAAATGTTATATGTTGGAGCTTGCCTTTCTAAACAGGGTTACAAAAGTATAGGAAATTGAGGGTCATGTTGCATACCTGAGTGCTTAAAAGTAATACACTGAACCAAACCATAAAGGGGATTTTAATGCGCCAACACGGATGTTCACAAGATGCTGTCTAAATAATCTAAATGTGCTCTGTGTTTTCTTCCGGCTTCTTTTGACATAAGCCGGATTACATTATGCCATCCCATTATTATAAGTACAAAGTGACTTTTGACATTATGCAGTTGCACCAGTTTAGATCTGTCAGATAGCCGTGATGCAGACCTTTGTGAGCTCCCGTAAAGGTTTTAGAATTTAGATCACCGCCCAAATATATGTATACATACATGCGCACTCACGTACATACACAGATAATGCATAATTGCATGTATTGTATATACATACATATTGCATACATGAATGCATACATAGTTTATACATTTAAATATATTCATTCAAGAATAATCTATAGCACCTCTTTAAGGGGACTATTCGGAAGCACTCCCGACTCCATGGCAAAAAAGCACAGTTTTTAGTTGAATAAAAATGCTTCATCAATACACACATACATGCAACCATGCATACATTGATACATACATACAATGCATCAATTATATATGTAACCTTCCTTCATTCAGACACACATTAACACACACTATACATATGTGCATAGATAAATTAGGTATACACACGTCTAATGAGCTTTGTTATTATGTTTAGTAAGTTTAGTTATTATTTCAAACTGACGCACTGCAATATGTCTCCCTGTCAGTCTTTCAGTCTCTGTGTATATCTCTCTGGCTGTCTCTTTATCTCTCTGTGTATGTTGAGAAGCTAAATGTCATAGCTGCTCTAGTCTAGATTGGGCAATGCAGGTCGCATGACATATTCTATGTGATATGTCTTATTTTGCTCACATTGCAATGTCCTTTATATGTACAGTAGCTGGCCTCTAAACTATCATTGGGGAACTAGGCCACTCATTTGACATACTTGTAAATATTTTGCTTAAAGACAATTTCAAGCGTTGAACAGAGGTCATTTCTCTGTCAGCATTTTCAATAAATATCGGCACTTGATTACGGTTGAGTAATTGTTCAATTAAAATTCAATGATTTTGAGACTGGTTTCCTGCATTCGTTCACTGCAGCAGAAACTAAGCTTGACTCTGGTAATGAAGCTGTCCAAAGGTTATGGCAATAGTAGGCCTATCTATCTTGATCGACTGAAACATGTTTCATGGTTTGTTTGGCACGTGCCTTCTAAGAAAAGTCTGTGCAGACTCTACGAATCGATCTGACAGGGCGAAAATAGTAATGGTCATCTGGCCTTATATGCTGAGGCTAAGAAAATGAAGTTGCTAAAATGTCCTAATAGTGCCTGTATATCTTCAGCTATTTGGGGGCTTTTTTGATTGCACTGTAAGCACTCTGTTTGAGATCATTAATACCCTGTGAGGTAAAATAACAACAACATAGCTTTTTAAAATAACTGTAGTCTGTAGGCCTAATGTATTTCGTTGGTTAGTATTGTGTAATCAATATGACATAAATCAACATAGTACCACTTAGAGAATACTTAAGTACATGTAGCTCTCCTGACCTAACAACACCAATTGATTTCCAGCTGAACAACATTGTTTTCTAAAACACTTGAACTTAATGAAGTCAGAGAAGGATCTCTTGTCTCAGCTTGCTGTATATATTCTAAGCATCAATTAGTAAATAAACAATTCACAGACCCTTTGCTGCACTAGTTAGTAAAAGTTGCTTTATAATTTTTGTATGTATCCTGCACATGCACGTATACGAGCTCTGGGTGTGACATGGAGTAAAGTATTGCTAATAAACATGCAACTAAATAAACGAAATAATCATTATAGAGAAAAGTGAGTGCTCTATTGTTCCATCCATTGATTATTTGGACAAATATGAAGATACCTGTGGCATTTGTAATGTAGCTAAAGTTAATAAATTATAAGACACACACAAGAATAATAATCAACTATTATCATTATTATTATTATTATATTTTGCAATCTATGCAAGACACTATACAAATGAAAATAAAATCATTAAATTTGGCTTGACAGTTCTAGAGATTCAAATCCCAAAAAGTACACATGACGAAGTTTCGCGGTGCTCCTTCATAAGGTGGAATCATGGAATCCACGATATCTTTGAAAGTATTTTAAATATTGCACAAATATTTTTAGAGGTTTCCGTTCAATATATCTTGCAACATGTGATTAAATTTAAGCCAAATCTGAAATTGTGCAGTGGGAACCTTCCTCAAAATTGGTTGAGTTGAGCGGGAATGACCCAGCTGTGATATGTTACTATACTTATTGCTTGTACTTTAACTTTTAGGATGGAGATCACAAATGTAATATTTATCGATTCTACAGGACCTGAAACAAAGTCGTTATCGTTAATTAATCACAAATTCCAAACTCTGCTTATCCGATCCACCTTACCTTGATTTATTTGAATGTGATTCATTTAAATGTGCTTCATTAAGAATTGTTCAAACTTCATGTTCATAGGCGCAAGTTGACTTTTGGAGGGAGGTGTCGCGGATGAATTCTACACAAGAATTCTACAAAAAATATGTTAACAAAGGTACTGTTTGAATTGATCTTCTGAATAGTGAACATTGTTCTAAAGTTTGTTATGTAGCCTGTTTAAATAATTGGAAAAACAAGAAAATTATAAATAAATGGACAAGTTCAAAATTAATGTGTAATACTTCACCGCCTGTGCAATGGTGAATGTATGAAGAATAAAGAATGTAATGACCCTATCCAACTGATGGTTGATTGTTGGGCATAATTATATATAGGGGATTGGTCATAGCACTGGTCTTGTAAGGAGGAGAAATCAGATTTGGAGCATCCCCTTACTGCTCAATAATTGCCTCTGACGGATGTTTAATTAGTGATTAGAATGTGTGATCACAATGATTACTAGTAATTGTCATTTTGGTTTGTGATCTTAGTCAGCAACAACCCATTGTTTATTACTTGTGTATTATGCAGTATGAGAATTGGTCATAGAAATTGGTTGTAGAAAATATAACAGGGGAAGGCAGACTATGATCCAAGTGAAGTTGGATGTGAAAAGAAGACTCACAATGGGACCCTAAGAAAAAAATTATTCGCACCCTGGTATTATGATAATGCTGTCACAGATTATAATAGATTATAATTTATTATAATAATATGGAATTGTAGTAATAGATGTTCATTGTTCATACACTATTACAGTTATATCTATGCAATATTATTTACAATATTGGTCGTTGATACATTGTATATACATGACCTGATGTAAATTCTTGGGTCATTGTTCATGCTCACAGGCTCACACCTGATACACTTGCTTAATCAAAAGATGCAATTAGGCCTACATAATGAACTATTGTGCATTGCTTCAAGCCATTCACCTGTAGGCCATTCTGGCCTACTGAGCCTGTTTCAGTGACAATATTGCACACAAGCATAGTGGGCTACCATCCAAGGATATTCATAACACATTGACTGAAGCTATCTTAATTTGAAAATATTGGACTGTGGGTGTTGCTGAGAGTACACTATTAGTCATTTGTGTATTCATAAACTTCCAGACCATGGTGCATCAAAAAGAATTTCTTATTGACATTTTGACTCTTTAATAAACTCTGTATAGGATCATTGGAGCGTCACGAGCGTGCTTAAAATTCCAGATGTGTGAATTTTGTGAGACGAATGGTGATTGGCTGTGCCCTTTTCTTAAGTAAAATAAATACCTGTAGTCCTGTACAGTGTACGACGTGTATAAATATAATGTGAACAGTGTTTAAAAAAATGGCTACGTTCTGTTCACCTGCTATTCTGAAACAACTCTGTTGATCTAGGATTACCGTCAAGCGACTATGTTATGTCCCAGCCAATATTCATGCCCAAAATAATCATATAAAAAATTGGTGTACGCTTGCACGTTGTAATACTAACATTGGCACAACTAACTCAGCACACATTAGGATGTGTGTTATGTATGTAAGAATGTTCTTTGTTGCGGATACAATATAAAACACGATCATTTGTCTTAGGTCCACCTGCTGAACACTTGTCACTTTTTAAAGTGCTCATAGAACACAGAAAATCAAATGGTGAATAGATTCTCTAATAAACCGTTATAAATTTGTAATCCGCATGTTAAACCTATAACTGCATATTTGTTCCAAGAGCATGTCACACAGTAACTTGTACGATTTATGAATACCTAAAAACTAAGTTGTTTAATGTTTAGGCCTACATGTAGCAGAGAAATGCATGTTTTTAGTCAATGATATACGATATACCTCTCACTTACATAATTTAACTCGTATCTCGCTCTTTAAGATTAGACTTCGATGTCATATCTTATCACCCAGGTTGCTTAGTGCACGTTAATTGTACTAAACTTAGTTAACTAGTTAAGCATTATGTTTTATTGTATACTTGTGTTTCAATACTACGTCTGCCAAAATTTATTTTGCTATTATAGGTGACCCACTAGTGGAACCCAGGTTCCTTTTGGTCTCTTGTAGTTTTCTATTGTACTTGTTTTTCCCCTGTTGGCATCACTGCTAGGCCTACTTGAGTTTATATAAAATTTATGGTTGTGGTTAATGACCATGATCATTCATGTTCAATTTACAGGCATTGCTGTGTATTCAAATACTTGTAGACAAAATCTTATTTTTCATGAAGTACAGAACTCTTTGGAGTTTGTCCTTGCAATTTTGTATTATTCTAATATGAGGCCCTCAAAACACATCTGTTTTAATAGCATTTCAAACTGCTTTTTTTAACTGGATCATTCAAGTGCTCACCTGATCGTATGAACAGCTTGTAGGATAAAAACTTCCAGACAATGCAGTCTCATTCCCCCCCCTCTATCATTCCAGATCATCTTATGCTAGCGCTGCTGATTTTTATATTTCCGTAAATGGCCTCTAGCAATTTATGTTGTGATTTAAATTTATGCTGAAAAGCAGATGCCTTATTCCAGACAACATTTAATTGACATTAATTTTTTCAAAGCCTTGCAATAAATTTCTAACTTTGGCAACATGCTGGAAATTGAAGCCTGCACCACGTGCACGCATTTTTCTCCCATTGTACGGCACATGACCAATTTTTCTCTGTAATTCTAGCCGTGACAGAATTCTATCCGGTACAAAACATAAAAGGATATGTCTGTTGGTTGTCAGTTATGTTTGACTGTAACACAAAATGATGGCGAAAATTATGCTCCCAGGATGCAAGACTAAGATACATGTAGCACGACATCCTAGCGTTGAAATTAAATAAGGACTTTTGATAATTATAATGGTATAAATTTACATTATAACACAACCGCAGGATTCATATTAGTCATTTCTAGATTTCTTCAAAGTTCCATGATGTTTTTAAATGCACACACTTTTTACGAGCTTATGACAGGACTCCTCCCAGCAAACAGCAGGTGGCTGTTAGTAAAAAGTACAAGGATCTGACTGCATCACAATTACGAATAGAAATCAAAATGCATCATCAGTCACGAATGTAAGACTTCAATAAGTTTTTTATATTGAATTCTTTCAGAATATGAAATAGTGCGAGGATACGAAGATACGCTGCAGGGTAGCATACAAGAGGAATGTGAGTGCTGGAAGTTTATTAAATCTCGCATCCTTCTGAGTTTTTCAGTCATTATGACACATTTGTCTAAATGCTGTCTTTAATATGTTTTTTGACGTTTTTATGTAAACCAATGTTATTAAGAATGCCATAGATTTGCAATTGTTTAAGTAAAGAATATTCTTTTCTGGCCTATTCTTTGTTTCTGGCCATGTGTGTGTGTGATGTGTAAGCTCCAATTATGATAATTCTGTTTTCGACAGTTCAGTTCGAACTATAAATCACTGAGGGAATAGTTTCTGTATTTCACCATGAATTTACCAAAACAACACTATTACTTTGGAATTTCATATGCACTGTTACGAATCTGGTTTTAATATAGAGCTGTCTCATGGCTATTTCTAATTTATTGTCACTAGCTGCTCTGCAAAAGTATTGATTGTTATAATTATCAGGTTGTTACTTTTTTGTGTGCTGTCTGAATTTACCAATGAAATACAGCTACACCATTTTAATTAAACTAATTGTAATTATTATTAAAATGATTATAATAATAATAGTGCCATCGGATGATGTCTTTTGCACTAGACCATTGCAGTGATAGAAGTTATTTGTTAGTAATTAGAATAATTCAATTAATAGCATTTTTATTGACATTGATTGAATTATATCTAATACAGCAACTTTGCAACGGTAGCTTTCTCTATGTGCAGACCGATGATATGGAAGTTCGTTTGATGTGTATAGTGTATACTGTATAATGATTCTAGAGTCCAGCTTTTTCTAAGTGGCTGTTTTTGCTTTCTGTTTAGCACCAGAACCAGTTTTTCAGGATGGTGCGTTGTATCCCTGTGATCCTATGAACACTTCCGTTCCGTTACCACCTGATTCAGATCCTAGCTACGAAAGAATTCCCTCGTGTGCAATACTTCCACGGTGTGGCGGATGCTGTGCACCCCCTTTCACCTGTTTACCAACGGTGGTTGTATCAGTCCCAGTGACGGTGAGAGATGTGAGATAGAACGTTCTGTCTTTTGATCTTAGGGCGATGCTCAGCATGTGGGTGCTGCAGTTTAGTTCTCTTCCATTGTGCATCTAGTTGAAATTTGTCCTTTCTCAATTACCTGGATCGCAATAGATTTTGTTCTCAATTTGCACCCTTTCAGATCTATATAAACGATAGCTGTTGTTGTTTTGGTGTTTGTCATATGGATAGTAAGTTTGGTGGTGTGAATAATCATATTCTCATAGTTTATAAAGTGCAGCTCAAAAGCCAAGCACAGGGCACCAGCTTATTCACAAGCTCTGTGTCAGAGCAATTGTCCAAAACAGTTGTCCGAAGGAGGTCGTAGTCCGGAATACAGGCAGTCAAAGTAATTTTAAACAATGCCGAGCATTGTCAGTACGTGTACCCGGTTACATGGATTGTTGAGTCCACTAAATACATGTAATGGCCATCTCGTTAACCATCCATTTGATACGTGACATACATAGCCAGACTATGAGGTACGGAGGAGCACCAATGGGAGTTATGAGACAAATAAATGTTCCGGTTGTGGCTTTATCGAATCATAAGTTAGTGCAGACTCATAAAATAAGAAGCGCAGACACACCAACATGTAAACATCAACAGAGGTAAATATCCTACTGTTGACTTGTCTCGAAAAGAAATTGCTGCTTTGACATGGGTCACAATTGCATTTTTGTTGTTGTAGAGATTAGGACAGCTAGGGTGAATTTCCAATAGGCTTGCACTCAGGGCTTAAAGTGTGCCGGGACGGTCATGGACGGAGTCCATGCACTTGTCTTAAAATCTGAACGCCGTCCAGCCACTTATTGGCGAGCACAGACTGGAAAGGTAAGGGGCGTCCAGGCACTTCTTTTGGCGAGATAAGGGGCGTCCAGGCACTTATTTTTCCACACTTTAGGCACTGCTTGCATGACCTATCTCCGTGTTTTGCTTCTGAAATCTCTGTTCTCTCTGATGATGCCGTTTATCTCTGATAATGCCGTTTCTCTCGAGTTGTTTACGGGGAGTTTGAATTTGTTTTTTTCCCCAGGTATTCCGTGGAATAGCTGGTACCGATGAGGTCTTTACAACCGTAACTCTCATGATGGAGAGTCATACCAAGTGTAATTGTTCGTGTGCCGTTCTGGCGAGTGACTGCAATTCCAAGACGCATGAATACATCAGCGATGAATGTTTGTGCCGCTGTCTCAATGCAGGTGAAGCAACCAGCTGCGCACCGCAGAAGGTGTGGGATGAAAAGCTGTGCCGCTGCAGATGCCGTAATCTCATCAACTGTCTTGATGATGAAGTCTTCAGTTTTGCAACATGCAGGTGCGTATACAGTTTCTGCAATTGAGAATTTTGTATGCGGTAATTGCGGTTTCTGCCATTGGGATTGTATTTTTTAGTGCCGCTCAAAGAGCGAGACAAATCAGAGGAGCTCTCTCTGCAAACCTAGATGATGTTAATTATGTATGTATGTATATATGTATGTTTGTATGTATGTATGTATGTATGTATGTATGTATGTATGTATGTATATATGTATGTGTGAGCACTTGTTATAGCGCCCATTCAAGACTCCTACTCATAGGCGCTCTCAATTACAGCGCGGACACTCAATTGGAGTTTCATGCCGAAGCGAATGAGCATTTGCAAGTGAAGGGCTTCCTCAGGGATTCTACCTGGCGGCTTGAGTTGGATTCGAATCCACAACCTTCCGGCTCCAAGCAGCGAACATTCACCTGCACTACCGCGCCCCATAGTATTGTGCAGGACAACAGGACTACTTTGAAGCCTGTTGTTAGCAAGATTTCAATATTTTACTTCATATGGATTGCTTTGGATCAACCCTCAACTATAGCATTTCTTTTGCTCTCATGCATTCTGTGTTGCTGCCCCAGGAAATGAAATGGTGTATGGAGTTTGCGATTAATGTTTGTTATGTTGGTATTGAAGCCACAAGATCTTTGATAGGTAAATTGACGGTGAATATGACTAGACTACACATTCATTCATCATAAAGACACCACCAATAGGGACAATTTCGAAGTGACTGATTATAACAATTTTAGTTTATTGTATTTATATTGTAGCTGTGAGAGCAAGCCATGAACATCATCTTACACTGAGAAGACACAAGATTTCTGTTGCCCACTTATGCAGATCTGGATTTTGAAGCAGTCTCAGACTACGGTGCAGGAATTTTATCTGCCAACTCACCAAATCCAACTGAATGGTCGGATTCTTTAAAAATCATATTCGGAAACAAAAGTGAAGACATTGGTGTCGAATTCTGGGTCATCCACAGTTCTACTTGAGAAAATAATGAACTGCTGCTCTCAAATTCTCGCCTATGATATTAGGCTCATGTAATTATATGCATAAATTATATTGTTGTTTATTCTCTATGAAACTCTATGCTGTCTTAGTGCAGATTTCAGAACAGGCAGAGCTAGTTAAAAGCCTTTATTTAAAACTGTTCTTTCAACTGTCTTTACATTAATGCTATAAACTTCTGCAACGTCTCTTTTCAACACTCTCCTAACAAAGGCAATGTTCAGCAACAGTTTCAATGGCATTCCTTATTTCGCATGAACTACAGAACTTTTCTCAACCAGTCAGACCTCCACTCTTATGACAATATGCCTCTTCTATGGATCAACTTGACATTCTCGAAAGCTTCAGTTTCCTGACCACTTGGACAATATTCGTATTTACTTCAAATGTGCGATTAATTGATCTCCGTGAAGTGACATTTATTATATTATTAAATGTGTAACGCCTGTAATGTTAAACGGAAATGGGAGTCTGCGGTGTGGTCAGTCGCCAGGTTTAGAGTTACAGCTTGATCTATATGTAATGTAATTAGTAATTTCTATGAAAGAGAAAGAGACACAGACTGACACACAGAGACAGAGATATGTAGACAGTGATCCGGAAAGAAGTCTCACATTATAGTGGAGGGAAGGGAGTTCTATAAGGAGGGCCCATTGATGGTAAAGGATCGAGTTTAAGCAATAGTGGTCCTATCTCGTGGGTCAAACAAGTTAGACCTGTCAAAAGAACGTAGAGGTTGATGAGAAGATACATAAAGCCAGAAAAAGGAAACGTATTAGATATCAAGGTACTTGAAAACCTTGGGAAAATGGAGAATTTTGAGCCACTTTAAACAATGAAGAGAATTTGAACTACGACGAGCGAGTGGTATGGCCATTCCTTGGGTGCAGTGGCATGCAATGTGCACGAGCCCATAACTAATAGTTCTGGGTCATGGCTCAGCTAAAGACTACACCAAGGGGCATGTAAGGGGTTAGAGTGGTGAATGGAGGTTTGGAGGCGACATTACCGGTACTATATTTATAATTGCATAGAAATATATGTATACAAAATGAATTGTTGAGATTAAAAACAGGACAGTCGGCAATTACTCGTTTTATTATTTTTATAGTAATTCTAATTGGTTGCCCTGTACTGCTCTCTGCAGGTGTAAACTACATTGCTTGCAAGCCAACCAGTCCTTTGATCTCATTTCGTACCAGATCTCTATAGGTCTACTCGTTTTCTTCCAACATTTTATTGAACATCAATGCAAAATTATTGAAGTGCTCTATCCCTAAGTATATACTGCATGAAGTGAAAGAACTATAGGCATGCTTTAGCATCTCACGAATTTCATGAGACAACCATTGAGTAATATTTTGAGTTGGTATCCAAACTGTTTTCTAGATGTGTCACTAGCCTATAGGCTTATAAGTAAAAAGTCGTGGCACAGCTGGTAGCCTAACATTAGAAAGTCTTTATATTATACGTAAAAAAACTAATGCTTTAACTTACGTAAAAATCTGAAACTAAGACAGAACGTTAAACATTAGAAACGTTATTCGTGAATTGAGGAAACGTCATCACTTGACCCACTGGCAGTGAACGAGATAGGCCTACGCTGGCTCATACGTATGGCGCATATTGTCTTATAGACTTAGTCTTAGAGGAAGAACTTACCTATAACGGCTATAAGGTAGTGTGCTATATAAGCAGTCATGCAGTGCCTAAAGTGTGGAAAAATAAGTGCCTGGACGCCCGGGCCCTTACCTCTCCAAAAGAAGTGACTGGACGCCCATTACCTTTCCAGTCTGTGCTCGCCAATAAGTGGCTGGACGGCGTTCAGATTTTAAAACAAGTGCATGGACGCCGTCCATGACCGTCCAGGCACTCTTTAAGCTCTGCAGTCATGTGTACGAAACTGGTCTAGTACATTGCTCTTAAGTGCTGTAATATGCCGAGCAAATTTCTGTCCAGGGTAACGGCCTCTGTTGTCATAGACCCTGGTCAAATCGGATCCATCCATACGAAATGCTACCGTTTTAATTTAGCTGAGTGCAGGGTGAAAATTCCCGTCAGGTTGAGGGGTTCAATACCCTAGTCTTGAAAGCAAAGTATGGCCTTCTAATTAAGCTTCTAGTATCTTCTTTTCCACATCAAATCAACGTGGATAAGAATCTGACACAGTTATTTTCTGCATTATTCTCGTTATTCGCTAGGTGGCGCACTTGTCGCGACTTGTGAGACACGTGAACGTCTCTGTAGTTGTAAAAACATCGTCTTATCTTTCTGACCCATTTGCCCTAATTGGATCTTGTCGTTATCTGCTATAGATCTAGCCATAGATTGAGTATTCGTGACTTTTGGGTTTAATATTCGTAAATATTCGTGAATATTAAGATTTTTTAATATTCGTAAATATTCGTAAATATTCGTTAACGGATTAAAGTGAACCATCGAAACCGCTATGTTACCCGGTAAAGCAGTTTAAGTTTCTGTAGCCTATGTCTCCATGACCCAAAGTGTATTAATACACTCTGTCCATGACCGACACTCGCATTCAGGGCAAGGCTAAATTAAAATATGCAACACACTTAATTTGGTGAGATCGGGATAATTTTTGCTTGTAATCTGGCACTATTATTTCCTGCACTAGCATTTATCTTTACTCATCCTGCTACACTGATATAAAACTAATTTATCAATTTTCAGATACTATTATAGGCAGTAAAAGTTTATTGCTAATTTTAGCCTACTATTGCTGCTACTTGCCAACTACCATCGGTGACGCTGTCTCTTTTCAGTTGGGGAGGATGGTCAGAAGACAGACAAAGTGACTAACATTAAGTAGGTCTATCTAATGTGATAGAACTATGAATGCTGCATGGCCACATTGGCCAGACCCAGCAGAGACCTGAAAGCTTTTAACAATAAATCTATTAAAGTTATTGTAACTTACTGATATAGGCCTATGCGTAGGCTCATTCAATTTTGTACAATTCATTCAGTAAAAGTTAAACATTTTCATAAATAACGAAATAAAAATTAAGAATAAAGAATTTCCTGAAAGAACATAATATTTTACGAATATAATATTCGTTGGCAGTTTTAATATTCGCTAATATTCGTGAATATTTGAAAATCTTAATATTCGTAATATGCGAATACTCAATCTATGGATCTAGCGTCTGTGCATACCTACGTTGGTTCCCGTGACAGCGCACGTGAATAATCGGGACATTGCGTTTAGCTGTCGATCGAGTGGCGCTTTACAATTTTGATGTTTACGATTACAACTTATCTCTCTAGACCCGTAGTCGATATTCACAATTAGCCTACAACTTTCGGCGGAGTGGGCTCCGAATGGGCCAACAATTATAGGCTTAGGTTAAGTAGGCAGCATATCCGCGCTCTGTTGCTTCATCTATCAATTATTATTAGCCTACTTTTGTTTCTGTCGAACAGTGGAAATCTCGATTTGATGTAGCCTAGCGTATTGCGCCCTCTTTCTGCTCTGAATTCCTGTTGCTTAGCCACCACCATGCACTTCCAACGTTGCTTTTGCATCCGCGATGTACTTACCAGGAACACTTGACGGGCAAATGACTGAATTTTGTTCTTTTTATCAGTGAAGACGGTCGGGAGTGTCTCTGAAATAATAGCGCTATATAAATACTCGATTACGATGAGTGCCACGGTAGTTACTGCATTCCATATTGTCATTTTTCTTACAATATTTGAACGATTATGGCTTTCTAATCAGTTCACCATTTCTTTTTCGATAGATCTTGTTATATAAGACTTAAACATGCGACAGTTCCACTTAACAATGTGTTTCCAATTTTTCACTTTACATTGAGAAAGTGTTATATAACAAGCCAACGCTCATTGGCTGAGCGTTCCAACAGTCAACCAATGAACAACGAGATCCTCATCACGTGGTCTATTACATAATTTTGGCGAGAGAGATGTTGTGAAACAGCAAGGCGAAAATACTAGTTACAGGAATAAGAAACGTTTCGTTTTATTGATTTAGCTGCGAAATATATCTTTTAAACACTTATTTACGATGATCAGTTCGGTGTAATATTTTCCTGTATGAGCGTTGAAACGGTGGGAAGTTTCTGTGTGGGCCGTGACTCGACCTACTTCTCGTAAGACGTGAATATGACAAATTATTGATTATCGTTAGCCTAAGCCTACTCTGTCCTTGCTTGAACCTGTTAACAGGTAGGGCACTTGAAGAAGTCCTGAAACTTTCACATGCTGAGAACTGAACAGCTGCAACAGGTGAAAATGAGAGATAATTTGTCGAACTGCGTTGTCGTTGGCTTATTTTGGTGAAACTTGCAGAAGTCGTAATGATAAGCGGTGTCCTGTAACTGGTGATCAAAACAATTTTTGGGACCATGGGTTGGCTAGCTGTAAAATAAAAACTGTTTCACTCGTGAAGCATGTTTGTTTTCAACTTAGCAGTTGGTTTATGCGTGTGCATTAAGCATAGATATTAAAACGTGTTGATAATTTTGCATTGCACTGTTTGATTTTTGTATAACGTGCCTGTAATAACACAGAATTGTTACGTTGTGCTGTAGAGTCCTCATAAATTTGTGAACTGCTGAATGAACGCTTAGCCACAAGGAAAAGGCTGTGAGTGGAGAGTATAATATTGTGGACAGATTGGTATTCACTGGTCTCTAAGACTGCAGTTGCTATCTTACGACAAGTGAATGGGTGAAACATCATCGGCTCAGCAAGTCTTCCCATTCCCTTTCTCCGAACTGCCAGAACAGAATCTGGCCAAATCCGGACCCGACGTTGAGTATTATTTTTCTGTTGGTGATGCCCTGGCTCTGCAGGGCAACATCACAAAAGCCCTGGATGCATACTCCCGGGCAGTCAGCTCAGGTTGTGTCCCACTGCAACGATTATCCACCTTTGTTTCCGTCCTGATGGAACGAACCAGGAATAACTTTGAACCGACTGAAATGCCTGCCGTCTCGACCGACCTGCTGAACATTTTGACTTGCCAGTGCTGTTGCTCACGCTGGGCTGATCCAACAACCCTGAAATGCGGGCATACATTCTGCAGGGCATGCATTGAGCGTGGCCTTGACGAATGTGGATGTGGAGCGTGTGTTGTATGCCGGTGTGCTGTTGAAAAAGACTATCTTGCAAAGTGCAAGTCAAATATTCTGCTGTCGCAAATCCTTCAGAAGTGCTATCCAGATGAAACGGCCGTCAGTGAATTGAAGGTGACTGCGAATCGCCTTGCCGCTAGGAAGTGTTTTGCTGGAGCAATCAAGGCGTACACAGAAGCAATAAGAATAGGTAAGATGAATTCTCATATTTGTAATCCTTAAATGTTACAAGGTAGGAATCGGTAAGGTAGTTTCAGTGTAATGACAGTGTGTGATACCAAAGATCATTAATTAGCATCACCCTCCTCCTTCATCCAGGCTTGGGACTGGCACTGTCAGATTGCAAACATTGAAGGAGTTAGGGTAAGAATCATTTTTCTGCGTTGTATGTCTAGCATCAGAGCCAGCCGAGACGTGATTCAGGTTTCAATGGATCTTTAGCCACCGGCCAAATCTTGGGGGCAAGCATGTGGGAAGGCTTTTGGGTGTGTGTTAGCTATCAAGAACCATGGCAATATCAACCTACAATATCCCAGTTTTTTCGATAGTTCTGTGTATACAACATTGGTGAATATGGGTTGATGGCTTGTCCCAAGTTCTTGATTCCAGACCCTTGGGTCCACAACGGAAAAGGCTTGATTCTGCATTGTGGAAGTTCATGTGAATGGATCCAAGAGCAACCCTTCAGTGCAGAATGCAGAGGTGGAGGTGGTGGCCTTGGATGGGTTAAATTGAGTCAGACGTGTATGCAAGACAGTAGACACTGAGACCAAGAC
The DNA here is from genome assembly GCA_949752735.1 of Lumbricus terrestris. Classification (NCBI taxonomy): domain Eukaryota; kingdom Metazoa; phylum Annelida; class Clitellata; order Crassiclitellata; family Lumbricidae; genus Lumbricus; species Lumbricus terrestris. Next base: position 14,952,307 of record OX457050.1, on the reverse strand, counting down.
ACTGGGGACTGAGACCGAGATAATAGGCTCCGAGACTAAGGCACATATGTATCAGACTATGCCCATAGACAAGAAATCTTGAACAGACGTGTTTCTGTGGTTTTTGAATTTGCTATTTTGCTGTTCTTTTCTGTTGAAGCACCAAATGACCTTCACCTGAGAAATTGCCGATCTTGGGCGTACAGCGTTCTTGGTCTGTACCAGAACGCCATTGAAGATGCTGATGTCATCATCCAGCTGCGACCTTGCTGTGCGCAAGTAAGTTCTCTCGTGAAAATCGAATTTCTTTATTTCATCCCTCCAGCAACTTGCCATGCATAATATGAAACATGCAAACGAGTTACTTGAAGATTGTGTTTTCTATCATGGAATCCGGACTTCTATATTGTCACTGTGTCTTGTTCATTCTTCAACAGCGCAGCTGCAATTGCATTTTTAATGGAAGCGTATGGCATGCGTTAGGGTGTCCCAAACTGAGGTTATTTTTGAAAATGCTAAGTCTCAAGAGTCAGAATGTATTATTGGTGGAAAATAACTTTAGAGAAAAATTTCAATTTTTTTAAAGACATTTAGGGGTCCCAAAGGGCTATAAGATATCATAAAAAATGCATTGCTGTGCGCTGCTATCATTATCAATATCACTCATAACATAATTTCATGTTTTTTGCAGCACAACATCATTTTCATTATGAATAAGTGCACCACACATATTATGTATGCTATATATATGCTATACCATGCGCACATTATTTTTCGATGATGTGTACATTGCGTAAAGTACGAATGCATTATTCCAGTAGATATCATACAGTTGCACTGTGTCCTGGCATTAACCCTTTTTGCATGTGGCCTCTTTTACATATTGTGTCATAAAACACTGAGGGCTTCGTGTTAATGAATCCACATTTAACACACGTATCCATGTAGATGTTGTTTCTGTCTTCCACAGGGTTACTGCAGGAGAGCAGCTGCATTAAGGGGACTGTCACGCCTGGAGGAATCAGCACAGTGCTATCTACAGTGCCTTGCAATCGACCCTGGTTTATCGCTGGCAAAGACAGAACTCGCCAAAGTTAGCTTATGAGTATTTGTACTTATGGTGTAGCAGTTGTTGCTAGAATTAATGTGGATTGAGCATGGTAGTCTTGTTGGCAGATTTAATACCTAAGCCGTAGGAAGAGATGCAGACTGTTTTAGAGCTAAGTGAAATTAGAATTAGTAGAGCCATAAAATGAAATTCTTTTTGGTGAGTTTTCGGTCTGGGATTGGAATTATGGACATGGTATGTGTGAAGGCTGAATTTGGTTAAGTTGGAGTTTGATTTGCTATGCTAATATGCTTTAGCATAGAAGCTTCATTGTAATTTTTCTGTTTTACCATCATTGAACTGTTTTAGAAAGTTGCAGCTAGTTGATGCATTTTTTCAGTTACCTGTTTGATTGGCGCAAAAGGGTGTTATTACATAATTTTTGTAATTGTAATTGAACATTATACTTATATTGTAGTACGTTACATGCTTTGAAATGATTACCGGTACGCTGAATGTGTTGCAGGTTCTTCATGAATTGCTATCTCAGTCGTCGTTGGTGTCGGGCGGTAAAATTCCAGCACGGTTTTCAATAGTTGTGCTGCCTGATGGAAGAAGTGTACACTGTGCTGCTAAGCTGAACACTGCGTTAGGTTCTGCTCCATGTGGTTTGCAAAAGGTGTTAGGAATGGACAAGGGGCGGCAGGAGAGACCAGTCTGTGGCACTGGCACTTCAGACGTACTACATCATAGGAGAAAATGCCAGACATCTCTATTTTGTACGAAGAAACCAAATCTGAAACGGGTACGAGTTTTCCTGGGCTCACATGACAGATAATAATTTTGCATTATCGACTTTGATACTCCATTGTAATGTAATTGTAATGTATTGTAATGTAATTGTAATGTAGAAAAGCTGCCAGATGATTTGTGATAAGGCAAAGTTAAAATCATTCTTCAACCTTTTTAGCTATTTGTCTGATTTCTTGTTGTCTGGACACTACGCTATTGAGCTGCATAAAAATATGTATTTGTCCTGGTCAATAATTGCAGACTGAATGGCCTTGTGGAGTCAAGTTCAGTAGAAGTTTTTAAAACCACTACTTATTTATTATTAGCACTTATATAGCGCCTCTAGAAGACTACCTACTCAGAAGTGCTCGTTATTATATTGTGATCCATTTTTGTTAGAATTGAACAGCACATCTGACTCGTCAAAAATTGATGTTGACATTGAGCAGGTCATTGTTTTCCTTTGTGTTTAGTGTTGATATAATTTGTTGTGTGTACATATGTTACGTCTAAGAAACTTGTGTAATTTCTAATTCTGCTGGTGTGTTATGTGACAACAGTCGTGTTCCGTTTCCAATTTCGTCTGTCGTCCGCATTCTGTGCATCGCATTGTTGATCACTCTACCGAAGATTCAGGTAATCGCTCTGCCTGCCCTTATAGTAATTACGAGGTTTCATATATATCTTGTGTTCTATTCCATCAGTGGACAGACATAACATTTCTGTCCTCATGATGTTTGTGATTATTGATGGACATGAAGCATTGAAGGATGGTTTTACTTATTAAGGCTGGTGGACTGAGAACTTTAATTGCAGCATAGTGTTTGTCCAGTGAAAATTTGTAAGTAAGTTAGGTTTCCCTTCATTAATTCATTCATTCATTTATTGAATTTGTATGGTGCGTCTTCATGGGGACTAATCAGAGGTGCTCCCAGCCCCAGCATGGCCAAATAAAACTGTCTTAAAGTGATAGAGTAATGCCTGGGAAGGAGTTCTAGAAAGGGAGCGGAGCATCAAGGGGAGGCCATTCCAGGTCGAGGGTCCTACCACCAAGCAACTGCTAATTGCTAGCTAGCTGGCTCTATATAAATTTGCCATTATCATGGCCAATTTGGAAGAGCTGTGGGATATCAATACTGTCGACTTGTATCTTCATTTGATAGCTCCATGGGTGACCCCTCTGACTTAATGCAGTACTCATAATTTAGTAAATTCCTAGGTGGCAGTTGACTAGCCATTTGGAGCTTCGGTTTGAAATGTACCTGTCTGGTTGAAACTGATAGCAATAGTAATAATAATAAAACTTTTCTGTTAGTCTCTGTTGTGTTTCTTACTTTTAGTGAGCGAAAAAGCGCGACTCGAAAAACTGTCGGCCGAAGACTTTGAATGCTCGCTGTGCTCTAGGTAAAGCTTTCAGTTTACTGTGCAGTGTTTGCTAACTTATGTATTATTTTTGTTTGTAATTCATTTCAGACATTTATATAGCGCTTCTTCAAGAGTATCTACTCATAATGACGCTTATCTTCACATTGGCCAACTCTGAGTAGGGGTTTTCTGGAAGAGGCGCTATAAATTCTTGGAATGAATGAATGAATGAAGTTGCTAATCTAGAACTGGCAAATGATTGAACTGCTACTTGCTCGTTCACTGGTTTATATCTAATTGCCAGCTTGGGCCGATTCATCCTGATGCCTTCTCTTGTCTTGGACTCTGCTATTGTTTGTTAGTGTCTGTCAAACAATGCTGCATCATAATAAAGACGATTGACATTGCCCTCCTCCTTATCCACGCTTCAGACTGGCACTGCAGAGTATATATGAGAAGCCCATGGCAAAATTCTCACTTTCATTATATATCTAATCATATGTGCATATACTTATTTGTGTTGTAAAGGCATCATGCTGCGCTTGAGGGTCCTGCTATGGACATTCAGTTACCGGGTGCTTTGGTAGTTTTGGGTTGGATAGCATAATGTTTTACTAGATGTTCTCTGCTGTCTTTTCAGTCTGCTACTGTACCCGGTTACGACAGACTGTGGTCATGTGTTCTGCTGTGATTGCCTCTACCGTTCCCTTGACTACCGTATCGACTGCCCGCTTTGCAAGGAATCTCTTGCTGAGGTATGTGTGCTCTTTATTGAGAGAAGACCAAGTTAACTGACTTTTGCTGTGACTCTTTGTGCAAGTTAAATACTAGTCTTAGAATTTGCTTGTGAATATTGAATTTCTGATGGTTCTTACAATATATCAGTATCACAGTAAATCATTAGATCAATCATTTTCTTTACGGCAACATTTCTGAAATGAATGCATATTTGGCAACACGGTGTTTTAGAATTCACCCATTGCACGTGTGTGTGTGTGTGTGTGTGTGTGTGTGTAAGTCTGGAAATTTGTAAATGTTGCTGGCTTGTGGAGAGGGTACAAGGAGAAGAGGACGGCCGAGGATCAGATGGATGGAGTATATACACAGGAGGACAGGGATGAATCTTGGACAATTGAGGGATGTGACACAGAACAGAACGGAGTGGGGACGGCTGGTCATGACAGTCGCTAGAGTTCCTCGAACTGACAGCACAAGGTGACAAGGTGTTCAAATAACGTACAGTGTAATTACATTTATCAGCCTTTTTAGAAACACAGTGGCTAAAGGGATCCCATCTGTCCTGAAATTTAAAAGTTGTCGTGAAACTTTTTGAAATTTGCTTGAAATTGTGTTGTGAATTTTGGGGTGGCTGGAACCTGTGTGACTACTGTGTTGTGCCATGATTTTTTCCCACTTCTGCTTCTTTTCATATTGATCACTGGTCTTATTATCTTATTACTCTATCGTTTCTGTCTTTGTTTCGGACACAGCTTCCTAGGTCAACTTCTGGCGTGATTCAGTGTTTTAAACCTTTTTTTACTGTTTTGTAGCTTTTGGCCGAAAGACGACATGTTATGACGGAGGCTGTAGAAGTGATTACAAGACTCTGTTTTGGCAGCGAACTTAAGAAAAGGCAAGAGCAGAGAAAGCAGGAACTTTCTTTGTGGCAGCGGTAAGAAAGGGTTTAACTGCCCACAATTTTGTGTGCTTTTTTCATCCGACTCGATAAAAGTAGATTTGTTTCGCAGTGCTGGTTCGAACATGTATATCCTTAGCCTTTAGCAACCATTGTGTACTAAAATGCATGGAGAACATATATAGGTGGTCGTAGAAGGTTTTAGGTGGTTGGTGAAAGATCATCTTGTCATTACCCAATGGTGATATCATCTGATCATAAGAATTAACTAGGGACGTTTAATGCATGTGGTTTCCTTTCTTTTAATTGTAATTTATGACTTCTGTTGCACCAGTGTCTCATATGCAGGGCTTAAACTGATGGTCATCCATGCCCAATATTCATTATTTTTTAGTCCAGAAGATCATTCTGTGACTCTTAAATCTGTTTGAATTTGGTTTGGTGAGTTGGATGAATTTGATAAAGTTGACTATAACATACACTTTAGGAAGATTTTGCTGTCATTGCTGCCAGACTGTGCTGCTGATGGACATTGGTGGAAACAGTGGAAGGACAGTATGATAAGTGAAAGTTGGGCTGTGCAGTCCCAATATGCGGTGCACAGGGTAGTGTCATCATTGAAGTTATTTTTACTGTCTTAGACATAATATAATTGTAGTATTTTATTTATTTATTTATTGCAGCAATTTTATATATAATTATAGCGCCCATTCACGGTTACCTACATAGGAATGCTACCAGTCCAATCTCGGTTGAATAGGACGGTCTTAAGAACTGAGAAATGAGACAGTATTATATTATTACAATATAATTTTGATATTATTGTGATATATTATTTTTGTATACAATTTCAAATGTTGTATATATAATTATGTTAATGTGGGCATATAAAAATATCATGGACTCATAATTAATCTATCTGATGAGTGATTTTCTGTTCTCTGTTTAGAAACGTTGATGGAGATCAACTGGAAATTCCTGTCTTCGTCTGTACCCTGGCGTATCCCAGCATTCCGTGTCCTCTCCACGTCTTCGAACCTCGCTACCGACTGATGGTTCGGAGGTGCATGGAGTCCGGTCTCAACCAGTTCGGAATGTGCATCTGCCTCGACCAGTCGGAGTAAGTGTTCTCTTCCACTTGCATAATTTCCAATGCTTAATCTGGTAGAGTAATATCAGGCTCATACCGTTAGTCAATCTGTGGTTTTTAAGTCACATACCATACGTGTCTTTTACATTACACATATTTTTTAGACATGTGCTTTTTTAGTTGCTTCAGATAAAAAATTATGTTTTTTTTTATTGCATATGTTTGTTAAGTCACTTGTTTTGTTACGTCACGTTTTCTGAAGTCACGGGTTTGCATTATTAAAATCTCATTTGTTTATAAGTGGCATATGTCTTTTTGAAGTTACATATGTGTATTTAAAGTTACATATCAGTGTTTTAAAGTCACTTATGTGTTTTAAGATATGTGTGTTTAAGTCACATATGTGTTGTGAAGTGTACTTTTAGTCATATATTTGTTTTCTGTAGAGAAAATTTTGCCGAATTCGGATGTCTACTGCTGATCCGCAACCTCAGGTACTTGGCCGATGGTCGGTCAGTGATGGACACGGTTGGTGGACGAAGATTCCAAGTCCTCAGCCGTGGGATGCTGGATGGACATCACACGGCTAAGGTGGCCTACCTGTCGGATGAGCCAGTTCCAAGTGATGAGGTCCAAGGTTGGTCGCTTTTCTTTCTGGTTTCTGCTAAATTACAGTAAATATAAATATTGAAAAAAATATCTGTTGGACTGTGGGGATCCCAATGTTTGGGAACCCTGTTTGACCAAACATGTTTAACATGCCCGTCCACCCCTAACCCTAAGATAGAATAGGGGTGGGGAGGGTTGAACCTCTACAATTCCCCTGTCAATTCTCACCCTGTATCAATTTATAATTTACTATGGTATATCATGATCCGTTGGTGATCCAATTATAATGTTGTAGTATTTTATGATCCCTCAAGTATGATGCACTGTTGTAGCCAACAATTATCCCTAATGGACAAGTATTGTGTTGCTGTTGTATGTCATGTTATCATAGATCTGGTTTCTTGTTACTGTGGTATATTGTGATCATTAGTGGCACAAGTATAGTGTTGCTGTTGTATATCATGTTATCATAGATCAGGTATCTCGCTACTGTGGTACATTATGATCCTTCATGAAATAAAAAAACAAAGTGTTGATTATGAGTCACGTTGATAGCAGTGAAAGACACATAGAGACTGGAATAACTGGACTGTTTTTTATGTCATTCCAGACCTGCAACAGCTTCAGATGGAGGTTCACGCCATGTCGTCGCACTGGTTTGCGTGCCTTCCGAAGTCGGCACGATCTCGCATCCTGCAATGCTACGGACATTTCCCTCCACCGGAGCCGGACTTCTTGCATCTGCCGGACGGTCCGGCGTGGATCTGGTACATGACGGTCGTTCTTCCCATTGGACCTCAGTCACAACTGAAGATCCTTTCGATGTTGTCGTTGAGGAATAGACTGCTTACGATTCGTCATGTTCTCTCGTGTCTTCACAATCATTCAACTTCCTGATGACCTGTTTGTGTATGGTGTCTTTTCTTGTGTTTGTATTGTTTGTGCTTGTTTGCATGAGTGCTTTTGTGTGTGCTTGCTTGGGCTTGTGCTTATGCATATGTGTACATGCGTTTTAGTTTGTGTTCTTGTGTGGGTTTGTTTTTGTATGTGTACAATGTACATGTGTGTATGTTGTCTTCACAATTGAAGTAACTGTCCAATCTAATCTTATGTGGCATCTGATTCTATCTGTGGTGTCGTCCTGATTGGTATTGTTGCTAAATGCAAGGGGCAGAGCTTTTTAATGATGAGCCAAAGGTGATATTTTCCAGTGAGTGGTGGCCATGGTGCTAAGGTGCCTGAGTAAAATTATGATTTCAGTCTGTTTTGGTTTGTGAAACTTTTGCAAAACTAAATTTGAAATTTCTGCAATTTTTCAGTGAACAATTAGTCTCAGTTTTGATCTTCATTGTCAGGGCGAGGATTAATTGTTGACTCACCAGTAAGTTGATTTCGTTTCATATGCTGTGGAAAATGCCAAATTTGCAACTTTTATTCTCAAATTATGTAGTCTTTAGGCATGACTCCATGGGCCAGTAAAATATTGTCTGTGGGCCGTAACGTGAACTTTGGCGCCGTGGCTTATATCTTCAATTGCTGGGTGTTAGGAGAATTGATTTGAATGTTGAAATGAATCAGTATCGTTGTTTTCATAATGAGTGTAATGATCTTTCTAGATTATAATAATTGCTCTCGATGCAATCAGACAGTATTGTCTAATTTAATTACTCTTATCGCACCATTCGTATTAGACAATTAATTCATAGTTGCTTCAAGTGAAACTGTGGTGAACACTTTTGATCACTTGGAAGGTTACTGTCGCTTGCATAGAAAAGCCGTGCCATATGTATATAATAACAATACAGTATACAAATCAATTGTGATTGGTATTGTGACAGATCCAATGCACCTTTTGTTATTGTTCGGGTCTTCATGGACATAACCAAAATGGTGCAAGACTGAGATGACACAAGGTGGGTGGTGGCAAGGATAATACTCTGTGAGACTGACGTTTCGGACAGATTTGGAGTTATGTTGCCAGTGATTAAGGAATGCGAAATTTCTCCGTGTGTTTCGACGTGACTAAGCAACATGTGTCTGATCACTAATTATATACTGCTTGTTGCTTAATTGTGCTGCAGTACTATCAAAAAGTTTGAATGAACTGTGGCATTTGCAACTTTCATTATCAGAGAGAACTGTTTTGAGAATTATTTTCTTTGAGAAAGTATGCCTTATATTTTTAGCGCACTGGGAGCACTTCTGAAAGGCTCTTGCTGCGAGAAGCGCTTTATAAATGGTCAGATAAAATAAGATATTGTGTATGACCAATGGTTTCTGAATGATGACGAATTTTATTGTGTAAAATTTGAAATGTTTATTTAGCGGCAGATTTGCTATTTTTATTTTGCGTAACCCCATTACATTACACGTGATTGGTCTTCTGTGCATGCACAGATCCTCAAGTGTATTGGTTCAATTGAGATTAGATAAAATCAGTTTGATGGATTTTGGTTGTACGTGGTTTTGAAAACGATTCCCCATACTTAAGTCATTGATTATTAAATTGCAATTGTTAAAATGTCTCTTTTGCTTTTATAATTAATTTAGCCAATGTACCTATTTAGCATTGGCCTCGCGGTATGGATTTGACTCCCAACATTTGTTGGTTGCGCCTTATGCCTTGGGTTTGCTCAGATGACTTTTTTACAACCTTGAAAGCGTTCTTTTCGCCAAGTTTTGGTAAGGAGTGCTCCTGAGTAGTAGCTTTGAAGGGGCGCTATATAAATCTCAATAATCAACTAATATCTTATGGTATCTATAGATTTATATAACGCCTCTACGGACACATTGGCACACTATTTATTCAGGAACGACTTGCAGCGGTTTGATTGCTTGACGTGTCCATGTTAATCGTATCGTAACCTATCTCAAAATTTATAGCACGCCTCTCTAGCATAGACTCTTCAGAGGCGCTTTCGGCGCAGAAGCCCGGGGTGAAACGTCTTTAGAGAGCGAGAAGAAGAGCCCAGACATGAGGTTAGCCCGTAGACGAGGGGAAGACCATTCCACATGGAGGGACCTATTACAGCAAATGCACGACTTTGAGTCAAGTCACGCTGAATACGAGGGACAAAGAGGTCAAAAAGGTCGGTAGAACGCAAGAGGTGAAGAGATATGTCGCAGAGAGAGACTCACGCATAATTAATTAGTCGGAGAGACATCTGGGGACAAGCCCGAGTTGGGATTCAGAGACCAGAAGAAGTTGGTAGGGAGCTAGCACAAGCATAGGCGTAGGGGAGATTTCAGCAGTGGGGAGGAGGCAAGATTTTACTTCTGCCCGAAAAATAAATCCGGAATAAATGACGTCGCGCACTTAACATCATAAGCAGTGACGGACGCAGAAAGTTTCAAAGAGGGTGCATGGGGCGGCAACAGGGAGGGGAATCAATGTATGGCTTTGACCGGACATTTTTCTGACGAACGTTTTCAGTCTTTCTCCCAAAATTTACAAAAAAGTGCCAACTGCTTTACTTTCAAATCTGATAGCCTTTTCCAGTCACATTCAGTAATTGGGGCCACGTTCTGTGTAAATGTCGAATAAGGGGTGGCTTGGCCGGATTGCTATAGCCCTAGATCCGCCCTTGGGCGTATGTCTTTGTACAAAAGCAGAATTTATGCTTCTGCGCCCGCACTCGGGAAGTAGGGGTAGAGGCTATAGAGGCAAATAGCCTGGGACCCGGCTTTTTTAGGGGCCCATGCTGGGTAATGTTAGGCTTAGGTTTTAGACAGGGAAGAGAGACGTGGAATTATGTCGGTAATTCTGACAAATATTTGGATCGAAGTTAAGTATTTTAGAATGGGGAAAACAAGGGATTGCTTTTGTGAAGCCAGAAGATGACCCTCGTTTATAAGGGATTTGTTTAATAGATAGGCCTACACAAGAAACGAGGCTAAGCATCCAGAATGTCAACCAAAATAAATGGCGGAAGTGGATCAAGCGCAATAGATTTATGATTAGACTAGACGTGTAACCCGGCGTTGCCCGGGAAATTTAGGGTTTTAAACACTACTCCCCTATGGTACCCAACGTTGACCGCTAAATTTCGGGTTTTCGTCAACCCTCTACCCCACCCCGCTTCCCCAAAAAACCAAACGTAACACGCCCCTGCGGGGCGCTAGGGAAATTATTACTGGGCTTGTATGACGTCATTCGGGCTGTAGACTCTTTTACTAAAGCTCGATACTGTTTACCAAAGTGTGAGCGATGAAATCTGTCTTAACAATGCTTCTGTCTTAAAACGCTAATAACTCGAGCTCTAAAGTGAAATTTAGGGTTTTAAACACTACTCCACTCTGGTACCCATCGTTGACTGCTAAATTTCGGGTTTTCGCCAACCCTCCACCCCACCTCGCTTCCCCAAAAAGCCAAACTTGACCCACCCATGCGGGGCGCTGCGGAAATTATTACTGGGCGGGTATGACGTCATGCGGGATTAGACTCTTCACTTAACGCTGGCGTGATCAATTAATTATGAAATCTGTCTTAAAACGCTAATAATTCTTGTTTTAAATTGAATTAAAACCTGAAAATAGTTGCGATGACCTTATAATTTGGGTAAGAATCGATTGCAATATTTTTTTTAAACCGACGCTGTTTCATTTCCGAGCCTATTCTGCAGGGGAGAGTCAAAAGCGTACAAACAAACAAACATATGGAAAGTGTTTCGGAATCTTTAAGTATAAAACTCAAAGTTTGTCCTTCTGTGTGTGGGATGCACCAATTTTGCCCGGAGGCCTACTCGGAAATTACAGCGATTCGTTTAAAAAAAATTTTTGCAATCGATTCTTACCCACATTTGGAGTTAAACGCCACTATTTTCGGCTGCCAATTCACTTTATAAGTCCCGAGATGTCAACATTTAAACTTGCACGCGATAAGCGATTCAAAATCCATTCACGTTGATCGCCTCCACAAGGCCTCCATTGACTACCAGAGAACTACAGCCAATGGCATGACGGTTTGAGGTCACGTGATATTTACTTCTATCGACAATATTTGCGAGGATTATTCTCGGCTTTTTTCTTCTGATCCACACGAGAAAATCATAAAGATCGCCATCCAAAAATCTTTCCATATTTTAAATTTCGCTGTTATAAAAACGATATATTAGACACGGCATAATTATGTTCACTAAACTCATGACGTCATTATTTTGAGCTCAAATCTTAACGTCACATCTCGCCAAACCGCGTAGCAAAAATGTTGTGGACGTAAATACTGCGAATATAACTGCAAATAATCGGAATAAAAAAAGCGTAGATTTAAAAAACTTCCTTTATCTAAGTGGCAAAGAACAATTTATGAAAAAAGCACGTTGCGCTGAATGGTAGTATCTTTTCAGAAAAAGTCGTTTTTCTCAGTTACGTGTCGAATGGACTTAACGGGTTTTGCTCTTCGATTATCGACCAGACCTGTACACCTAGCGGAGAGGTTCGTTACTTCTCCTTAACGCGGGGGTCGATGGAAGGCGGGGTCAGAATGGTGAAGTCGGAACGGGGTCAGGCGTGGCTGGGGACAAAAACTTATATTTCCCGGGCAACGCCGGGTTATTCAGCTAGTTATAATATAGATGACTCGGTAAAGTTCACTTTTGAAAATGGAGCGGAAAACATTAAACTTGGATTCTGTGCAAGAGTAAAGGGGAGGAGATGCATCAGCTGTTGATGCACGAATATTTTGTCCATCTCCTGCGTCAGCATCCGAAGAAAATCTTCTGCAGAAAAGGTCGATTTGCTAGGCGAGCGCGAGGTATGTCACAGTAAACTTGACATCGATTACCAAACTTTTCGGGTTGTCTATAGGGCTATATGCTGTGAGACAATATTCTCCCAGTGGTCTGATTCTTGGTAGTAGAGGCAGTGTAATGCAGGGGCGTAGGCCTATACAGAAATTTTCGAATCGGAATTATCGGTGATCTTTGCCAGGAAAAATCTGATGACCTTTTTTAGTCGTTTGGTCGATATTTTGTTTTGGTCATCAGCCATCTGGTCGACATATAGGCTAATCTCTGCAAGCCATAGCCTATGCTATGACCTCTCTAGTCGTCGTATCCTACTTTTCTCTCCCGCTGCATTGATTTGATGCTTGTTGAAACCAAATGGGGAGGGCACGTCCTATGCACTTTTGAAATGGGGGATGGCCGGATTGACCCCCTGGATCCGCCCCTGGTGTAATGACCGTATTGTTGGGTTAGGCTTATACATGTATACCCAGTGTCTAATCTAGTTCTTGCGTTGGGGGAGGGGATTCAAATTTCTGGGGCTGGGAATATATACATGTAGGCCTAGGCTATATATGTGTGAAAATCACCTCAAGATTTTTCCTGGGGACGTCAATCCTGGGGGTGAACTCCTCACTTTCAGAGACGCAGGTCTATAAACACTGGGCCTACCCCTTCTCGTCGATCGATTGGATAGCGAGAGCGACTATAGCCAATAGCTCGTCATTCAGCACAAAGAGCGACGGCGAGATTGTCAATAGTCTGCGTCAAGCAGCAGACAGCCAAATAGTCTTTAGGCCTACGTAGGCTATACATGTCATCGCATGTAAGACTCGGCTCCTATGCTTTTAAACTGATCATCGATTAAATGATTGGACCGTGTATATCTCGGATATGTTAATTTCTAAACATGCTTCTCTGCGCATTTTCTTCAACCTTCTCTGCCGCCTTTCAGACGACAATAGAGTCGCGAGCGCTTCTGAGTAGTCCCCTTGAAGAAGCGCTATATAAATTCTTGAATGAATGAATTCTTGAATGACAGACGTACAGACTACGTACGGAGCGTCATGGAACTTGAAAATTTCCCTGGACTATTCCTTCCTTCCTCCGAAAACTTGAAATGTAGGCCTAAATGGTGATGGCAATAGGCCTATTCTCTAAAGATTTGAGTTTTGTTATTTATCATTTGTCAAGACAACATTCTGAAATCATCGATTCAAGTTTATTGCTTGCTATATTCATAGATATTCAAGAAGATAGTCATGAATATTGAATAAACAGTAAACAGGATATCGAATTTATGCCAGATTTTCTTCAGACCAAAGCCTTAAACACAGTTATTACTCCACTTTACAACATGAACATTCTCCATGACTTTTAGATTTTTAAACTTGCATTTCAGTACAGTTAAACCTTGATTCATTAGTGAAAATCGAATTGGACAACAAAATTGGACATAGGGGAGACCGGGGCGTAATGGGATGCCGGGGCATAAAGGGAAACTTCGTTATTGTTCTTCTTACTTACTTTTAAAAGACGATGACGTTTTCAATGTGAAGTGAAGCACCTTTAAAGGTGAAGGACAAAAGCACCTACGATTTCGAGTTTCGAAGCATCTTGCTATTTTTATGATTAAAAGTTGATTTTCACGCTATCCCAAGTAAGGTGCGTTCATAATTCAAAATTGTCTAGAAACAGTGAAGCCACATTTATTAAATTTAGCTTATGCCATCCATGTGTAGGGTAATATATAAAGTCACATATTCCCATATGAAAATTTGTGCAAGTTCAGTATGAGAGAGTGGCGCGCCAGCCTATTCACGAGCGGTGTGTCGTGTTAGAAATACCAAGTTATGCCATATGCTACCATGTGAAGATCCTAAGATCGAATATAGGGATGGATGTCGTTGTTGGCAGCCAGCTTTCTATTTGTTTTTGTATCATTATTATTTTTAAACTGTTCATTTAACTCCATGATTTATTATTATTACTTCTATGTTTTGTGTTGTATCATTTGTCAATGTCCCATTGTGCGTTTGCAAATGGAGTAATAAAGTCTATGCTTACTCACTTACTTACTCAAATTGCCAGCGTCTCTGTGGCATCGGCAGTGGTTGTTGTTGCTGGATAGTCGTAACTTACGACTAGTAAGCCTAGTCAAGGCCGTAGCCAGGATTTGATTTCGGGGGTGTTTCACCAAGTTCCCTTCCTAAAAAGACTGATGACCTTCCAAAAATGTTACCAATTTCCCGTCCTAAAAACCTGATGACCTTTTTTAGTCATCCGGCCGAAATCTTCACATAATGTCACCAATTAATTAATTCTGGTTTTTTTTTACATTTTTCCATTTCGGGGGTGTTTTCATGATTTTATTTCATGGTTTTTACATCATGTGCTCGTAAATGCATTCTATTATTTTTCACATTTTCCATTTCGGGGGGTGTTCACACACCCAAAACACCCCCCTATCTACGGCCTTGCCTGTAGTAGGCTAAGGTATAGTCGGGGGCTCGGTAGTGGTTGTTGATATAATATAGTCGTAGGGCGTAGTCGTTGTCGGTGCATTCGTGATGCTTGTAGTTGATACAGGAGGTGTAGTACGCGATTGGGTTGTAAGAGGTGTAGTACGTGTTTGAGTGGTGCTTGCAACTGGACAGCCACACCTAAACGCAAACGCAACATAAATTACACGACGACAAAGCGATGAATAGGCATACTTGCACAGATTTAGGATTACTCACCAATTATTATTATACCCTTCAAACTCGTCTGATAGAAAGTTACGCCTATAATCCACAAATATCAGTTGAAATTTAGGATTTTATAATCAGGGGCGGATCCAGGGGGGGCCAATTCGTTGAATTCCGTACTGCTAAAAAAGGTCATCAACGTTTTGGGCGGATAAAATGGTCTCTTTTTATTGGGAACTATAGCTGTACCCGGCCACGCGTTGCTGTGGCTGAAAAGACCGTCCAACGCTCCCTAGCTCCATTGCCCTGCCTTCCTCCCCTCCTCCACCCTCTGACTCCCTGTATCCCTCCCTCCCGTTTCGTCCCGTCCGGTCCCTCCCTCCCCTCCGTCCCTCCCCTTCTTCCATCCCTCCCTCCGCTTTCTCCCCTCCCTCTTCCTCCCGCTCCCTCCTCCTTTCCTCCCTCACCCCTTCCCTCCCCCAAAGCAAGACGCGCTGATAAAAACCCGTCCGCACACGGCCGCAACGTACGGATGTATATGCGCTAGAAGAATTCCGGAAGCGTAGTAAGAAACGCGACCGCATTGGATGGCATATGGACCGGCGGATGTGTGGAATTAGAACTCGAATTAGGTCGAATCGAATTTAAATTTGTGTTTTCTTGTCGAAAAGATTGCGCTTTTCCCCAAAAATCATTATATAAACCCGCTCATGTTCGAATGGAAGGTTTTGCGAAAATTTTCAAAACAATCGGTCAAGAAATTTCCGAGATCCTTGATTAGGCACGGTAACGTTTTACATTTTTATTTATATAGATTGGAGACAAGCGACTAAAAAAGGTCATCAGATTTTCCGACGACCAAGACGAAATTTTTTCCCCTTCCCCAAGACCGAAAACTTTGCCCCCCCCCTTCGAAAATTCATGTATCCGCCCCTCACTGGCCCGGCCCTTCATATAATAGTGGTTCTCTTTTCCTATTCTGCAGTTGATTGGAAACCTGTTTGCAGTGAACAAACTGAACATGCTCAAAACATATGCACGCTGTCTAGACTCTATAATACAAGATATCTAACTGCTTCAGTGGCGTAGCCAGGAATTTTCAAGGGTGTGTGTGTGTGTGTCTTTTTTGCCTGGCCGGATACCCTTTCTGAAACCAAACCAACAGTATTACAGTAAATAAAGAGGGAACAAAGTAACAAAGGCAATAAAGTAAGAAAAATAATTGTTACTACAAGCAATTTTTTTTATTATTTAAGTGGATAAATAACCTTTGAAAAAACTTTTTCCTAGGCCAATGGGGGGAGGGTTTAACCCCCGAAACCCCCCCTTGGCTACGCCACTGAATTGCTTAAATCTAACAATATATATATATATATACATATATATATATGGCTCAATAAAAAGAAAGCCAAACTGTTTTTCATATATGTGAGGCGATCTGGCAATACCAGGCTTATGTTATGAAAAATCGAAAATGACATTATTTTTTATACCATGTTAAACAGTAGAAGTTTCCCAATAAAACAAGCCCTATTCTGATCAAATATCTTGATATTTGACCAAGTTATGACTATTTTAGTGTCCACAACTGGGATATTGCAGTTTTTGGGAATCGCCAGGTAAAGGTGATCACCCTATAGTTTCCTTTGTTTACTAAGGCTACCTCTATATTCTGCTTAATATCATACTATACGAGAATTGAATCAATAATGTGATTCTAACAAGTCATGGGGCCTATCCTGTCATAAATAATTATAATTTGTAACGGATAGAAAATTTAGACATAATGAATCTTTCAACTTCATCTGCCGAAATGGTAGTTTTCGAGCAATTTTCTTTTGGATTTTGCGACAAAGTACTTCAAATATGAAAATAGTCTTGAATAATTTTTTGTGAAGAAAGTGAAACTCTAAGCAGTAGGCCTATAGGTTGATTAGTCCTATTTACTTAAAGACGATGTTCAAAATGTTCTCTTTCTGTTTGCACGCGAGACTGGAGGCACTGGCGCCATTGGGAAACAGCATCATCGATTCGGATATCATCTGATCCAGACCATTCCACACTTCCAACAAGCGTTGCTTCAGATCGCTTACATCATGGATTGATTGTAGTGTATTAAAACACTTATAAAGTCTGGTAGACTCGCTCTTGCATCACAATCGACATGGTCGGAGTTTGGTTTCCGTTCTTGGAGGGGTTAAAACCTTCTTGGGGGGGGGCTAAGCCCGGGAAAAGATACCATTTACACGGTAAAAAGAATGAATCGGAGTCTTCTTGGGGGGAGCTTAGCTCCCCATAACCCTTGATAAACTCCGCCCATGAAAATCGACATGTTATAGTCGACAGGATTTGAATCTGGACTGATCGGGAGGCCATAATGTGGGAGAAATTAAGTCTGCATGGCGTGATTGGTGTCTCCCCTGTTAGCATTTTGATCGTTTCTCTGGCTCTGTGGGTTGGGGAACTGAAAAAAGAAAATAACCTTCTGGGGCTATAGATTTCTGGTAGCTGGTAGAAGATGTTGTGACAGCAGAACGTCGCGATAATTATAATAAACTCGGAAGACTCCGTTAATTTTTACTCCAGGATCAATGAAGATCAGATGGGAACGACCAAGAGTCGAAACCGCAACGAATACCATAACAGACATGCTGAAATGGGTACGCGTGCGTAACAGTGTTATGGTGTCAGTTGCGGTTTGAACGAGGCGCTTTTTACGATATTTTGGAATCATACTGTTGGTTCAATTGTCTGATATCGGGACAGTGGCGGCGCCAGGATTTCAGTTTCGGAGGCTGAAGCCCGCGGCGAAAATTTCACATTTTCATCCGTAAAAATTTCTGACGACCTTTTTTCTTAGTCGTCAGCCGTAAAATGTGGATATTTCAATGTAAAAAATTCGGATGGCCCATTTTTAGAGGGGGAGGGCTGAGCCTCTTGTAGGGGGGGCTCAGCCACCCCCCTAGCGCCGCCACTGTATCGGGAAAATTTCAATATGATTAATTATCAGGCATTAGAGATTATATGAAAAACAGGTTGGTTTACTTTTTTATTGAACCTCCGTGTATATACATAAAATGGCCTTCCTTTTTTAACTTGGAGGAACGCTTTATAAATATCCGAATGAATGAATGAATGAATGAATGAATAAATGAATGAATGAATGAATAAATGAATGAATGAATGAATAAATAAATGAATGAATGAATGAATGATGAATGAATGAATGAATACATAATGGACCAGCATAAATGCACCGACTTTGAATGCGTTTGACTCAGCCAATTCATGTAATTTATTTAGGCCTATGCTTAGTCTTAACGCGTCACATTAGAGATATTATTTTTCCTACTATTATTAATATTCAAACTCATTTGTTAACGTATCTTTGGACTACATGATGTAGATCTATAGTGACATAACATGATGCAATATTTCTCATTAACTAGCCAGTCTTTCTTAGAGCCCATTGTATTCTAAAAGTATTCGTGACAATTTCACAGTGGGCCTAACTGCGAAAAAACAGATATTTTGTAGCAGAGTAGGCTTGATAGGCCAATTAATTATCCATTAGGATTGATTGCCTGCGGCAGTCTTTTCTTATCAATTGAATATTCATGATGTTTTCATGAATATTCATGATGTTTTCATGAATATCCATGATGTTTTCATGAATATTCATGATGTTTTCATGAATATTCATGATGTTTTCATGAATATTCATGATGTCTCTGACGTGCTGCAAAACAGATATTCGAGACCAGTCACTGTGGTCAATAGCACCATCAATGAACTGCTGACCGATATCTGACCGGCAATTAACGACCCGTTTGAGATGCTGAATGCTAGACCTACGGATTATCTGTCGCTAAACGAGTTGCTGCAAATATCCCCCATATCGAATAATTTACCGGATTTAGGTCTGTACCAGGTACCAGAGGCAGATCTACATGTACACAGAAATCTTCGAAGGGGAGAGAGGGGCAAAATTTAGGGAAACAGTTGTTGATCTTTCGCCCGGAAAAACTGATGGCCTTTTTAAAGTCATTTGATCTAACTTCCCTTGAAATATATACCATTTTCCCTGCCAAAAACCTGATGGTTTAGTTATTTAACCGAATTGTCTGGAAAATATACCATTGAATCCTACGGTTAAAAGCTTGTTGAAACCTAATGGCGGGCTACGTTCTATGGACATTTTTCAAGGGGGATGGCCGGATTTTCCTCTGGATCCGCCCCTGCCAGATACTGCCTGAAAATTAACTTGGACACACGAGCAATGTTGGAGGGATGGGCGCGCTGTGCGCGCCGATTAGCGTGGTCTACAACTCGAAGTTCCAGTTCCATCAATTTTAAGTATTTGACGATTCTAGGTAGGCTACGCCTACTTTTATTCCATCCACTGCAGACCCTACTTGTAAAACTCATTAGTCATTCGAAACGAATTAAATCCCTTATCAGTTCAAAAAATTCGGATCAAAACTTGATCTTAGTCTGTAAGTTATCGGCGCCTTATTTCGTCACGAATGCAACAAACTACGGTAGCTAGCGATGTTCCGAATATTTTATTAAGATTTAATCTAGTACCAGTTCGAGTTTTTCAAACTTAGGCCTATGCCTTATACACGAGTGAGATATCCTTAATTTGACGCATTAAGTACAAATAAATGGGAAAAATTTGGCTCAGTTATATGCATTCAAATACGGTGCATTTATGCTGGCCCACCCTGTACACGCTGTAGATCTGATCCATATGTCAATCTTCATGCCAATTAAGTGCTGCGTCTATTAGCTACCTGTAAACCGTGTAGATTTTGCATCGTAAACGAACAATCTGGCAAAACTTTTCCAAATCATGGCGAAAGATGTCTCCAATGTTGCAACATTCTGCGTCGCTCTGAACCGGAATCTGAGGACCAGTGCAGCCAGAGCAGGTCACCAATGTCGTGTTTTTTCCGGTTTTGGTATCCAGGATGTCGATTTTGCTGATAGAGCCAGAGGTGCCACACTTTTTACAAAACGACAGGATTTAAAATTACACAATTTATAGTGAATAACCTAAATTAATTTAAATTGCTTGGGATTCACACATCATACATTTACGGTATACCTCTCTTATTTGAAAGCTATACTTCTCGCTTGAAAATTTTTCCAATTTTTGAATTGGTTAGGTTTCTGCTTACATGTAGGCTATATGCCATTGGCGCAAAATTGGCTGGCGTCGTCTCTGGTTTAAGCAGAGAGCGTCAGTAGGCTACCAGTGAAAATATTGCACTCCGTAGCCTAATAGCGAGCAAAAATACTTTTAATGGCATTAAATGCTACTTCTTATTATTAATCAGCTTTGCTATATTTTAATTTAAGCGGTCAACCAGCTTACTGTGTTTCAACGTAGTATCTCTGGAGTAACATTTTGTATTTAGAAATCAATATCTGATTTAAATAGCGAATATGGAAATGAAAAGGAAGAACATTCTTAGGTCATCGGCGCTGTAGAACTTCATGGCCGGTGTTTTCGTCGATATAGTTTGAGACAGTCCATAGGTCTACCGTCTAGGCTGCTACTGCTAAACAAAATGGCGACCGTTCACGCGCCAAGAGTTTGCCCAATTACCAAAAGAATTTTCTCTCTGCCATAGGCGCAACCACCCTATGGGACCCACGGGACGCCCCTCAACTTTTGAGTGGTCCCCTAACTTTATTATTATGGTCCCCCCAGCTTTTAGGACGTGATTCATCAGCTCCTTGGCATCTTAAGAGTAGCCGTCAATTTGATAAAAAGGCATTAGAGGAACACAACTTACAAAACCTTATAGCTTTATTTTTTTAAGATTCACGATATTTTAGTTGGATCCTAATGTGGTTGTTTGCCCTCATTGGGCCTACTTGAGGATATTGAGGATATTATTTGGTGTAAATACATTCTTGCTTTGCATTTGTCAGTACATTGAATTGTTTGGCGCCATTATTTTAGATTTACTTCACTTGTATAGTTTAGGTGGATTGATATATTAAGATATTATGTTATTGGACATCATACACCGTGATTCAAAAAAAAGTAAGCCAAAATGTTTTTCAAATATCTCCAATGCCTGATGAGATATCACGCTAAAATTTTCCAAATATTTAGAGAATTGGACCAAGAATATGATTCCAAAATTTCATGAGATAAAGTTGAACGGATAAAAAGATATGTATCTTTCAACTTCATATGCCGAAATTTCAGTTTACAAGCAATTTTCTGTTAGATTCAATAAAATGTAAGTCAAACTTTTTTTCTTATATCTCTAATGCCTGATGACTAATCGTGCTAAAATTTTCCAGATATGTAGAGAATTGAATAATAACATGATTCCCACAGTTTGGTTTGATTATTTAATTACATAAGATGCTCAAAATATCCTCCTGCTGCTTGCACGCAAGCCTGCAGGCGCTGGCGCCATTGGGCAACAGCATCGTCGATTATCCGCTGGTCCAGGTCATCTCACACTTCCATCAAGCGCTACTTCAGATCGTTTATACCATGGATTGTTGTCTACTCGGTCTTGCATCAAGCTCCACACTTTATGGTCGACAGGATTCAAATCTGGGCTGTTCGGAGGCCATAATGTGGGAGAAATGGAGTCTTGCGTCTCTCTTGTCAGCATTTCAATGGTTTCCTTGGCTCTGTGGGCTGGGGCACTGTCCTGTTGAAAAAAACCCAGCCTTCTGGGGGCTAGATTTCTGATTACAGATAGAGGATGTTGTTACAGCAGAACGTCGCGATAATAGGATCCATTAATTTTTACTCCAGGGTCACTGAAGACCAAAATTGGGAACTATCAAGCGTCGAAACCGCAAAGAACACCATAACAGACTTGCTGGAAACTGAAGTTTCGGGAGATGAAGTTGAAATATTCATATCTTTCTATCCGTTCAAATTTATGACTTGATATTTTGGAATCCCATTCTTGATTCAATTCTCTAAATATTCGGAGAATTTTACTATGATTAATTATCAGGCCATAAAGATACTGAAAAAGTTTGACTCACATTTTATTGAATCTAACAGAAAATTGCTTGTAAACTGAAATTTCGGCATATGAAGTTCAAAGATACATATCTTTTTATCCGTTCAACTTTATCTCATGAAATCTTGGAATCATATTCTTGGTCCAATTCTCTAAATATTTGGAAAATGTTAGCGTGATATGTTATCAGGCATTGGAGATATAAGAAAAATAATTTGGCTTACTTTTTTTTGAATCACGGTGTAGTTGTAAGATAGATTGAGTTTTATTGCATTATGTGTTGGTGGTTGTATTTATTTTTCCCACTATTTTTCAACTTTTTTTATGTTAGGCATGCCTTGATTTGTGTTATATTTTTTATGTTTTTTTCTTTTCCATTGCCACCCCCTTTTTTATCGCACTGTCTTGTTGGTTGGCATAAATAGAGTTCAATATTTTAATTGCATAGGCAATAGGCCTATGAATGGATTGGCTTTATTGACTCGCCACCTGGTGAATCAATGCAACACTTACCAGTGTAAAATAACTTTATAACACTTATATGTTCTGATTTATCCTTCTTACACCACACTTATTTACTTGAAACACAACTGTGTTTTATAGTTACAATAGTATACGCACTAAGCCAGTACCCATCGTTTTATCAGACTTCTTTCTTTTTTCCTTTGTTTTTATACTTATTCTGATTTGAATCTTTTTCTAATATTAAGGGATTATGCTACT
>OX457050.1:14694642-14924642 GCA_949752735.1 Lumbricus terrestris | reverse complement strand
GCAAAAAGTAGCAAAAACACGATTCTATTAAGTCTCATCTCAAATAATAGTTATCAAATAGGCTTTGATAATCCCAGATAATCATTATTAATACTATTTAAAAAAGGAACAGGGCACCAGCGTAGCTGCACGTCACTGAGAAGTCACTTAGCAAGATGACAATCAAATTGGTAAATAAGAAATCTGTCAGATTAATCAACAGGTACATCAAGAACTTTGCAAGAAGACTCAAAAGAAGTTTGGCACTGGTGGTGGGCACATTGAACACAAGTTGTGAATCTCTATCAAGTTCAGTTCCAAACAGTTGTTTGAGATATGACTTGATAATATCACGTTTTTGTTACTTTTTGTTGCGTTTCGTTTTTTAATCGTCAAAAACGGTGGGTGGCCTCACTAAAAGTGGAATAACTTTTGTTGTGTTTGAAATATTTTGATCAAATCTGGCCATCATGTGTAGATATGAATTGTCTTTAAACATGTAAAGATTCATTTTGAAATTCGTACTTCTGGCCATGATATTAGCAAAAAAACTAAAGAAATTGCTTTTCGTTTTTGAATCGTCAAAAAACGGTGGGGGCCTCACTGAATGTGATATAACTTTTGTTCTGTTTCACATATGGCGGTGAAATTTGGCTATTGTACGTAGATACGAATTGCCTTCAAGTCCGTAAAACTGGATTTGAAAAATTCATATTTTTGGCCAAGATATTGACAAAAATTCGTAAGGGATTACTTTTTTTGTGGCGCACCCTGTATATACATACATACATACATACATACATTCATGCATACATACATACATACATACATACATACATACATACATACATACATACATACATACATACATACATACATACATACATACATGCATATATGCATACTTAGACCTACATGCATAGGCCTACTTACATATATGCATGCATACAAAGGATATATACATACATACATACATACATACATACATACATACATACATACATACATACATACATACATACATACATACATACATACATACAAACATACATACATACATACATACATACATACATACATACATACATACATACATACATACATACATACATACATACACACATACATACATACATACATACATACATAGGCTTTATACATGCATACGTAAATGCATACATACATGCGTACATACATACAAAGAAATGGGGTGCAATTTGAATCCCAAGGACCGGGAACGCAACTTTCTGACATGGACCCATTGAGGGTTAAGCACTGTCGGGAGGGTTCCCATTCCAGCCCTAGTCGAATAGGACAGTCTTAGGAGTTGATAGAAATGAGACAGTACAATGTGATTAGGCCTATAAAATAAGTTTGATATTATTGTGATATATTATTTTAATATACAAGTTGAAAAAGTTGTCTGTTTATACGTGAATGTGGGCATATAAAAATATCATGGACTCGTAATCTATCTGAAGAGTGATTTTCTGTTCTCTGTTGAGAAACGTTCATGGAGATCAGCTGGAAATTCCCGTCTTCGTCTGTACCCTGGCGTATCCCAGCATTCCGTGTCCTCTCTACGTCTTCGAACCTCGCTATCGACTTATGATTAGGAAGTGCATGGAATCCGGTCTCAACCAGTTCGGAATGTGCATCTGCCAATCTGATTTTTCTAGATTTTAATAATTACTCTTACTGCAATCACACAGTAAGCTTGTTGTGTAATCTTAAATACTCCTCTGATTCTCATTAGACATAAGACATTGATAGTTGTTAGAAGTGAAACAGTGTCGAAAACTTTGATGTGTTGGCATGGACGGAGTTTGGTTTCCGTTCTTGGAGGGGCTAAATTTGTTGACGAGCGTCGCCGAAAAATGTTTTCTCGGGCACCAAAAAAGTTGATGACCTTTTTTTAGTCCTCGGTCTGAAATCTCGGCAAAAAATACTAATTTTCCCCAGCCAAAAAATTGATGACCTTGTTTAAGTAAAAGAAACATTTTCCGAAAAAATGTCAGAGCCTGCGTCTTCTTGGGGGGGGGGGGGCTAAGTCAGAAAAAGATACAATTTACACGGTAAAAATGACTCTGGGTCTTCTAGGGGGCTTAGCCACCCTAGCCCCTGATAAACTCCGCCTATGTGTGTTGGAAGGTTAGTGCCAATAGTTATAGAAAAGCCGTGCCATATTTATATAACAACAAAATACAGTATACAATACAATTGTTGTGATTGGCATTGCTGCAGATATAATACAATGCACTTTTTAAAATTATTGTTCTGGTCTTCATTGGCAGACTCAAAATGGTGGAAGACTGAGGTGATACTAGTTTGTCGGTCTCAAGGATAATACTCTGTGAGGCTGACATTTCAGGCAGACTTGGAGTTATGTTACCAATGATTTAAGGAATATGAAATCGGTCGTATGCACTGACTTGACTGATTACTAATTATAATACTGCTTAATTGCGCTTAAGTAGAATCAAGAAAAAAGAGAAGGCCCAGCGGAGGGAAGAGTGGCAACATTGGACAGCCGAACCTGCCTAGCGGCAGAGAACAAGAAGAAGAAGAATCAAGAAGTTTGGATGAACTTGGATGTGGCATTTGTCTGCAGCTTTCGTTATCTGTGAGAATTGTTTTCAAAATTTTATTTTGAACTTCGATGGAATATGATTGTGAATGACATATGCCACAATATTATGGTTTCTAAGTGATGACGAATTTGAATGACATATGCCATAATATTATGGTTTCTAAGTGATGACGAATTTCATTGTGTAAAAATATTATTTGAAATGTTTATTTGATGGCAGATTTGCTGTTATCACACCTGATTAACTAACTTCTGAGTGCAGATCCCCAAGTGTATTGGTTCAGTTGAGATTAAATGGAAATCAATTCGCTGAATTTTGGTTGCACATGATTTTAAACAACGATTCCCCAAACTTAAGTCTATCTATCTATCTATCTATGTAATTTATATAGCGCCCCTTCAAGGAGTCTACTCAGAGGCGCTCCCGACCCAAGCCCGGTCAAAAAGAAAAGTCTTGAGTAATCTATAGAAAGAGCCAGACATGTTCCGAGGGTGGGAACGCAGGTTAGAGGGAAGGTCATTCCAAGCGGAAGGTCCAGTGACCGAAAATGCCCTGTTCTGCCTAGTGGCAGTGCGGGCGTAAGGAACCATAAAGTCACCTCTAGAGGCCGAGCGCAGAGATCGGCGACCCACAGCAGTTGAGGTCAAGGTGAAGAACTCACAGAGATAGGAAGGTGCTGTGCCCAAGACGCAACGCCAAGCAAAAGAAGTAAGCCTGAAATAAATGCGTGACTGAACCGGAAGCCAGTGTAAGACATCACGAATATAGTCAGAAATGTGACCAAACTTAGGGACTCCACCCACCAAGCGTGCAGCCGCCCGCAGGACCCCTCCAAACCACTTAAACGAACCTGAGGAAGGCCAAAGTAGAGAGAAGAACAGTAATCCAATCGATTGGCAATAAAGGCATGAACCAAGGTGGAAGCGGAAGAGGAAGACAGAGAGCGAGACACGACTCGCAGCTGACGCAAATGGTAGTAACAAGAGCGAGTCAAGGCCTTGAGATGATCAACAAAAGATAGCTCCGAGTCCAGGACGATACCCAGATTGCGCACAGATGTGGAAAAAACAAAGGTGGGGAATTCAGAGGCTAAAGACCCCAGATCAATCTTACTCAACTGTTGACGAGTTCCAAACCAGATATATTGGGTTTTAGAAGGGTTTAAGCGGAGTCGGTTGGATGACATCCAGGCAGTAAGGCAGTCAGTGGTATGTGACATAAGTCGGACGGCAGAGGCAGCTTGAGACGCTGAACAGTGAGTGTAGGACTGGACGTCATCAGCGTAAGAGTGACTCTTAAGGGAACAAGAGGCAAATAGGGCCTCTATGTCAGCCGTGAAGAGGAGGTAAAGAAGAGGCCCCAGGACGGAACCCTGGGGGAGCCCAAAAGGAGCAGGACACCAAGGAGACCGAGTTGAGTGGAAAATAGTTGAGGTGGTGCGCTCCGATAGATAGGAAGTGATCCATTCAAGCGGCAAATCTCTAATCCCAAAGGATAATGAAAGACGACTTAGGAGAAGATCATGGTCCACAGAGTCAAAAGCGGCGCTAACATCAAATAAGGCCAGCAAAGTGACTTGGGACCTATCAATGGCGCCATATACATCCGAGAGGAGGTGGAGGAGGAGGGACTCAGTAGAGTAGCCCTTACGGAACCCAGACTGGCGGGGAGGAAGTAAATTATTAGCGTCCAGATAGTTTAACAGCTGACTAGCAACCAGTTTTTCAATAATCTTAGAAATAAAAGTAACGTTAGCTATCGGCCTATAGCTAGACGGAACAGCCGGATCCAGTGTCGGCTGCTTGAGGATGGGAGTGATGATCGAGCGCTTCTGGGAAGACGGCAAGACCCCTTCACGAAGCGAAGTGTTGCAGAGAAGAGTGAGGAACGGCAGAAGGATGTCGATCGATTCCTGGATAAGGAACGGAGGAAGAGGATCCAGCTCCGAAGACTTTGGCGGCGAGGAGAGGATCAGACGGCGAAGATCAATGTCCGTAATCTCGGAGAGAGCAGTGAAGCGGCAGTCCGTAGAGGTGAAGATAGGAGGAGGAGATTGAGCAGTGTCGTGACGTATGGAGGAGATCTTTGACTCGTAGTAGTCAGCGAAGGCGACAGCAGCGAAAGGAGCTTTCTGTAGGCTGGAGGCACGAGGCCGCCCAAGGAGGTCCTTGAAGGTGGCCCAGAGCCGTCGAGAGTCTCCAGCACTGGAGGAGATTAAGTTCTCCCAGTATTCGCTCTCCTTCTCCCTGTAACGTCGGTGGTTGGAGCGAACGAAGAGTATCCAGGCGGACCTGTCCTCTGGTGAGCGCGTTCGTTGGTAGACACGCTCAAGTCGTCGAGCTTGACGGCGTAGAGAATGGCACTCTCCGTCGAACCAGGGAGAGAGAGGATGCGATCGAGTCTTTGCTGGGCGAGCCGGAAGTAAGCGATCGACGATGTCAATCATTGACTATTAAATTGCGATTGTTAGCAGCGGCGCCCGCAGACGTACGCACATAGGTAAGTGCGTACAGCGCGATGACCCAAAAGGTATGTTTTTGAAAATTTCTAGTTTGACGACTAAAAAAAAAAAAAAAAAGTCATCAGTTTTTTCGGCGGATAGAAAAGGTATGTTTTTTGGAAATTCTAGGTTGATGACTAAAAAAAAAAGGTCATCAGTTTTTTCGGCGACCTAACGAAAATTTTTAAGTTTTCCCTGTTCGCCCCTCCTTCGAAAATTTCTGTGCGTACAAGAAAAAAATCCTGCGGGCGCCGCTGATTGTTAGAATGTTTGTTTGTTTGGTAATTGATTTAGCATTGGCGTAGGCGCCGAGTTTACCCGAAGAGTAAGTGCGCAAACGAAACTGAAAAAATCCGCGTGTGAGCGCAAAAGTTTTTTCCCCTTTTTATAGGAGAGTTATTGAAATTACCTCTGTTCATAGGTGTAGACCTGGTCCTGGTTTTAGGGAACGAACTCGCGGCCAATGGACGATCGCAGAGGCGCACAGCGCCGAGCAGGTAAGGGGTTTGGGAGAGAAGATGACATTGTGCTCTTCCCTATTTTCGAATTTTTTTTATTGTCGATGGTAGCATCTTAGGTTGTCATTTTAACGAAATCGCTACTCATAATCGTGGTTTAAGACTTGAAAAGCATCCTTGCCAATGTTCAAAAAATATTCCACGCTGAAATAGTGACATTTTAAGCTGTTATCTCATCAACATTTGATATCAATAAATTGCTTAAAGACATGGTTAAAGACTTCAATAAATGTTCTTCCCAATTGTTTTAAAAAATATTCACTCTTTGGGTCAACATGAACTTCCCATGGAATCAACACAACAGAAAAGCATGATCCTCGTTAGCGTGGGTTTCTTGGAGCACTCTCCCCTAATTATGTCAACAGACTCAAATTTTGCACAAGAAATCAAACAATTCTGTCTACATTAGTCAAACGTCAGTGAGCCAATATTAACACTGTGGAAATGACACAATTATTTCAAATAGTTTTGACAGACAATTTAGTCAAGACTGATTCTGTTAACGCAGACAAAATAATATCCCGTTTTTGTGATGCTGGGAGGTGACTCTCTCGCAGTGAGGAATATGGTTGAGCATGTACAATAGAAAGAAACAATCTATCATTCAAATCATCGCCTTGGTCCGTAATAAAAAGGACGTACAGCGGATCGATTGAGCAGGATTTCGGTGTTTACTCGTATTCGCTGATTGGCTGAGTGGCTGAGGAACAATGGAGTTAGAAGTTAGAACTATCGGATGGGGTAAAACTGGACTCTGGAGTAATTGTAAGGTAGACAAACTGAGGTATATATATATATATATATATATATATATATATATATATATATAAGGTGCAATGATTATTATAGATAAGCAGTGTCAGCAGAGATTTAAATGATCTCTTTAGCCATGGTTGGGTCGGGAGCGCTTCTGAGTAGTTACTCTTTTGAGGAGATACTCTTTTGAGGAGGCGCTATATAAATAAATGTATGAAATGAAATGATCTCTTAAAAGCACATCTTGCTGATTATAATTGCTGGTGGTGCCCATGCCTATGTGGGGCTCGCGTGGCCCATCTCTGGTAGGGCTGGGCACTCACGGGCCTCGCAGAGTCGGCGCCCATGAGCACTGATACATATTTAGCATTGGCCCAGGGTATGGAATGGGTTCCCAATGTTTATAGGCCATGCCTTATGCTTAGGGTTTGCTCAGGTGCGTTTTCTGCATCCTTGAAAGCGTTCTTTTCGGGCAGGGTTTGATCAGGAGCGCTCCGGAGTAGTAGCTTTGAAGGGATGCTATATAAATCTCGATAATCAACTTATATCCTACGGTATCTATAGATTTATATAGTGTCTCGAGAAGCACACTATTTATTTAGGAAACCATGGAAAAGTGATATTGCTTGATTATCATTATTGATAATAATAATATAATTTATAATTATAATTATTATTATTTAAAAAAATTCCTATGAAATTATTTATATTATTATTATTATTATTATTATTATTATTATTATTATTATTATTATTATTATTATTATTATTATTTATATTATTATTATTATTATTATTATTATTATTATTATTATTAATTATTATTATTATTATTATTATTAATTTTATTATTATTATTATTATTATTATTATTATTATTATTATTATTATTATTATTATTATTACTACTACTACTACTGCTACTGCTACTGCTACTGCTACTGCTACTGCTACTACTACTACTACTACTACTACTACTACTACTACTACTACTACTACTACTACTACTACTACTACTACTACTACTACTACTACTGCTACTACTACTACTACTACTACTATCATTATTTGTAAGCTATTATTACTGTCGTCATCATCACTGCTACATCATTCCTACTGTAACTACTATTACAACGCCAACTACTAAGCCTACTAATACAACTGCTGTTGCTGCTAAAACTTGTTTCTGTCGCATCACGGAAACATGTCACATTAGTTCGTCCCTAACTATAAATATGTCACAAAATATGGCCTGTTCTCTTGTCTCCTCTCGTCTTGATAAATTCGGTTTTGGGGGCGTCTCAGACATTCAGCTCAATAGGCTTAAACTCATCCAAAACTAATTAGCTAGGGTTGTGCTGCGCGTCCCACTACAAACAAGTTCCTCAGTCCAACTCCATTAGCTGCATTGGGTTCATGTTCAGTTCAGGATAAACTTTTAAGTGGCATGTTACTCTTGTTAGACCAACAAAACACTCGGCCCCATCCGCCTACACCTCACTATGTTCTCTCTACAGTTAAACAGAACAGCAATAGAACAAATGTAGGCCTACGAAAGAAACTATTGAAGTGGCAAATTTATAAAAGTGTTAATATGGGACTTTAGGGCACACCTGAAGAGACAGGCCCCGCTAGTAGGGCCCATGGAACAAGTGAGTGGCTCAGTGAGGATCGGGAGCTGGACCGGGTATTATATGTTTTGTGTATGGGTACGGATAAGTCATTTGAATTGTGGTGGACTGGGAGCATTTTGGATGTAACTGTAGGCCTATAGCTTAAAGCGTTACTTTACGTAGGACATCCAATTTTACACAAAGACCGTAATTACATTGTAGATTGTTATACCTTCAAATGCGGCAGCCGTCCTATGCACTTTAGAAATGAGGGACATGGCCGGATTGGCCCCCTGGATTAGTCCCTGGTGTAATGATAGTACGCGTATTGTTGGGTTAGGCTTTATACCCAGTGTTTAATCTAGTCCTCTGCTTTGGGGAGGGGATTCAGGTTTCTGGGGCTGGGGATCATAGGCGCAACCACCCTATGGGACCCACGGGACGCGTCCCCCCAACTTTTGAGTGGTCCCCTAACTTTATTATTATGGTCCCCCAACTTTTAGGACGTGATTCATTTGGTCCCCCCAACTTTTAGGACGTGATTGCACCTATGTTTGGGATATATAGATGTATATATTATGTGTGAACATCACCTCAAGATTTCTCCTGGAGATGTCAGTCCTGGGGTCAACCCCCTCTCAGAGACGCAGGCCTATAAACACTGGGTCTACCCCTTCTCGTCGATCGATTGGATCACGAGAGCGGCTATTTGCAGCTATCCTGTGGCGTATTAGATACCTCACTTCTTTGGATTATTGTTTAGCCAATAGCTCGTCATTCAACACAAAGAGCGCGACGGCGAGATTGTCAACAGTCTGCGCCAAACAGCAGACAGCCAAAATAGTCTTTAGGCCTACATGTCATCGCATGTAAGCCTCAGGCCCTATACTTTTAAACTGATTATCGACAAAATGATTGGACCGTGTGTTTCGGAGATGTTTATTTCTCTACATGTTTCTCTGCGCACTTTCTTCAATCTCTGCCGCCTTTCAAACGACAATAGAGTTGGGAGCGCCTCTGAGTAGTCCCATTGAAGAAGCGCTATATAAATTTTTAAATAAATGAATTCTTGAATGACAGGTAGGCTACGAAGCGTCATGAGTTATGACAGAGATGGGAACTTGAAAATTTGCCTGGAATAGTCAGTCCTTCCTTCCTCCGAAAACTGGAAATTTAATGTAGGCCTAAATAGTGGTGAGAATAGGCCTATACTCTAAAGATTTGAGTTTTGTTATTTATCATTTGTCAAGACAACATTCTGAAATCATCGATTCAAGTTTATTGCTGGATAGTCGTAACTTACGACTAGTAGTAAGGTTCAATCGGAGGCTTGGTAGTGGTTGTTGTTGTGATATAGTCGTAGGGCGTAGTCGTTGTCGTTGCATTCGTGATGCTTGTATTTGATACAAGAGGTGTAGTACTCGATTGGGTGGTAGGAGGTGTAGTACTCGATTGGGTGGTAAGAGGTGTAGTACCCGATTGGGTGGTAAGAGGTGTAGTACGTGTTTGGGTGGTGCTTGCAACTGGACAGCCACACCTAAACGCAAACGCAACATAAATTACACGACGACAAAGCATAGGCGCAACCACCCTATGGGACCCAAGGGACGCGTCCCCCCAACTTTTGAGTGGTCCTAACTTTATTATTATGGTCCCCCCAACTTTTAGGACGTGATTCATTATGGTCCCCCCAACTTTTAGGACGTGATTGCACCTATGCGGCAAAGCGATGAATAGACCTACTTGCACAGCGTTGTGATCACTCACCAATGCTGGAAGTAGGCCTATTATACCCTTCAAACTCGCCTTATAGAAAGTTACGCCTATAATCCACAAATATCAGTTGAAATTTAAGATTTTATAATCAGGGGCGGATCCAGGAGGCCAATTCGTTAAATTCGACCAAGCCCCCCCATTTATAAATTTATTTTGACCAGCTATTCTGGCTCGGAAAATTGACGTGACCCCCATGAGTTATTCCGTAGGCCCTCCCCCGCACCACAAAGTCCGTACACGAGGTCCGTTCTACTAAAAAGGTCATCAACGTTTTGGGCGGATAAAATGGTCTCTTTTTCTTGGGAGTTGGAGACAAACGACTAAAAAGGTCATCAGGTTTTCGAACGACCATGACGAAATTTTTTCACCTTCCCAAGACCGAAAACTTTGCCCCCCTTCCCCATCAAAAATTTCTGTATCCGCCCCTCACGGCCCTGCATATAATACTGGTTCCTTTTTCCTATTCTGCAGTTGATTGGAAGCCTGTTTGCAGTGAACATGCTGAAAACATGTGCACGACGTCTAGACTTTATAATAGAAGATATCTAACTGCTTCAGTGGCGTAGCCAGGAATTTTTCATGGGGAGTTTGTTTTTTTTTGCCTGGCCGGATACCCTTTCTGAAACCAAACCAACAGAATTACAGTAAATAAAGAGGGTACAAAGTAACAATTAGGGAATAAAATAAGAAAAATAATTGTTACCACAAGCAATTGTTTTGTTTTTCTTATTTAAGTGGATAAATAACCTTTAAAAAAACTTTTTCCTAGGCCAATGGTGGGTTTTAACCCCCCGAAACCCCCTCTTGGCTACGCCACTGAACTGCTTAAATCTAACACTTTACATATATTATGTGTGTGTGTGTGTGTGTATGTGTGTGTGTGTGTGTGTGGCTCAATAAAAAGAAAGCCAAACTGTTTTTCATATATTATCTCTAATGCCTGATAATTAATCATACTAAAATTTTCCAGATACACTATTTACTATTCGAGAAATGAATCAATAACGTGATTCCAACATGGGACCTATCCTGTCATAAATAATTTGTAACGGATTGAAAATTTAGAAATATATGAATCTTTCAACTTCATCTGGCGAAATGGTAGTTTTCGAGCAATTTTCTTTTGGATTTTGCGACAAAGTACTTCAAACATGAAAATAGTCTTTAATTTTTTTTGAAGAAAGTGAAACTCTAAGCAGTAGGCCTATAGGTTGATTAGGCCTATTTACTTAAAGACGATATTAAAATTGCTCTTTTTCTGTTTGCACGCTAGACTGAAGGCGCTGGCGCCATTGGGCAACAGCTTCATCGAATCATCCTCTGATCCAGACCATCCCACACTTCCAACAAGCTTCAGATCGTTTACATCATGGATCGATTGTATTGTATTGTATAAAAACATTTATAAAGTCTGGTAGACT
Organism: Lumbricus terrestris; assembly: GCA_949752735.1. Classification (NCBI taxonomy): domain Eukaryota; kingdom Metazoa; phylum Annelida; class Clitellata; order Crassiclitellata; family Lumbricidae; genus Lumbricus; species Lumbricus terrestris. The sequence goes on along the minus strand of OX457050.1, from coordinate 14,913,488 downwards.
CGCTCTTGCATCACACTCCACATGTTATAGTCGACAGGATTTGAATCTGGACTGATCGCGGGCCATAATGTGGGAGAAAATAATGAAGTCTGCACGGTGTCTTCCCTGTTAGCATTTTGATAGTTTCTCTGGCTCTGTGGGCTGGGGCACTGCATGTTCTGTTGAAAAAGAATATCCTTCTACGGCTATTGATTTCTGATAGCAGGTAGAAGATGTTGTGACAGCAGAACGTCGCGATAATAGACTCCGTTAATTTTTACTCCAGGATCAATGAAGACCAGATGGGAACGACCAAGAGTCGAAACCGCAACGAACACCATAGCAGAAATCGGTGCGAGTACGTAACAGTCTGTTATGGTGTCAGTTGCGGTTTTAACGAGGCGCTTTTTACAATATGTTGGAATCACACTGTTGGTTCAATTGTCTAAATATCGGGAAAATTTCAATATGATTAATTATCAGGCATTAGAGATATATGAAAAAACCGGTTGGTTTACTTTTTATTGAACCTCCGTGTATATACATGGAATGGCCTTCCTTTTTTTAACTTGAAGGAACGCTATATAAATTCCCGATTGAATGAATGAATTATTTATGAATGAATGAATGAATTATTTATGAATAAATGAATGAATTATTTATGAATAAATGAATGAATTATCTATGAATGAATGAATGAATGAATTATTTATGAATAAATGAATGAGTGAGTGAATGAGTGAATGAATGAATGAACGAATGAGTGAGTGAATGAGCGAGTGAATGAATGAATGAATGAATGAATGAGTGAGCGAGGGGGAGGTAGCGGGAGGAAGAAGGAGGGGAGGGAGCGGACGGGATGGAGGGAGGGAGGAAGGGGGATGGAGGGAAGGGGATGGAGGGGAGGGAAGGGAGATGGGAGGGGGAAGAGAAAGGGACGGGGAGGGGGAGCGGGAGGGGGAGGGGGAGGGAGGAGGGGTAGGGGAGGGGAGGGAGGGGAAGGGCAAGTAGGAGGGAGGGGAGGGGAAGGAGGGAGTGCAAGGGAGGGAATGGCGATGGGGATGGACAGAGGAAGGGAGGGAGCGAGGCAGGGAAGGGAGGTATATGGAGGGAGAGTTTCACGGTCTTTTCAGCCACAGCAACGCGTGGCCGGGTACAACTAGTAGATCATAAGATAATAGATAATTAGCCTATTATTAGATAATAATAGTTAATAGATAAGCCAATCTTCATGCCAACTAAGTGCTGTGTCTGTTAGCTGTAGCTACCTGTACACCGTGTAGTTTTTGCAACGTAAACGAACAACCTGGCAAAACTTCTCCAAATTAGGGCGAAAGATGTCTGCAGTGTTGCAACATTCTGCGTCGCTTTGAACGGGTATCTGAGGACCAGTGCAGTCAGAACAGGTCACCAATGACGTCGTTTTTCCGCTGCTGGCATCCAAGATGTCGATTTTGCTGATCGTGCCTGATGTGCCACACTTTTACAAAACGACAGTATTTAAAATTACACAATAATTTATTTAGAGTGAATAACCTAAATTAATTAGTATTGCTTGGAATTCTCACATCATACATCTACCCCTCTTCTTCGAGAGCTATTATAGGCTACTTCTCGCCTGAAAATTTATCCAATCTTAGCGTTCGTTAGGCTATACTGCTTATAGCCTATGCCATTGGCGCAAAAATGTCTGACGTTGCCTCTCGTTTAAGCAGAGAGCGTCAGTCCCAGTGGAAATATTTGACTGAGTATAGCCTAATAGTCCGGCTAGCTCCCCTACAGTCCGTACTTAATGCTGCTGCGAGGCTCATTGCCCGTCTTCCTCGATTCTCACACATATCTACATTCATGGCTGAACAACTTCACTGGCTTCCACTCTCAGCTCGCATAGAATTCAAAGTTCTAAGTTTGGTTCTCAAGTCTCAACGAGGCCTTGCTCCGACGTATCTTTGTGATCTCATACTTCGCCCCATTTCGGCCACTTCGCTGCGTCCTCTTAGGTCCTCAGATCGGCTTGACCTCTTTGTTCCTCGCGTCAGGACCGCCATGGCTCAATCCAGATCATTTGCCTGCATAGGTCCCTCCCTATGGAATGGTCTTCTCCCATCCGTTCGCTCTGCCATCCTCTCTGGTAGTCTTTCGTCATCTTTCTCTTGTCTAAAGACCTGCCTTTTCTCTCGGAGTTGCACGCACTGGGAGCGCTTCTGAAAGGCTCTTGCTGCAAGAAGCGCTTTACAAATGGTCAGATACGATACGATACGATACGAATAGCGAGCAAAATATCTTAAAATTAATAGCATCAGCCTAAATGCTACTCCTCATTAATAATTATCAACGTTACTATATTTTAGTTTAAGCGGTCAACTAGCTTACTGTGTTTCAACGTATAAATGGAGTAACATTTTGTATTTAGATATCAATATCTGATTTAAATAACGAATATGGAAATGAAAAGGAAGAACATTCTTAGGGCATCGGCGCTGTAGAACTTCATGGCCGGTGTCTTCGTCGATATAGTTTGAGACAGTCCATAGGTGCTACTGCTAAACATAATGGCGACCATTCACTCGCCAAGAGTTTGCCCAATTACCAAAAGAATTTTCTCTCTGCGGGACTAGGCTGGCTAGGACATGTAAAGATGGTGCTTTGCGCTTGTACAGTAATTAAAGAAAATGATTTTTAAACCTTGCACGTGGGAAGAGTTTGTTTCTTTCCGTTGCAATCTTTGATCTTGTCTTCAACTTTCTGTTTGTATGGTAAAGCTGATTTGCAGTAGATTGCGTCGATGATTTCGAATCCAGCATGACTCTTCGACGGCAAGATATCAGTGCCCATCAGAACCAACAAAATCATGATGTAGATGGCAGACATCTTCACTTAGATCTGCGAGTCAAATCAATATGCGAGTGAAACTTGGATTCGTGTCACCAGCTCAGTAGCAGCTGTCCACTGCATCAAGGGCTCGAAATATTTATAGCGTCAGGGAGTGGGGCGACAACATTCATTCTGTATTGTCGTAAAGAACTCTTCTACTTCCTGAGAATACAGAGTAAATATTGTAGACAATATCATGCTCGATCACCTCCTGTTAAAAATACCTGCCACTAAAAATTATTTTAGCTTACAAGTTGTGTACTACAGGTGCATCCTATAAGAATCAATCACTTTTCTAGGCGTTGTTATTTATGCCTATCCTGTCAACGTTATCGACCTTGTGTATTATCTTATGCATCTGTTATAATTGTATACTGCTATTAAAAGCACACCTGTTTTTAAGTCCAGTGGCGGCGCCAGGATTTCAGTTTCGGGGGGGCTGAAGCCTCGCGGCAAAAATTTTCCATTCTCGCCGCCAAAATTACTGACCATTTTTTTTTAGTCATCGACCGAAATCTCATGAAAATTTTCCATTTTCGTCGCCAAAATTTCTGACGACCTTTTTTTTAGTCGTCAACCGAAAATCGTGGATATTTCAAGGGGACTGAGTCTCTTGTAGGGGGCTAAGCCCCCCAGACCCCCCTAGCGCCGCTACTTTTCAAGTCAATTCGATTGCGGAGTATTTTGTCGCATTTGCTAGTCAATTTTGAACGGCAAACGTGATGATGGATTAGGAACCTCATAATTTATATCCTTCAAATAAATTCACTTCTGTACTGAATTAGCTGCATGGCCGATGTTGTTCACGCCTATTTTCCCAAACCAAACGCCTTTGAATTTCATATTTTATTGGCTTACTGCATGGGCGGAGACCTAGAGGGAGACAGGGGGGACGGTCCCCCCCCAATAAAAGTGTTGGGGGGACGGCCCATGCATTTGTCCCCCCCAACGTTTGAGCGTCAAGACTTTTTTGGCGGTGAAAATCTTTTTTTGGCGGCGAAAATAGAAAATTTCGTCAAGATTTGGCCGGATGACTAAAAAAAAAATGGTCATCAACTTTTTGGCGGAAAAATACACATTTTTTTCGAGATTTCGCCGGTCGTCAGAAATTTTTTGGAAAATCTCGCGTCTTTCCGTCCCCCCCAATTCTCGGCCCAGGTCTCCGCCTATGGCTTACTGCAGAATATTTTGTAGTTAGATGTAGGTCTAAGTGCCTGTTTAGACAATTTTCAATAGCTTTGTTAATTAGCAAACTTTGTAAGTAAATCATGTCAGTTACTACTCAGCCAATAAGATTATACAACCAACGTGGCAGAAAATGACAGACTCATTATTAAAATAGCTTATAATTATGAGAGTTCTGGTCTTGAAATAGCTGAAAAGGTAAAAAGCGCTGCTACATGTAGCTTACTGTGTGTTTGAACAACTAAATACTGTTTGTATGCCTATTAGTTGGTTCTGCTGTCGATTTCACGACCCCAATTTTTATTCTCTCTCTCGTCGTCACTGTCTATTATTTCTGCTGCCGATTTCCTTTCTTTCATCAATTCTCTCAGTCTTGATTTCTAATGTAATTTTTTGTATTTCTTCGTCGTCACTGTCTGTATTTAGGGGACCCGGTATAAAGTAATGCTTTTCCGCCACTCTGATTCTATGGTAATGTAAACTTTTGCCCCCTTGATGTCGTCGCTATCTCATCGAAGGGGGACGGCGAGGGAGCAATGGATGGATGATTATGAAGAGGCGTTGTAGCTTGATAACCTGGAGCGTCAGAATTCGGAATAGGTTGCAAAACGGAATGGTTCATTGAATAGGAGTCGTATATTTCAGAGTTAGCGGTTATTCTACCAGGACGCCGCTCGAGTGGAATAAAGGACATATCGTCGCCGGTTCTCTGTCCGAGAACACCCGCCGCCAGGGGTCGGGCTGGGTCCGACTGCTCCCTGCCGTAGTCTGCTTCTAATTGGCCTGACACCACGCTAGCGTGCCACAACTGCATGAGTCCTACTCGGGCATCCGCTCGGGCCTCGTCGTCCGCCGCGGTTGTAATTATAGTTTCCCTCTGATCCCGTGTGAATGCGTCTTCTGCTCGATCGCAGGCGGAGTTATTAATGTTCGAGTACACGTGGGCAGTATTAAGGGTTGAATCATGGGAGGAATGTTTTTGTTGGGTTGCCATTTTATCTTGCATCAGTTCACCAACAAACAACACACAAAGATTCGCAAACTTAATCACCACTCGCAGTGTATTATCATTAATGTACAATCGCAAACAAACTGTCCGATTCAACTAAAATTACTAAAACCGGCCATATGACAACGTGTCAGCCATTACAGAACGCAACCAGAAAAAGGAAAGATCTTAATCTTAAAGCGTTAACTATCAGTCGGTCGCTATGGGTAATTAATTGGCGCCCGCTAAATCTCGGCGGTTTCCACTATACCGTTTGGCCGTATCACGTGGCACGTGAGCTAAGGGCTGGTCCTTTACACTCTCCCCCACCTACTCAAGTGGTGAAACCACGGGGAAACCAACAAACGGTACTGGACCATTCAAACAACGGTCGACCCCTCTACAAATTTCCATACCTCGGGCCTATATCAAAATACAGCGTCCGGCAAATGTAAATCTGGACTACTGGTTCCGCCTACCCAAATGGTGAAACCCGGGAAAAACAAACAGTAGATGAACCATTCAAACAACGGTCAACCCCTCTACAAATTTCCATACCTCGGGCCTAAAGCATCCGGCAAATGTAAATTTGGACTACAGGGTCACCGACTGTTCCTACCCATGCACCCAATGTTATAACGCAACTGTAACAAAGCGCTCTAACAGAATGCAGAAACAAACTAACACGAAACAGTAGAATCATCCTTAGCCTGCTACATGATTAACTATCGCACGACCCAGGGTCGTCTGTTTCCTTGCACAATCCTTTAATCAGAAGTTCGGGTTCGGGCAATACAAACACTTATCTAGGTGATTGACATCACCAACACGGTTTCACAACGGTGAATAATACGTTTTTCACAACGGTGAATAACTGGTCAGGGCGGGGTTTATAAACGAAACCGAACAGGAAGAACATGGGGACGGGTTGGTCTGGGGACAGAGTTCAGTTCCTCGTCTCGGACAAGTTCGTCAAGTCCCAAAAGTTCGTCTCGATCAGTAACATCGTTCGAGATCGGCCTATCCCAGTCCTTCGGACAGTCTCCCCCAAAGTTTTTCAGTTTGTCCACATAAACCAACTTCGGCTGAGCACGGGTCGACCTCGGTATTCGATAGAGCACAGGTCCACTTGGTCTTGATACCGGCGTGTCGACGGGGACAGTAGTACCACACCCATTGGCCAGGTTCGAATGCGGCTGGGCGCACTCGACCATTGTATCGAACAGTCCGATGCTGCACGAACTGCTGAAAGTGAGTTCGCACCAGACGATAGGTGCCCTGCATCTGGTGCAGGCGTTGATCCACCAACTCGTCCACTGTTTGGTCGCAGAGTTCTGTCGCCGAACCATCGCCAAAGACTAGGCCGATGGGCGCGATAACATCTCGTCCCACGAACAGGAGGTTGGGGCTGAATTTCGTACTCGAACGCTCGGTAGCGCGGTTCGCAGCCATCACTTCAGGCAAGAGGATGCTGGAGTCGTCTGGAAGGGACTCTTCCGGTCGAAGAGGAATTCGCGTAGTCTGCACCATCTCCACATGATGCGGTCGACGTGAGAGTTCGTCAGCGGAGGGTCGCGCGGAGTCGGGTTGGGGCTGATTCTCGAAATCGCACTCTTCAACGACGGTGAGACACGGGGCTCGCAGTTGAGAGGGCGCAGTCTGAGTCGGCCGATCGTTAGCTTCTGGCGGAACGTCGTCAGACACGTTCTGCCGTAGAGGGGACAGCAGGATGTCTGGGTCACCAGACACATCGACTTCTGCGGTTCGAGCAGGCAGTGACGCACTGGCTGATAGAATGTCAGATTCGAGCACTTGCGTCGGTACAGAGCAGAGTCGAAGGTCGTCCTTCTTGGTGGGAAGAACGGCAAACACCTCCACATCCGCTTCGCTCATAGGTGGCGCAACAGTTCTTGCCAACGCTATTTTCCGACATCGCGCAGTTCCAGCTCCACGAGACAGTGCGTAGTCTCGTCCCTGCAGTTGAATTGACCGTTCGCGGAAATTCCAACTCGCGTTCTGTTGTTCCAGCCAATTGAGTCCCAGAATCATCTCGTTCAGCTCCTCGGTGACGAGGCACGGAATCTGGAAAATCTGCCCTGCGATTTCACCTTGCACCATAATCTCACCCAGCACACGAATGCTGGTGCCATTGGCTGCGTTCAGGAGCTGTCGCGATTCTCGCATGTCTTGACGACGTACTAACGAAGCAGGAATTAACGACATCTCGCTTCCTGTGTCAATCAGAGCGAGGATCTTGCGCCCATTTATCCGAAGTGGCAAGTACGCGTTAGTACTTCCTTGGATATATCTTGCGTTAGCTATCCTTTCTCCTTCTTCTTGACCTTGTACGTCTGTCCTTGCTTGTGGACAGTCTTTCCGGAAATGTCCTGGCTGCAAGCAGAGAAAGCACCGACCACCACTTCGTCGATTCCTTCGACCTTGCGTCTCTAAATTGTTTCTCGTTCCTCCCTCCGATCTCTGTCGATTTTCCATCGGCACATATCGAGGTTCTACCGAGTGTCTTTCCCTTCCGTCAGATGCTTGCAACGTTGGCCCACACCACCACTGTTCCATCTGCAGTTGACGCTGTTCCATGTTAGCCATTTGCTCCGACAATCTACGAAGCAATTCTTCGCTAGAACTGTCATCTGTTCGGATCGCTTGGATTCGTCCCGATCTACGCTCATGGTCTCCAGTTCTACCTCGAGTTGCTCGATTCGCCTCTAGTCGAATAGCACATCTGCACGCTGCTTCGAGGTTAGTCGGTTCGCGGTCTCTCACGCATAGGGCAAGCTCGGAGTCGTCTATTGCGTCGAGGAATGCATCGATGGCGACCATCTCACTCATCTCCGTGGGCGGACCAGCATAGGCCAGCACCATCAGGCGTCGGATGTCTTGCGCTAATTCTTGCAAGGACTCTTCTTTTCTCTGTTTTCGCGCACGAAGTTGCGTACGATATAATGTTGTCTGGTCCGAACATCCATATCTGCTCCTAAGTCGCTTTATCAGATCGCTCGAGGATGACAGACCTGAGGCGTGAAATTCCCACAACAGATGCGCTGCTGGTCCTACCATGGCACACATCAATTGGTTCACCTTTTCGTCCTCGTCCCATCCATTCTGTCTCGAACAGATCTCAAACTTGACTAGAAACGCTTCCAGAGGCGTTTGACCATCAAATTTCTCTAGTTTCAGCCACTGCTTGTGTCTGTCTCTTGGTTGCTTCTTCGTTTCATCCTCCGTACATGATTTCGGTTCGATGGTCGGCTTATATCTCAACCCATCGCCTTCAACTAAAATCACTGGACGAGTTTCTAACGGACTGGTCACCAAGGGACGACTTAACGTTTGTCCGACTTCCGTGCACAGCCCAGGACCATTGCTTACACTTTTTCCACTCTGCTCGCAAATCTCACTGAGATGCCTACACAGTTCTTGTAGTGGTGCTAAAAGGTCTTGCAATTGTCCAGTCTGGGTCGTCGTCGTGTTCTTCTTTAGTCGTGAAGAATTAATGCTAGTTCCATCAACTTCTTCCATTCCCCTTGCGTACTCTTGTTGACATATACTCCTTTTCTTCACTTCGTTGCCTCTTAATATCTCGACTCTCCTTTCATCTTTCCGTCGCTCTATTTCATCTCTGGTCTCTTTATCAGCTCTCGGAGAGAATTCCAAAATTCTTTCACTCCTTTCAATCTCTTCATCATCTTTTAAACGCAATCTCCAACTTCTGAAATCACTTGTAAGTTTGGGCTGTCCTGTTTCATCCATTTCAACACACCCCACACTTCTGGAATCACTTGTAAACTTTTGCCCCCTTGATGTCGTCGCTATCTCATCGAAGGGGGACGGCGAGGGAGCAATGGATGGATGATTATGAAGAGGCGTTGTAGCTTGATAACCTGGAGCGTCAGAATTCGGAATAGGTTGCAAAACGGAATGGTTCATTGAATAGGAGTCGTATATTTCAGAGTTAGCGGTTATTCTACCAGGACGCCGCTCGAGTGGAATAAAGGACATATCGTCGCCGGTTCTCTGTCCGAGAACACCCGCCGCCAGGGGTCGGGCTGGGTCCGACTGCTCCCTGCCGTAGTCTGCTTCTAATTGGCCTGACACCACGCTAGCGTGCCACAACTGCATGAGTCCTACTCGGGCATCCGCTCGGGCCTCGTCGTCCGCCGCGGTTGTAATTATAGTTTCCCTCTGATCCCGTGTGAATGCGTCTTCTGCTCGATCGCAGGCGGAGTTATTAATGTTCGAGTACACGTGGGCAGTATTAAGGGTTGAATCATGGGAGGAATGTTTTTGTTGGGTTGCCATTTTATCTTGCATCAGTTCACCAACAAACAACACACAAAGATTCGCAAACTTAATCACCACTCGCAGTGTATTATCATTAATGTACAATCGCAAACAAACTGTCCGATTCAACTAAAATTACTAAAACCGGCCATATGACAACGTGTCAGCCATTACAGAACGCAACCAGAAAAAGGAAAGATCTTAATCTTAAAGCGTTAACTATCAGTCGGTCGCTATGGGTAATTAATTGGCGCCCGCTAAATCTCGGCGGTTTCCACTATACCGTTTGGCCGTATCACGTGGCACGTGAGCTAAGGGCTGGTCCTTTACAGTAACGCGACCCGGACCACCACGGACTACTCTCACGAACAACCCTACTAACTCAACGCAGCGCTCGTGAATAAGCTGGTGCCCAGCGTTTGGGTTTCAAGTGGCGCTTTAGAAATTTCGAGTTTATGATTACGATTACGGTACCACGCTGGCGTAGAGAGAGAGAGAGAGAGAGAGAGAGAGAGAGAGAGAGAGAGAGAGAGAGAGAGAGAGAGAGAGCGAGAGAGAGAGAGAGAGAGACAGAGAGAGAGAGAGAGAGAGAGAGAGAGAGAGAGAGAGAGAGAGAGAGAGAGAGAGAGAGAGAGAGAGAGAGAGAGAGAGAGAGAGAGAGAGAGAGAGAGAGAGAGAGAGAGAAGGGGGAGACAGAGACAGAGACATAGAGACAGAGAGAGAAAGACAGAGACAGAAACAGAGAGAGAGAAACAGAGGTAGGCCTACATGTAACGAGTTTGCGCCCAAGACAGGGCAACATGCTTTGTAAGCTGCTATTAGCGCAGATTACTGCAGGCTGTCTGTTCTGTTAGCTTAGTTAAGGTTTATGTACTCTGTAATCCGAGTTCATGTAAATTGTTTCAAATGCATAATTGTAGCCTACTCTGTAACCGGTTGCGGTCTGTCAACCGGATTGTTTAATAAACGAAAATTATTTACTATTTATTTAATAAGTAAGTTCTGCTGTCGATTTCACGACCCTAATGTACTTGTAGGATATTTTCGAGACGTTAATAAAATTAATACAATATGACTAGTAGTCTACGATTATCCTGAACCTAATTACGAATCAATTTGTAGACCTTGGGCCTATGTGCTTGAAAATAATTAAAGAGAACACAGGAATAGGCATACGTCAAGCTGACGCTGCCTTGTAGCTCCAAGTGAAAGGCAAGCCTGCGTAAATAAAAATTAATAGTCCGATTATCACAGTGAATAATTTTTCTATTCTGAAATGAGCACTCGACTGTGATTTTGCTATCGACGTCCACGTGTACTCGTCCGGATAGTGATACAGAAGTGACCGTAGTGTTTTTTTAATATCTTTACATGACGCAATTAACTGCTTACTTCACTGTCAAATATTGTCCTGACTTTGTGATATCGCCTATATTGGCTGCACTTCCTTCCGCTAAACATCGTTTTTGCATCCGATTACTATTGGCAACATTTCATCAACATGAAGAATTGCCGTTCAAACAAGGAATCGCAGTTCAGATTGATCTGCAGTAGGACCCAGAAGAGTAGGCCTACTGTTTTGTGTGGTGTTGAAGTCTAAGCTTCAACTGGAATGGGTTAGAAATTATTACGCCATCTGGTCAAAAATGTCTTCGTTAGAGACTCAGAGAAGGTATAACCAAAGAGACAATGAAAGTTCTACTCTGCACGCGATAACTCCTGCCAGTCAATAGCCAACTTATGATGGCTATGCATTGATTATGGGCAACGCTCATAAGTAATGATGAATCAACGTTTGAACCATGCCATGGCCGCTAGCGATTCCAGAGGTTAAAATTATGAATTCATACGAGCAAGTCTGTGCTAAGTCTGCTTATTCCTCAACTTCGCAGAAAAATGCCCAGAAACTTTTAAAGTCATCGTGGGTGGGGGCATTGCGATTATATGTATCATTTTGTTGCCTTTGTACAGACGGTATCTAGGCTGATATCGACCTCAACAGTAGGCTACTGTTGCTGAAATGCTGTTTCATAGTCTTGACTTTGACATGGATTTTTCTTTGTGGAAAAATTTGCGACGCGTTTAGCGTCATTGTCCCAGGTTTCAACGTAGTTTCTTGACGGAATAATCAGACATCGGTTACACTACTAATCTTAGCTCCGTCTCCTTTAACGCATGTAACCCAAATTTACCATGTCAAAAACGTGTGTCCACTATATATCACGCTATAGATACATGGGGTACCCGGCGTTGCCCGGGAAATTTAGGATTCGCCCCGCTCCCGGCCAATTCTTTACTTCCCCAACCATGACTTCCGGCTCCCAACCGCTCGCTCCCCACCCCACCCTACTCTACCCACCCCACCCCACTCCACCCCACCCCCACACAGTAGTGAAGGTTTGGAGTGAAAAGTTGAAAAACTGTAGAAATATATCCCAGTGGAACAGCGAAAATTAGGGTTTTCGCCTCCAACCTGGTCTCCATGGTAGTAGAGATTCGCCAACCCCTCCACCGGGTGGTTCTGATGGCCCACTGTCTAGGTGCAAAGTTTAACATCAATAGCTGCGTTTACCAGATTTCTTCTCCCCCGCCCAATAATACCCTGCCCCACCCGGCCCCTGAGGGGCGAGGTGTGTGTTGGGTGGGGGGCGAGGTGAACCCAGTAGTATTTGGTGTAGCTGGAACGTTTCAGGCGAATAGCTGTGAAACTATGTCGACGGAATGGATATTGCAAAAGTTTTGGTTTTCGCCACCCACACTGCATGGCTCCCATGGTGGTAGAGATTCGCCAACCCCTCCACCGGGTGGTTCTGATGACCCTCTGTCTAGGTACAAAGTTTCAGATCAATAGCTACGTTTTAGTGGAAATTTTTTGGGGTTGCCCCCACTCTGGCCCCCATGGTGGTAGAGAATCGCCAACCCCTCGTTTGGGTCAGAGTCTCTAATGCCGAGACCTATACAGTAGTGATGGTTTGGAGTGAAAAGCTCAAAAACTGATATATCGCATCCTCTGGCCCAAAGAGACCCAGCATTTTTTCAAACCATTTTCACTCCTGTTCATAAGTCAAGTCCAGACATCAAGCCCCACTGGAAATGTCACTTCCGTAGACGTGCAAAAACAAGTTTAAACGAATATCAGATAAATTTAATGTCACAGATCTTAGTATCTCAAAATAACGCCATGAGCAGTGAACTGTCTGATAACACCGTATCAGGCACGCTCCACCTCACTAATTATGCTAATTTATGCATAAATGTTTTAGTATACTGGCGCAGCCACTCCCCCTGGCCAATGGCAAGCCTCAAAATGGTCACGTGACCTGTCAATCAAGTCATCGGCATGCGCGGACCTGTCAATAAATTTTTGTCAGTATGTTTGTATGTGTTTGTGTGTGTCTTTGTGCAGCTCATTGTCTCTGTGCATATCTCTAATTATTGTTAATCTAGCATCGAATGACGCGCACGGCGGTGGGCGGCGGCAGGTTTTTTGCTTTATAATTAAGCGGCCAGATGTGCACACCTGTAGCTTAAGTAGATATATAAACACAGCTTTTGATACACATTACGGCGGGAAAAGTAGATTATCTCAAAATTCTTTATTTTTCCAATAGGCGTGTAATGTAAGTGCCTGTTTCAATCGTACGCATTGACTCACACGGGTGGGAAAAAATTTATACCACTTTCAAAATTCCTCCATTTTATATGTATAATATTGCATAAGCAGAAGAGCTCTAGTAGAAAAAGTGCGACGCACTTTCAAATTTCATACCCCTTTAAACTTATTGATCAGTTGGAAGGTTAGTGACACTACTACACTAGTTATATAAAAGTCGCGCCAAATGTATATAAGAACAATATGGTATGCAATGCAATACAATTGTGATTGGCATTGTTGCGGATACAATACAATGCACTTTTTATTATTGTTTTGGTCTTCATTGGCAGACTCAAAATGGCGTAAGACTGAGGTGATACTAGGTTGGCGGTCGCATGGATAATACTCTGTGAGACTGATGTTTCAGGCAGATTTGGGGTTATGTTACTAGTGATTAAGGAATGTGAAATTGGTTGTTATGCTCTGTCTTGACTTATTACTAATTATACTGCTTGATTGTGCTTCAGCACTCGCTCCTAATGGGTCTCCCCAAAATGCGACTTTCCCCCTCCAGTCAGCCTAGACAACGCTGCAAGGTTCATAGCACGCCTTCATCGGTTTCAAAGCCGTAGCTAGGGGGTGTGTTTTGGGTGTTTGAACACCCCCCGAAATGGAAAATGGAAAAATAGAATGCATTTACGAACACATGATGTAAAAACACGAAATAAAACCATGAAAACACCCTCGAAATGGAAAATGTAAAAATATAATTAATTGCTGACATTTTGTGAAGATTTCGGCCGGATGACTAAAAAAGTTCATCAGTTTTTTAGGAAGGGAAACTGAAAAAAAATCCCGCGAAATCAAATCCTGGCTACGGCCTTGATCGGTTTTCTAACATTTTCAATTATATGGCTGAAGTCTTGCGCTGGCTACCTATTACCTCTCATAACAAATATAGGATCATTCTCCTGATCTCTAAATCCCAACTTGGTCTTGTCTCCAAATATCTCTCTGACTAATTAATTATGTGTATACAAAAGCCTCTCTCTGCGACATCTCCTCGCCTCTTGCGTTATACCGACCTTCTTGACCTCTTTGCCCATCGCATTCAGCGTGACTTGGCTCAAATTCGTGCATTTGCTTTGATAATCTCCACATGGAATGGCCTGCCCCCTTCTATGGGCTAACCTCATAGCCTATCTGGACTCCTCCTCTCTTCCGCTCGCTCTCTCAATGCTTTTCTTTTCCCCGGGGTTTCTGCACTGAAAGCGCCTCTGAGTAGTCTATGCAAGAGAGGTGTGCTATCCGCAGATGAGGCTCCTCTATCCATTACACCTCGGGCTCTTCATTCGAAACTGAAGTCACACCTTTTCAAGAACTCATACCCTGTCTCATCTGATCATATACCTTCCAATTCCCGATCCAGACGACACCCGCCTTAGTAGCTGTTCCGCCTTCTCTGATCCTATATGGTAACTCGACCAGGACCACCTTTAAACTACTCTTACGGACAACCCTTTTGACTCAACGGAGCGCTCGTGAATAAGCTGGTGCCCCGCGCTAGACTTTCTAGTAGTACTTTATAAAAATGGAGATTACGATTACGATTATAAATTCTGAGATAGATTACGATACGATTAACATGGGTTCATTAAGTCATCAAGCCGCTGCAAGTTGTTGCAAGTCGTTGATCAGACCGGATGATGCAATGCATGAGCATGCCGTTTCAATTCAGAAGAAATAATGATGTATAAAAATGACAGTATGTCGATAAAAGTACACTAAGAGCGCATGAAGAAAGTCTTGATAACAATGTCATGCCTATATGCTGACAGCGCAACACATAGCCTAGCGTTCAGTCGATCTAACATGAACGCATGGAATTGATAATAATTATAGTATAAAGTCTTTCACATTTTTCCTAAATGAATTTTGTGCCACTGTGCCTCTAGAGGCGCTATAATATATAAATCGATAGATACTGTAAGACATTAATTCATTATGGAGATTTATATAAGGTTACTACTCAGGAGCCCTCCTGACCAAACCCTGGTCTAAAAGAACGCTTTCAAGGTTGCAAAAAGGCATCTGAGCAAACCCTGAGCATAAGGCGTAGTCAACACACAATGGGGGCCCATCCATACCGTGAGGCCAATGCTAAATAATATTATGTAGACTAACAATGCTAAATCAATCATCAAACAAAAGAAACATTTTAACAATTGCAATTTAATCGTCAATGACCTAAGTTTGGGGAATTGTTTTCCAAAATTACGTACAAATAAAATTCAACGAATTGATTTCCATTTAATCTCAATTGAACCAATGCACTTGTGGATCTGCACTCAGACGTTAATTAATCAGGTGTGATAGCAGCGCATCTGCCATTAAATAAACATTTCAAATTTTTACGCAATAAAATTCGTCATCACTTAGAAACCATAGGATGGCATAAGTCATTCACAATCATATTCTGTCGAAGTTCGAAATAAAATTTTCAAATCAATTCTCTCCGATAATGAAAGTTGCAGACAAATGTCACAGTTCATCCAACCTTCTGACTCAGCACAGCGCTCGTGAATAAGCTGGTGCCCCGCGCTTGGCTCTCGAGTAGCGCTTTAGAAATTTGGAGATTGCGATTACGATTGATTAGCTGGTGAATTATGAACGAAGGCTTGAACAGCATCCGCACAGAGGTGACCAATCGCATCGTGCTTCGCAAATAATAGGGGGAGGGTGTCAGCCGTGCGGAGAACATAGAAGATATATGTCTGAACACTGATCCCTGGGTACACTAAATCTAACTTTGACCCGCTGGGATCTGGAGTCACCAAGGAGAACCATCTGTGAGCAATCTGAAAGGTATGATTTAATCCTGACATGCATGCCGCAGGATAGATGCAGACGTTGAAAAAACTAGAGCCAGATTGTATTAGAGGCCGAAGACCCACTTGTAGGGTAGAAGTTGGAGAGAGACAAGTGTTTCATGGGCCTTTGAAAAAAGAGAGATTTGAAATAGGTTGGTAATTCTGACACTTATTTTTTGTTTGTTAGGTTTTTACAGTGGGAAAACAAGTGCTTGCTTTTGTGAAGCCGGAAGGTGACCCTCGTTAAGGGAGTTGTTAAATTGATACACATGAAACGGGGCTAAAAATACAGAATGTTAACCAAAATAAATGGCGACAGCTGTCGAGTTCACTAGATGCACATGTATAATTACATGACTTAATCACTCGATAGAGTTCGCTTTCGAGGATTGAGTGGAAGCCATCAAACCTTCATTCTGTGCAAGGGTATTGTGGAGGAGGTGCATCAGCAGTTAATGCACGAAGAATATCGATCTTCTGCAGCAGCATGCATCTGAAGAAAGTCTTATGCAGAAAAGTTGGGATTGCTAGGCGAACGCGAGGTAAACCAGAAATCGATGACCTGAGTCTTTACGGCTTGTCTTTATGTTGGGTGACAATATTCTTTCAGTGGTCTGCATGGCCTTTGGTGGTAGAGGCGGTGTAAAGACCGTATTGTTGGGAATGTGTGTGTGTTTGTGTGTGTGTGTGTGTGTGCGTGTGTGTGTGTGTGTGGGTATGTGTTTACGTGTGCGTGCGCGCTGGCGTGCGTGTGTGTGTGTGTGGGTGTGTGTGTGTGTGTGTGCGTGCGTGAACAGCACCTCAAGATTTTTCCTGGGATGCCATTCATGGGGTCTGGGGTGAACTTCTCTGCATGTCCCAGAGACGTCTAGATTCAACACTCGGCCTACCCACTCCCGTCGATCGACTAGATCACGAGAGCGGGCGGCTATATAGCCTATTATAGCGTCATTCAGCACAAAGAGCGCGATGGCGAAATTGTCAACAGTCGACGTCAAACAGCAGACACCAAAATAGTCTTTGCATGTCAGTAGCAGCTGTCATCGCATGTATAAGCTTATAATTATAGCTATACTTTTAAACTGATTATCGACAAAATAATGTGGTCATGCATAGAGGTCATGATTGTGGTCTCGGAGATGTTAATTTCTCTACGCGTTTCTCTGCGCATTTTCTTCAACCTTCTCTGCCTTTCAGACGACAATCAGCCGTTTGTCGTATGACAGACAGGCTATGGAACGTCGTGAGAGAGGAGGGAAGTTGGGAATTTGCCTGAACTATTCCTCCCTTCCTCCGAAAACTTACAATGTAAAATTTTAATGATGTTGGCAATATTCTCTAAAAAGTTGAGTTTTGTTTATTAATTTTTAATCAAGACAACATTCTGAATTCATCGATTCAAGTTCAGTGCTGGCTATAGTTATAGATATTCAAGATGATAGTTTGAACATGGCTAATTCATGAATATTGAAAGCCGGTATACACAGAATATTGAATTTACGCCAGTTTTTCTTCAGATCAAAGCCTTAAACACAGTTAGTATGCTCCAATTTACAATATTATTGTAGCCTCGTCTATGACGTTTGGAGTTTCAAACTTGAATTGAGTCAAGCCTTGATTCTTTAATTAATGAAAATCAAAATGGACAAAGTATTGCGCATAATTATACGTGTATTTTATGACATTTCGACGCTTATTGCACTGGCGAAATTCTATTTGTGGCATATTCAAACACTGATTGCAAATTTCTAATGATAATAAACGTGGTTTAAAATGCTGGATAAGGCAATTGCTCAAATTTATTCTCCCATAATTGATAATTTTTCATTGGACATAGAAGACGTTGTCCCTGAAGCCTTGTGTTATAGGCTACGATAGATATTACCGTGACCTCAAAATTTCCGAGGTGCAACTCAGAGGCTAAGAGCGGGGCGCCAGCTTATGCACGAGCCCTGAGTTGTGTTAGAAACACCGACAGATACCAAGTGAAGATCCTAACTCAGTGGCCAGTAGGCTTACACCAGAGTTAATAATTAATAGTCCGGAATAAGTATTGGGGTGCTATCGGTATCGACTGTTGGTGATGGAACGCCGGTGGTAGGCAACGATGTGGATGTGCCTGTTGTCGGTGCACTCTTGATGGTTGTAGTCGATGAAATAGTAGTGGTACGTTCTTGGGTGGTAAGACTTGTAGTACGTGCTTGGGTGGTGCTTACAGCTGGACTACCACACCTAGACGCAAACGCAACATAAATTATTATTATTACACGATGTCAATTAACTGCAGATGATAGCCACACTTGCACATCGTTAGGAGAATCACTGCTGGAAGTATACCCTCCAAATTTGCTGAGAGAAAGTTACGTATAAAATACCATACACTGGAGTAACTTTGATATGCGGAGGTAACTTTGGCCCACCCGTGGTAACTTTGAAAATTTTTGTGTAAACTTTGGAAACGGACCCAGAAAGCTACGCAGTAACGGTTTAAGAATACGTGATTGGTTTAAAATGTTTACAGTGGACATACATACATACATACATACATACATACATACATACATACATACATACATACATACATACATACATACATACATACATACATACATACATACATACATACATACATACATACATACATACATACATACATACATACATACATACATACATACATACATACATACATACATACATACATACATACATACATACATACATAAATACAAACATGCATACATATATACATACATACATACATACATACATACATACATACATACATACATACATACATACATACATACATACAACATACATACATACATACATACATACATACATACATACATACATACATGCATACATATATACATACATACATACATACATACATACATACATACATACATACATACAACATACATACATACATACATACATACATACATACATACATGCATACATATATACATACATACATACATACATACACATGCATACACATACATACATACCTACATGCATATATATATATATGCATACATACACATGCATACACATACATACATATACATACATAGGCCTACATACGCACATAATATACATGCATACATATATATACACATACATACACATACATACATACATATGCATACATTCATACATACATACGTACGTACATACATACGTACATACATACATACATACATACATACATACATACATGCATGCATGCATGCATACATACTGATCACAGTAACAGTGACAAAACTCTATAGCTGGAACAAGCAAGGTACTGTCGGTACCGGTATTGGTAGCAGTACCAGCAAAACGACGTAAAGTTCAAGAAGTAGAATCATCCTCTGATTATGAAAGTGGTGGATCAGTGTCATACCAAGATAGTGGTACAGGTATTACCCGTACTTCGTATGACTCGGCAGGGGTGACAGTGAATCACCAGTGGCTTCCATAAAGTCCCAGTATGGATCTGGCCGATGGATTGTTGAGAAGTATGAAGGAAAGAAAGGTTATCTCAACTAGGCTACATTGGGTTAATAAGGTTCGTGATCGAGGTACAAATAAATCAAGGTGGTCAGCAGAATGAAGAGTGAGTGAAGATCTGCAGAAAGAGGCTTGCACATCAAGTCGCAAAAGGTATTTAGGCGCTAAGGCCTGCAGGGACTTAGTAGTACCTATAGGCTATAGGAGCAAGACCTTGTATATGATTCGCGCAAAGATGGAAATGTGCGAGTATCGAAGAAGCCGTGCGATAAGTCTAGCAGCAGAATTTAGGACATATTGCACAGATGACAATCAAACCTTGGGAAGACCAATTAGCAGGGAGTTACAGTGGTCAATTCGTGAGGAAATAAAGGCATGCGTCATAACCGTAAACACCTTGGAGAACACCGATCTCCCAATTGCCCTTGAGTCGCCTCAAATGGTTGTAGCCTAACATGAACAGGTCAGCAGTGACAGGCGTTCAGTAAATGTCAAAGCACTGTCAAGGGTGACACCCAGGTCACGAACACTAGAGGGAAAGTGAAGTCAGGGAATAATGAGGCCAGGAATTGGAGGTCAAGCCTTTGTAATTGTTGCTTGGTTCCAAACCAGATCAATTGAGTACTTGGAAGGATTAAGGCCAAGTTTGCTTGCTGTCACCAAAAGGTGGAGATCATGCAAAAGGGAGCTCATTCTTCACACCATAGAGATCTGTTCAGAAGTTGAGACGTGCACAAGAGCTTGGACATCATCAGCATAGTTGCCAAGAGATCGTGCAATTCCCAACGCTTCGTGTCGCCGAAAATTAAAATGCTCTCATGTATAGATCTCTTCGCCTCGAAGTAGAAAGGAAGCCTGTTCAGAGTGAACGTGTTCTAACATTTCATGTGCACGATGTCGAGAATATATTTACCTGTTTAAATCTAGGCCTAATACTATATGCACGTTAAATTGTATGACAGATCTGATCCAAACGCCAGTATACATGTAAATGTCAATTGAATGCTGTGCTGGCCTATATGAGCTGTGTCTACCTGTACACCGTGTAGATTTTGCAACGTAAACGAACAATTCGGCAAAACGTGTCCAACTCAGGGCGAAAGATGTCTGCAATGTTGCAACACTCTGCGTCGCTCTGAACGGTAATCTGAGGACCAGTGCAGCCAGAACAGCTCGCCAATGACGTGTTTTTTCCAGTGTTGGCATCCAAGATGTCGATTTTGCTGATAGAGCCAGAGGGGCCACACTTTAACAAAACGACAGGATTTAAAATGACACGATTTAGAGCTAATAACCTAAATTAGGCTAATTGAAATTGCTTAAAATTCTCACACCCAACATTCTCTTCGCCTTTCTTATGGAGGGCTAGGATAGGCAATTTTCAAATCTAACTTAAGTGGATATTACTTCATAATTAAGTCTATTTTGGTTTCTCGTCTGCTGGAAAAACAAATGCAAAGAACTTTATTTAAATTTGGCCTCTATTAATTATGCTCTGGTGTCTTCTTTAAATTAGTCGATATCGTCTCTCATGGTTAGTGTTCCGTCTGTTTTTCTCATGTCCCAGTTTACTCCCCTTCTTTAAAAGCCACTCTTCTCGTCTGCAAATTTATCAAACAATCCTCAATCTTCTGCGCTGGCAAGGCTACTTGGATGACTGCATTGGTTAGGCTACCATTGGCTAGACTGCTCTGCCTTACGCCCTTGGCACAAAAATGACGCCGTCTCTGTTTTAAACAGCTGAATGCTGGAAATATAGCAATAAAAGTCTATTGTGGTGAGCAAACATACTTTTAATAGCATTCCAGTGTATAAACATTTTTAGCATGAAATTCTATTCCTGATTAATATTAACTTGCTATTTCAGTTTAAGCCGTCAGCTAACTTGGGCTATTATGACATTGTTTCAAAAGTAGGCTAGTATACATGTAGTTCTATCTGTGGAGCATCAGTTTGTATATAGAAATCAATATCCGATTTCAGTAGTAGGTGAAGTAGGGGCCAGACGGACCCGTAACGCATTTCTAATTTTAAGACACCATAAAAGTTCATCAAGGGCACAAATTTTGTTCTACTCGTAGCTTATAAAGTAACATAGCTAAGGGCAACACAAATTTAATTGCATCCCTTTTTAATAAGAAGATTTTTAAAATTCAAAATTTAGTAGTAATGGTTTATCTTGCCTGGGGCAAGTTGGACCAGTCTAATATATCATGTCCTTCGCAGCATTCTTTCAATATAGCATATTCTGAGCACATGCAGAATAATATTTTAAAATGTGATAAACTACAAAGTAAAATAGTGAGAATAACGCAGAAGTTACATTGGACTACATTTGTCAATTTTAAGGGGACTTTAGTGGTCCATCTTGCCCCGATGGTGGAACAAGATAGCCCACTGCAATCATGTCTCTCGCGATAATTGTTATTGTTGTTGTTTCAAACAATAATTGCTACAGTAATAATAGTCTAATAATAAATTAAGATTTCAAATCGGATAAAAAGTCGAATCACACGAAAAATTCACACAAACGGGGCAAGATGGATCACAGAGTCCGTCTTGCTCTGTCGGTGACTGATCCAACCCGCCCCCATCATGCCTCATGCATAAGATATAAACTTTTCACCAATAAAATATTAGATCTTCTCGGCATCCTGCCAATATTGAATTCGTTAATACAGTCGAAAAGGATGTTTAGCCAAATATACTTGAATGAAAAACCTGTCACAATGTGCAATTGAATACTTTAGCAAATAACCGTTTCCTGAAAATAGGATCTGACAGGTCGAAAAACAACTTTTCATCATTAAAAACCAGAAAATGTCGTTACGTTCGTTTAGTTTGGAAAAATCGCCACATCGCCAACAGTATTACAGTAATTAAAGTTCATTCGGAAGGTGGCGACATCATAGGTATACCTTAAATTAACGGGATCCATCATGCCCAAGGGTCCATCTCGCCCCTAGTTCCCCTAAACATTTAAATTATAAAATAGTGAACATGGAAAGAGAAAGCAAGAACAATTTACGTGATCGGCAATGTATGACTTCATGGCCGTTGTCTTTTTCCGAAGTTCGTCGCTAGTCTGAGACAGTCTATACTAGGCCTACCGCTAGAGAAAAATAATGGTGACCGATCACGATCCGAGAGTGTGCCCACTTCTAAGAAGATCTTGCTCGCTGTGGGTATAGACTGGCTAGTTAGTAGACCTACAAGTAAGTGTTTTGCGTTTGTAGAGTAATTAAAAGAAAATAATTTTTTAACCTTGCACGTGGGAAGAGTTTGTTTCGTTCCGTTGAGATATTTGATCTTCGCTTCAACTGTCTGTTTATATGGCAAAGCTGTTTTGCAGTAGATTTCGTCGATGATTTCGGATCCAGCATGACTCGTCGATGGCAAGATATCAGTGCCTATCAGAACCAACAAAGTCATGATGTAGATGGCAGACATTTTCACTTAGATCTGCGAGTCAAACCAATAATATTATGCGAGTGAAACCTGAAGTTGTGTCACCAGCTCAGCAGCAGCTGTCCACTGCATCAAGGGCTCAAATATTTATAGCGTCAGGATGTTGGGCGACAACATTCATTCTGTATAGTCGTAAAGCACTCTTGTACTTCCTGAGAATACAGAGTAAATATTGTCGACGATTAGGCTACAAGCTCGATCGCCTCCTGTTCAAAATGCATGGAACTAAAAATTATTTTAGCTTACAAGTAGTTTGTGTAGTGCAGGTGCATCCTATAAGAATCAATCACTTTAGGCCACTATTATAGGCGTTTTTATTTATGCCTATCCTGTCAACGTTATCGATCTTGTGTGTTATCTTATGCATCTGTTTCTGTTATAATTGTATACTGCTATTAAAAGCACACCTGTTTTCAATCGCTGAATATTTTGTCGCGGTTGCAAGTCAATTTTGAATGGTAAGCGTGATGACTGGATACAACCTCAAATTTATGTCTTTCAAATAAAGTCACTTTTGTAATGAATTATCTGCATGGCCGATGTTGTTCACGCCTTTTTTCACACGCCAAACGCCTTTGAATTTTATATTTTATTGGCTTACTGCAGAATATTTTGTAGTTAGATGTAAGCCTAAGTGCTTGTTTAGCCCTCATCCGCACAAGCGAAAATGCAACTTAATTTGAACAAGGGGGTCTGGCCAGACCTCCGTTTTGATGTGGGTTTTTCATGGGTAATAGTGCTTTTTATATGCCAATTTTGTAAGATGGTATCAGAGTAACTCAAAACAACAATGTATCAGTCTCTTTATGCAACATAAATCATTTTTAATGATGAATTTGAAATTAAATGTTTAAATACATTAATTGTGACGGTTTGTCATACATGTTCATCGCCGCAATAGTTGTCTATCTATAAAATTTGGAGATCAAAATAAAGAAACCATAATTTTAGTAAAATTAGTTCTGCATGCTCTTATGATCAGAGTCAACAGGACTGTTTTCTAGAAATATCTATAAAAAATAATGGAATAGGACTAAACCTAAAATGTAAACATGTATCATACGTAATCCGTTGGCTGTTGCTTTTGGGGTTTGTATGTTGAATAATGATGGCTTTCATCTCGGCTGTTATAAAACTGTCAATATTGAATATTCTCAATGTGTCCGTATTATTTTATTCCACATCTTCTGTTACTACACTGTGCAACAGAGCACGTCCTTTTGGCATTGCTTTTGACTGCCAAAAATTATCCGGATCTTTACTTGTATTTAGATCTCTCGGCTTCATCAGCAAAAACAATTTCGTCTCAATTATCTTCACTATCAGATCCAGTCTCATCATCGTGTTTAGCATCATCTTCAATTTCAACATTGTCTTCATCATAAGAAACACGTGAATGTTGTTCTTCAGGCATTGGCATCTCCTCATATTCACATTCTTTATTGTTGATCTCACTGTCCAAACTGTCATCGGTAACGGCCCGCTATTCCGAGGGTCCACTATTCCGAAGGTCCACTATTCCGAATATCCGCTATATTTTGTTTTGGTTAGTGTTGGGTGGGTGGTGGGTTAGGGTTGGGTGGGTTAGGATTAGGTTTAGGGTTATGATTAGGGTTGGGGAGGTTTAGGGTCATGATTATGGTTGGGGTGGGTTAGGGTTAGGTTTAGGGTTATGGTTGGGGTGGGTTAGGGTTAGGTTTAGGGTTATGGTTGGGGTGGGTTAGGGTTAGGTTTAGGGTTATGGTTAGGGTTGGGATGAGTTAGGGTTAGAGTTATAGTTAGGTTTAGGGTTAGGGTTCGGAATAGTGGACCTTCAGAATAGTGGACCCTCGGAATAGTGGACCCAAACAACTGTCATCATTGTAGTCTCGGTCAGTATTATCTTCATAACTTCCATATCACTAAATCGATTTGGTCGTTTCGATGTGCTAATTGTAGCTCATTAATATAGGAACAAAGTCATAAAAGCAATCTGAGAAAATATCACTCCTCAAAAAGTTATGCAGCAAATATATGAAGGGGTCTGGCCAGACCCCCCTCGTGCGGATGAGGGTTAAACAATTTTCAATAGTTTTGATAATTAGCAAACTCTATATAAGCCTAAGCCTAAGTAAATCATGTCAGCTACTACTCAGTCAATACGATTATACGATGAACGTGGTAGTAATTAAATGACAGACTCATTATTAAAAAGGCTTATATGACTTGAAATCGCTCAAAAGGTAAAAACTGCTTCTAGCCTACGTGCTTGAACGACTAAATGCTGTCTGTATTAGTTGCTTCTGCCGTCTATTTCACGACCCAAATTTTTATTTTTTCTCTCGTCGTCACTGTCTATTATTTCTGCTGCGGATTTCCTTTCTTTTTTTAATCAATTCTTTCAGGCCTTGATTTCTAGTGTAATTTTTTGTCTTTCTTTCGTCGTCACTGTGTGTATTTAGGGGGCTTCGGTAGAGTAATGGATAACACGCTGGCGTAGAGAGCGAGAGGTAGCGAGATCGCGCCCCGGACATTGCAAACATGCTTTGTAGGTTGCTATTAGCGGCGATTTTTGCAGGCTGTCTGTTCTGTTAGCATAATTAAGATTTATGTATTCTGTAATCTGAGTTCCTGTAAATTGTTCCAACTGCACAATTGTAGGTCTCTACTGTAACCTGTTGCGGTCTGTCAACCGGATTGTTGAATAAGCGAAAATTATTTATTAGTTATTTCTGTTGTCGATTTCACCATCCCAATGTACTAGGCCTAGTAGGATATTTTCGAGACGTTAATAAAATCTACTGTAACGCCCGCCCCTATCGGCATCCCCGGAGTCGCCACTTCCGGATCCTCGCTCGATGGGACCGCGTGCTGCTGTGGACGAGCTCTAGAGATAGAGGGAGGACAGGAGGAGGTGACTTCTGGGTTCGAATCCCAACCCAGGAAAGGCGGCCAGTCTTTTCGACTACCGTACTCCCTATATGAAATTGGCGGCCTACCAGCCAATCTATCACTTCTTCGCAATATACCAGGTTGCGTGAAATCTTTAGGCCTAGCACCCAAAGTTTCTTCCAGGCCGATGGTCGAGTGGTATGGCGCGTCCGCAGTGGTAATAGCGGTGAGGTAACCAGGGTTCAAATCCACAGCAGGCTTGGGTACCGGCGATGTCTCCAATCTTTCCAAGCGTGATACAACTTCCGTCAGCGCTTCCCTGACATTATCTCTTACCGCCGAGATCTCTTCTCTTACATTTAATTGCACTGAGGAAATAGCATCGCTAACATTTGATTGCACTGAGGAAATAGCATCCTGCGTATCTCTGACATAAGATTTTACAGAAGAGATTTCCTCTCTTACATTTGATTGCACTGCCAGGACATTAAGCTCCACCGTGGCAATCGCCTCTTGCGTGTCTCTGGCATTGAGTTGCAACGACGACTGTATAGAAGTCATAGCATCATGAGTTGACTTAGCATTAGTCTGTATTGCCTCGAGCAATACCTCCATAGAAGAAGGGGGCCGTGAAGGCTGAGCAGGGGTGACTGGCCTAGATTCCTCCATAGCGCTATAGAAATGACTTCTATCTTTAGAGCTCACAATCAATCAAGTATTCATTCAACGTCAGTTGCATTCAATGCCATCAATGATCAAAGTCAGAAGTTTAATTAATATTTCTTATTATTCACAATCACTTGAATCTTCAATTGACATCAATTATGCTCAAAGCAATCAAACATAAAAGTCAGTAAGTTCAATTATCAGTTCCTATCCTTTGTAAAGACATTCAATGAAAATCAAATGCAACAATTCAATGCAAACACCTATCAACCGGAGTATGCCTAACTTAAATCCCGATTGACTCTCAAGTCCCACAGCCAATTTCAGTTCAGCCCAAAATGTCTTAATAACCGATCGTATTAATTCCCCAATAAAGCGTACCTTATGTCCGAAGACAAGGGACAAAGCCGATCGTGTGCGAAGAACAGCGACGAAGACGATATCCAAGAGATGCGACGAAACACACAGAAAGGCGTCGAGTTTGAAGCGCCCGAAAAGATCAGCTAAATCCGATGCTGATTTCTCGCAATGAACAACAACTTCGGCTATTTATCCAAGCCGTTTGAGAAAGACGCCCTTAGGCAAATAATACGAACAAACGCTTCGCAACACAATTCCGAAGAACGAGAACAGAGCGCTGACGATTCGAAGCCCACGATAAATCACTCCATGTGACAGGGCGAAGAGAGGCCTTGACCGATTAATCCAGGAGTAGATCCAATGCGAAAGCGAAGGCAAAACTCGCAACAACGCTGATATATTTCTCGCAACAAACTAACTCTCTTAATAATTCGACTCCATGTCGAGAGAGAATGAATCGCCAACAGAATTCTTGTATGCGCAACTAGTGCAAGCAGGCGCTTATCCTGGCCATGCTTCACCAACTTGATCGACCTAAAACTACCAACCGCCGCAATACATCCGACCGCCCTGAGATCCTGTGCGCAACTCACTATACATCCGACCGCCCTGAGATCCTATGCGCAACTGAGCCTCTCAGCGTTGCGCTGCTCTTTTATTACTGCCTGACAAGGAGAGCGTCCCTCTACTACGCATGCGCAGCTGAAGAGCCGAGCGCGCCGAACCAGCAGCTGTGCAGCTGTCTCAAGGCGGCAAGAATCAGCTGCCACGTGCGTCCTCTCCTGTGTATCTCCGCGTCTGTCTGTAGCTCACTGTCTTTCTCCTTCTATCTCTCCGTCTGAAAAGCGCCATCTGCCGCTGATCACGTAGGCACCAAATGCACCAGTTCAACCTTGAGAAAACACACGTACACAGACCCACACGCCAACGGTGTTTCCTTCTCAATCCGTGTCCCTGCCTGTGCTTGTCTGGCTGGCTGTATTCCTCGCTCACTCTGATCATCAGACCACCTCAGAGAGCGTGCGAAAGTTTAATTACCCTCATCGACTGCAAGCGGCGCGGCCTTTGAAGACAGCGACCGACGATCGCTGAGAGCGTGTGAACATATACCAATTAATGGAACAGCAACGACTGCTGCCTACGTCAGCGGTCGCTGTGACCCGTGTCAAGCGCAAATCAACATTAAAATATAGGTCACACAAGGCAGCTCAAAAATACAGAAATAAAACAAATATATCAGATCCCTGAAACCCCATAATCGATCAAAAATTAAATAAAATAATATTAGCGACCCGTAGCGTAGTTATACGTCGCTACACTATTCTCGGCCCTCCCTGATTTCAGGATCCCTTTAATTGGAAAAATGGATCCTGAAATGTTAGTAAGGCCATACTCCAATTTTTACATCAAGGATTCAAATGCAAGAATTAAAAATATATGCAATGAACAGTCATCAACGTAAGCATCACAAAGTTCACATTTTAGCGTTGACTGTCAATTCAAGCGAAAGAAATACTTATTATTATAATGTTTATATGGCTCCATTGCTAAGAATTCCGTGAAGCTCAAAAGCATTTATATCTATATAGTATATATAGGCTTCCTTCAGTTTAGTTAAGCACGAAGACTTCCACGGCAAACATTGACTTAAGAACCCACGACACAGTTACAAAAACCATCAGGCCTACGTTACCTTTACAACAGGTCATCTGATTAATAGGCCACACATGGCATTTATCATCGAGACTCTTTTAGGCGTTTCACTGTAGGAAAAAGTCTACATTTAAAGACACTCTGAGCAGTTAAACCTAAGTCTCTAATCCCATTAACCTCAACATCTAGAACAGTGCTATCATAGCAAATTACCTGAGACTGCACACAGCTTAAGTCTCTAAAAGGCTAATGATTATTACAACTATGCGTAGGCTCCCATCAAAGTTTACCGCAAAAGACTAAGCCTAACTTCAGCCTAATAAGCCGCTCTCCTCATAGCATTTTTCAGTAGGCCTACTTATTTATTAAAAATGCAACCGATTATGCACAGAACAATGAGAACTTAATTAGGTCACCGTAACATATTACTGCAATTAACGTTACAGAACAGTCACACTGTGTAATCGTCTTTCACGATACAGTGTAACCATAAAAATCATAGGCCTAAAAAGATTATCATGATTTTAATATGAGATCTTAGTCTAAAGCACAAATCAACAGTTAGGCCACTTTAGTCTATCTTATGCATTTGCATCATCCTTCAGGCAGTCTATTATTAGCACATGCATCAGGCCACACACGCGTCAGCGCCTGGGAAAATCATCGGTCGATAATAATCGCCGCGTTGATGCGTCGACTCAGTACCTATTTCCCCACGCCATGCATCTACAGCGTGCGTCTAACCGTGAGAATTAGGCAACTAAACATCATCTCTATACATGTAGGCCCATGTGCATCGTACGACAGAGGTCGCGCTGACCTGCACAAAATTAAAATAATCCTAATTAAGCGCTCATGAAATTAGGATACAAAGTAGGCCTACAACATATCTGGCGCCTGTATTAACTATCAACGTTACAAATCTAGGCCTACTACGGATCAAATCATGATTATATAGTCCCATAATAATTTCAATGACGTTACTTATCCTTCCGTCGGTCCATCCACGACGAGCAATAATTATCACTGCCTTTGATGTGTCCCACGGACTACGCTGTCGCTATCCCCACTCTCTCTACAACTGAATCTGTAGAAGCCGTGAGATTCTAAGCGGCCAGCAACATCAACTAAATCGCCCTGTTCTCAGGCGTCGGGCAGCGTCGGAGGTCACGTTGTCGTGCACTAGATTAGGCCTAATTTGCAGACTCAAAATTAGGTCATCATTGATCCACTGATCCAAATATAAATCTACACAAGATTAATAATAATATTAAATCCAATGCTACAAAATCATTTAGGCCAACCTCATTTCTCGCACAGACAGAGCTCCTAATTATTTTATGCCTAGTCCTAATTATCATTATTAGGAAACCAGTTTAATCATAGTCAACACTGCAAAGTTATAAGACCAAATTATGCATCGCTACTATTAAAATTGTGTCTCAAACTGCAACGCTGATGCAGACAGTACACGGGCTAATCTTTCAAGTAGGCCTATCAAATCAAACTAAATATATCTATATCCTGCGTCTATCAACTGCAACCAAAACATGTAGGCCTATGCAGGACTATTAATCAAAGAGCAGCTATGTAGGCCTATATTAATTTCACCGCTGTTAAACTCAAAACCTCGGTAATGCATTAAGGCGCTGAAGGACAATAAGGGACTATTATAGAACATTTATAGAGCGCCTCACTAAAGTTAATTAATAAGCATCCATACAATTATTATTATATATAAATATATGCGTTGACAATAGTTACGCATATAAGAACTCTATACACGGAAATTAGGAGCATTAAAATTTAACTGTGCAAATTTCTTTAAATTATTTTTAATTAAATCAGGTTATAGATAAAGCGGAATATAGGCCTAATGCAAATTTCGACTTTGAGCGTTATCTCACAATTACTTCTTAGAGACATAGGCCTACTATTTTAACGCAGGTCATAATATCACATAATCACATCATCATGGCTAATTCCACTGCAAGTCTAAGTTCAAGGTCACATAATCGTCATCAATGACCTTAACTAAAATAGGCAACCTTATATATACATCAGTAGGTAAAACCAATATTTATATAGCGCCATGCAGGCAATGACAGTCCAGTTTTCTGTCTACAGCAGAGGCAATAATAAAATCGTCCATCGCTTCATTGCAAATGCAATACAATACTAATCTATATCCACATTGCAAACATTAATCAGACAGTCGGCAATGCAATACAAATATTAATACTATGCACAACATATCTGAATGCACAACATACGATGCAAGAATACAGTTATTTACACAGTAACACACACATGTAAAGCCTTCCACATGTAAATCAAAAATGTATTCATCAAAATCAAACCAAACCAGTGTTACAGATGCTTCTGCATTCAAAATGGCCGCAAATTAAGCGGTCATTCAGCAAAGTTACCCAGCCGACGTCAGGTTTTCAGGCGGACGAAGTCCGGTCGGTTCTCCCAGCATCCTCCAGATCCGGTCCTCAGGGGGTCCATTGCGAAGCGGACAGCTCCTCAAAAGGTGCGAACTGTCGTCACAGTAGAAACAGCGTCGTTCCTCTCTTGGTGAGTTCCGACCACTGTCTCGCCTCCTCGACGATGATGGCGACCTCCGCGACCGACGCTCCTGGTTCTGCCCGTTCCGCTGGTCCCTGCTCGGCGCTGGAGCGGACCGAACAGCGAACACACGACCAACGCTGGGGTTGTCGTGGTTATCGCCCACAGGTTGTCCAAAGTTGTCGCTAGGTGGAGCCTGCTGCTGTTGTCGAAGAGGACAAAAGCGCGCTATATGGTCCGTTGCTGAACATTCGAAGCATCTCCGCGGCGATGGTCTTGCCTCCGTTTCCACTTCTCTCGGTGGTCGACTTCTACAGGCCGAGCTCAAATGACCGAGCCGATGACATAGGAAACACCGTGGAGTTCCCCGTCCATTGCCTCCATTGGCGTTCGACCATTCGTTTCTTGTTGACCCGTTCTGGCCTCTCCATGACCCGCGATTATTGTCTCTGTACTGAGGCGTCGGCACCGATTGTTTCGCTTGTTTCTCCAACTGTTCTATGCGGTGTAGCAGGGCCTCCACCACCGATTCTTCTTCTTCTCTGACAGCGTTAACACGTCCATATCTTAGTTCATTCTGTTCATGGCCACCGACTTCTGCTTTCTGATAGCCGTCCAATCGCATCGCTACCTTGTAGGCTTCGTCGAGGGATTTCGGTTCTCGCTCTCGGATTTTCAGAGCAAGCGTTCTATCTCTCAGGGCATCCAAGAATGCCCGAACAGCAATTGCTTCGCTGTGAGCCGTCGAGGAACCCGGATAGGCTCGCGTGGAGAGACGTCGGATGTCGTCCACCAGGACGCCCATGTCCTCGTCGACTTTCTGTTTCCTGGTGCTTAGCTGCGTTTGGAACAGGGCTTGTTGTTCAGCGTTGCCGTATCGTTCACGAAGTCGCTGGACCAAAGCCGTCCAAGTGTCCAGGCTATCTGCGTTCGACTCGCTCAGCAAATGAGTCGCCGGTTCAACCAATGAGACTACTAATTGGTTCAATCTCTCCTCGTCCGTCCATCTGTTATTCCTGGCGCACACGGAGAATTTTCGTAAGAATGTTTCAACGTCCGTCTTTCCGCTAAAAGACCCGAGTTTCAGGAATTGTGTTGGCTTAGGAGGAGAAGTCGATGACTGTTTAACCTCGCCCTCTTTAGCTGTTGCAGACGCGGTCGGTTCAAGTTCCTTGACTGTTCCCTTTGAACTGATCGACGGTAGCTCCCAGTCGCCGGTCGTTTGCGTTGCGACGGTGGTCGTCGGGACAATTTTGATAGGACCGACCGAAACGTAGGTAGGCGCCAGTGCGTTCGTTTCACCAACCGCAGACGTCGCTTTATTATCGGCCGTCGTTTCATTTCTCTCCAGAGGTGTCGACTTCATTACCGCCTGACATCGCGGTAGTTCGGCATCACGGCTAAATCCGAAGTTTTGCGCGCCGAGGCACGAACTCATCCTCGCCGATTCCACGACCGTTGGCCACCGAGGAAAGACGGCGTCGCTTGGTCGAAACGAGTCGGGACAGCGAAGCGGGTCAACCCAAACCCGGTTGTCGCTGCTACCGTAGAAAGCGCTCGGAGTGTAAGTCGGAGCATACCTCCACGGCATGTTTGAATGATCGGGTCGAGCGTATGGTTGCATCCAGTCGACCGTGGCCATCGCCGCTGGTCCAGGAGGAAGGTCGGGTCGAGCGTAATCTCGACCAACCATGGTCGACGTTGCACGGCCGTCGAGGACATAATCAGTCACGGCCTGGTAGGTCGGCATTGCCGGCGCTGGTTGTGGAATGTCGGCCCGACTCGGTGCTATTTCCACTCTTTGTTGATCGACCTTTGCGAGCGACGCTTGAATTCTCCATTGTGGATCCGGTCGAGGATACTCGACGAGAGGAAGGGACGAAGAGGCCAAAGGGACTGGGTTGACCTTATCACCCCCCTCCCATGACAATTTATTAGCGATCGGTTTATTCACTTCAAAATTTCTAAACTCCGGTTGCCGTGCTGCATGCATTCTGTTATCAATTATTTTAACAGTTTTAGGTCTAGATTCCATTATCTTGCTGATTTCAATGTCTACACTACCATCATCAGACATTATATCCACAATATCCGCAAATTCCCTTTCCTTCCTTCTTTCAAAAGAAATTGCCATTTCGCCTGTTCTAGCATAGTCAGTTTCCTCTTCTAACCTATCATCGCCAAAATCTCTAGAACTAATTTGACCCCACTGGCTGGGACCAATTGTAACGCCCGCCCCTATCGGCATCCCCGGAGTCGCCACTTCCGGATCCTCGCTCGATGGGACCGCGTGCTGCTGTGGACGAGCTCTAGAGATAGAGGGAGGACAGGAGGAGGTGACTTCTGGGTTCGAATCCCAACCCAGGAAAGGCGGCCAGTCTTTTCGACTACCGTACTCCCTATATGAAATTGGCGGCCTACCAGCCAATCTATCACTTCTTCGCAATATACCAGGTTGCGTGAAATCTTTAGGCCTAGCACCCAAAGTTTCTTCCAGGCCGATGGTCGAGTGGTATGGCGCGTCCGCAGTGGTAATAGCGGTGAGGTAACCAGGGTTCAAATCCACAGCAGGCTTGGGTACCGGCGATGTCTCCAATCTTTCCAAGCGTGATACAACTTCCGTCAGCGCTTCCCTGACATTATCTCTTACCGCCGAGATCTCTTCTCTTACATTTAATTGCACTGAGGAAATAGCATCGCTAACATTTGATTGCACTGAGGAAATAGCATCCTGCGTATCTCTGACATAAGATTTTACAGAAGAGATTTCCTCTCTTACATTTGATTGCACTGCCAGGACATTAAGCTCCACCGTGGCAATCGCCTCTTGCGTGTCTCTGGCATTGAGTTGCAACGACGACTGTATAGAAGTCATAGCATCATGAGTTGACTTAGCATTAGTCTGTATTGCCTCGAGCAATACCTCCATAGAAGAAGGGGGCCGTGAAGGCTGAGCAGGGGTGACTGGCCTAGATTCCTCCATAGCGCTATAGAAATGACTTCTATCTTTAGAGCTCACAATCAATCAAGTATTCATTCAACGTCAGTTGCATTCAATGCCATCAATGATCAAAGTCAGAAGTTTAATTAATATTTCTTATTATTCACAATCACTTGAATCTTCAATTGACATCAATTATGCTCAAAGCAATCAAACATAAAAGTCAGTAAGTTCAATTATCAGTTCCTATCCTTTGTAAAGACATTCAATGAAAATCAAATGCAACAATTCAATGCAAACACCTATCA
Organism: Lumbricus terrestris; assembly: GCA_949752735.1. Taxonomy (NCBI): domain Eukaryota; kingdom Metazoa; phylum Annelida; class Clitellata; order Crassiclitellata; family Lumbricidae; genus Lumbricus; species Lumbricus terrestris. The sequence goes on along the minus strand of OX457050.1, from coordinate 14,879,353 downwards.
ACCGGAGTATGCCTAACTTAAATCCCGATTGACTCTCAAGTCCCACAGCCAATTTCAGTTCAGCCCAAAATGTCTTAATAACCGATCGTATTAATTCCCCAATAAAGCGTACCTTATGTCCGAAGACAAGGGACAAAGCCGATCGTGTGCGAAGAACAGCGACGAAGACGATATCCAAGAGATGCGACGAAACACACAGAAAGGCGTCGAGTTTGAAGCGCCCGAAAAGATCAGCTAAATCCGATGCTGATTTCTCGCAATGAACAACAACTTCGGCTATTTATCCAAGCCGTTTGAGAAAGACGCCCTTAGGCAAATAATACGAACAAACGCTTCGCAACACAATTCCGAAGAACGAGAACAGAGCGCTGACGATTCGAAGCCCACGATAAATCACTCCATGTGACAGGGCGAAGAGAGGCCTTGACCGATTAATCCAGGAGTAGATCCAATGCGAAAGCGAAGGCAAAACTCGCAACAACGCTGATATATTTCTCGCAACAAACTAACTCTCTTAATAATTCGACTCCATGTCGAGAGAGAATGAATCGCCAACAGAATTCTTGTATGCGCAACTAGTGCAAGCAGGCGCTTATCCTGGCCATGCTTCACCAACTTGATCGACCTAAAACTACCAACCGCCGCAATACATCCGACCGCCCTGAGATCCTGTGCGCAACTCACTATACATCCGACCGCCCTGAGATCCTATGCGCAACTGAGCCTCTCAGCGTTGCGCTGCTCTTTTATTACTGCCTGACAAGGAGAGCGTCCCTCTACTACGCATGCGCAGCTGAAGAGCCGAGCGCGCCGAACCAGCAGCTGTGCAGCTGTCTCAAGGCGGCAAGAATCAGCTGCCACGTGCGTCCTCTCCTGTGTATCTCCGCGTCTGTCTGTAGCTCACTGTCTTTCTCCTTCTATCTCTCCGTCTGAAAAGCGCCATCTGCCGCTGATCACGTAGGCACCAAATGCACCAGTTCAACCTTGAGAAAACACACGTACACAGACCCACACGCCAACGGTGTTTCCTTCTCAATCCGTGTCCCTGCCTGTGCTTGTCTGGCTGGCTGTATTCCTCGCTCACTCTGATCATCAGACCACCTCAGAGAGCGTGCGAAAGTTTAATTACCCTCATCGACTGCAAGCGGCGCGGCCTTTGAAGACAGCGACCGACGATCGCTGAGAGCGTGTGAACATATACCAATTAATGGAACAGCAACGACTGCTGCCTACGTCAGCGGTCGCTGTGACCCGTGTCAAGCGCAAATCAACATTAAAATATAGGTCACACAAGGCAGCTCAAAAATACAGAAATAAAACAAATATATCAGATCCCTGAAACCCCATAATCGATCAAAAATTAAATAAAATAATATTAGCGACCCGTAGCGTAGTTATACGTCGCTACACTACTATAGGACTAGTAGTAGTAGCCAACGATTATTCTCAACCTATAATTACGAGGGTCAATTTGTAGACCTAGGGTCTATTTAGTAGCCCTCTAGAGGCACCTAGGCTACATTTATAGTGTGCCTCTAGAGTAGGGTGACCATACGTCCCGGTTTTCCGGGACATGTCCCGGTTTTTTGTGGTGCGTTTCGATCACCCGACGACTTTGACAAAAGGGCAAAATTGTCCTGATTTTTGACAAGAAGGAAAACTTGGGTCTTGAAAACGTTAGTTTATGTAAATCACAGAACAAAATGTAGTTCATAACCCCAAAAAGTCATAACGAAAGAGTAGTTGTCAGTTTTTATGGAATATTTAATTACCTTTTCACTTCTTCAGCAGGCTAGTGAGTCTAGTTAAAAGAGTTAGGCCTAAATAATTATCAAGGTGCAACGACAAAGTTTTTGCAATAGGGGGCCTACAATTTCAATGCCGGTGACACGAAACGGAGTATCCCCCCTGAAAGCTATCCGGGGGGATAGATTAATTCATCCCCCCAGATGGAATTAGCCGGTCTATACTATCCGGGGGGATAAACCATTCTATCCCCTTTTTTGAAAAATGAGCATAATAAAAAAAATTATGCTGTAATCAAAATTTAAAGTGACTCTAATTGTTTTAAGTGTCCTAAGCAATGCTCAGATAAAGGAAACTCGAATTTATTTAGTGTCTCTGAGTGTTCTTAAGTGTTTTAAATGTTTTAAGTGCTCTAAAAACAGGGCAAAACAAATTATCTAGTAGGAATAAACATACCTGTTAGTGTCATTGTTCAAAACAAAGCAGATGAAAATTAATTTGCCCAAAAAAATACAAGCGGAAGCGGTTTTTTCGACTTTTTTAAATTTGGGGGATACAATTAATACGGGGGATACTCTAATTCGTGACACCGGCGCCAGATCTATTATCGACTTCGGCAGGTCGCGCCAGAGTCGTAACGGGAATTTGACCGCTCATAACAGCCCTCAAGTAGAGCAAATTCTTTCGACAACTTAAAATGCTGTCAAGGCCTAATTGTAACAGCCCTCAAGTAGAGCAAATTCTTTCGACAACTTAAAATCCTGCCAATGCCTAATTGTAAATGTGGAAATTAAAATAATACAGATGGTGAGGGGCACATCCCTCCCCAGACCCTTTCCATACTCGGCGCTGAAAGCCTCGGCGCTCGTCCACCGATGATCCTGTGCGTCCCAGACACCTTAAATCTTCATCTGGTATTACACACTTTGCACCGATTCACCGATTTACAGACTGTTCTGAGTGTTCTCAATTATAAAAGAGTAGGCTGCTGCACTAAGTGCACTGCGACTAGAGCAGGTTGTAAATTTCTACACGGAAGTCTATGCTCAGCATTAAATTTAACTGAGTGGTATGAGCCAATAGGCTAGACTTTCGATCGTAGGTCCAGAATCGTTTATTTAATGAATTAGGCCTACAATTGTAACAATTGACCTTTTCCAAAAAAGTGTCCCGGTTTTTGATGGCCAGAAAATAGTAGTAGTAGTAGTAGTAGTAGTAGTAGTAGTAGTAGTAGTAGTAGTAGTAGTAGTAGTAGTAGTAGTAGTAGTAGTAGTAGTAGTAGTAGTAGTAGTAGTAGTAGTAGTAGTAGTAGTAGTAGTAGTTGCAGTTGTAGTAGTGGTAGTAGTAGTGGTGGTAGTAGTAGCAGTGGTAGTAGTATTAATAGCGGTATTAGTGGCTACGGTGATGTAATGGTGGTGGTAGTAGTAGTAGTAGCAGTAGTCGTAGTGAAGCAGAAAGGACGGAGGGTGGGACGGAGGAAGAGACGGATGAAGGGAGGGACGGAGGGGTAGGTAGGGAGGGAGGGTTGAGGGATAGATAGATAGAGAGAGGGACAGACGGATCGACGGAGAAAGAAGGGAGTGAGGGAGAAAGGACGGAGGGAACCACGGAGGGAGGGACGGATGGAGTGAGGGACGGAGGGAGGCAGAGTGAAAAGGAGAGTGAGAGCGAGAGGAACAAATTTTGAAGAGAAAGAGATAGATTGAGATGGAGATAGAGAGAGATATGGGAAGAGAGAGGTAGTGGGCAAGAGAAAGGAGAGGGTGAGTAAGATTGAGACGGTGAGTAAGATTGAGAGTGAGAGTGATATGGATATGGAGAGGGCATGGGACAGGGAGACTGAGATGAAGAGGCAGATGAGGAGGCTGAGGCAAGCACAGAAACAGAGAGGCAAAAGCAGAGACAGAGTAGCATCCATGCCTTATGTCGATGCGGGTAAAACCGGGTATACCCGTACCCGTGAATCAGAGGCACACTATTTATTTCGGAAACCATGGAAAAGAGATATTGCTTTATTATTACTTTTTTAGTTTTAAATTTTTTTACCCGAGGTATCTAGGATCCCTCGGGATTTAAAAAATCATGCTTGGAGCTGTTATTCAATGTCTAGAAATTCAGGCCTCGTCCTCCGCAACATTATTAAAAGTACCACGAAAAGCGATGGCAATGTAGCGCTGAATGCAGATGGAAATGCGCTGGAAGAGAAGTCGCTTCTCGCGACTCTCCAGAGACGACCGAAAGACGCTGACCAACCTCGCGGATGAAGCAGACCCCGGCAGAGTTGATGGGCCCCAGTGTTTCCAAGGGGAACAAAGAGGTGTGATGATGGCAGCAGCTTCCGCCGCATTCGCTGTGTGAGCGATGTAGGATGCCGCGCAGGTGTGGAGTGTGGACCACCGTGGCATCCCAGGCCAGATATTTGCCTGCTGCCCAGGGGATAAGTGTCATCAGGTCTCTTGCCGCCTATGCGAGATAGACCAGAGGGCCCTTTTGCGCTATTATTATTATTATTTTATTATTATTATTATTATTATTACTATTATTATTGTTGTTGTTGTTGTTGTTGTTGCTGCTGTTGTTGCTTTTTAGGCTATTATTAGGCCTACTATCGCCATCATCACTGATGCATTATTCCCACTGTAACTAGGCTACCAATACAACATCAACTACTAGGCCTACTACTACAACTGCTGTTGCTACTAACACCTGTTTCTGTCGCATCACGGCATTATGTCACATTAGTTCGCCCTGACTATAAATATGTCACAAACCATGGCCTGTTCTCTTGTCTCCTCTCGTATTGATTATGTTAATTCGGTTTTGTGGGTGTCTCAGACATTCAGCTCAACAGGCTGAAACTCATCCAAAACTAATTATCTCGGGTTGTGCGCGCGATCCACTACAAACGGAGCAAGACTGAGGAACTTCCTCGGTCCTACTCCGTCAGCTGCATTGGCTTCATGCTCAGTTCAGAATAAACTTTAAGTGGCCTGTCAGGCCAACAAAACACTCAGCACCAGTAGGTCTACACCTCACTACGTTCTTTCACTAGGCTACTAAACTCCTTGCATTCCTCCTCGCTGCCTCAACTTGCGATCAATATTCATCCGTTAGTTTATGTGGGAACAAGGGGCACACCGAAGGGACAGGTCCCATTGTACAAGTGAGTGGCTTCAATCACATGAATTTATATAGCGCCCCTTCAAGATCTCTACTCAGAGGCTTAGTGAGGATAGACGCGGACTGTCAGGAGCTGGACCGTGTATCATATATTTCTTGTGTTTAGTGTATGGGTACGAATAAGTCCTTTGAATTGTGTTAGACTGGGACCATTTTGGATGTCACTGGATAGTTTAAAGCGTTCCTTTATGTAGGACATCAAATTTTACAGAAAGATCGCAATTAAACAGTTTATTCGTATTTGAAGGCATGTCTGCATTGTAGATTATTATACCTTCAAATGAGGAAACCGCTTATTCTAAGCCTATAATTATTTGATCAATTCCATGGGTTGATGTTAAATTGACTGAATGCTATGAGTTGCGCTGTCAGCATGTTGGCATTTGTTAAGACTGCAGTGTAGGTATTGTGAAGATTTGTTAAGACTTCCTTCATGCTCTAGGTGTACTGTTATCGACATTCAGTTGTTTTATGCATCATTATTTCTTCTGAATTGAAACTGCATGCTCATACATTGCGTCATCCAGCCGGATCTATAGGACTTGCAACAACTTGCAGCGGCTTGATGACTTGATGAGCCCATGTTAATCGTATCGTAATCTATCTCAAAATTCATAATCGTAATCGTAATCTCCATATTTCTAAAGTGCTTCTAGAAAGCCAAGCGCGGGGCACCAGCTTATTCACGAGCGCTCCGTTGAGTCAAAAGGGTTGTCCGTAAGAGTAGTCCAAAAGTGGTCCGGGTCGAGTTACCATAGGATCAGAGGAGGCGGAGCAGCTACTGGGGCGGGTGTCGTCTAGGTCGGGAATCGGGAGGTGTATGATCAAATGAGACATGCAGGGTATAAGAGTTCTTGAAAAGGTGTGACTTGAGTTTCGAATAAAGAACCCGAGGTGTGATGGATAGAGGAGCCTCATCTCCGGACAGCGCACCTCTCTAGCATAGACTATTCAGAGGCGCTTTCAGCGCAGAAGCTCGGGGGGGGGGGAGAAACGTCTTTAGAGAGCGAGAGGAAGCGAGGAGGAGCCCAGACATGAGGTTAACCCATAGACGAGGGGAAGACCATTCCACGTGGAGGGACCTATCACAGCATATGCACGACTTTGAGCCAAATCACGCTGAATACGAGGAACAAAGAGGTCAAGAAGGTCGGTATAACGCAAGAGGTGATGAGATATGTCGCAGAGAGAGGTTTACGCATAATTAATTAGTCAGAGATGTTTGGAGACAAGACCAAGTTGGGATTCAGAGACCAGAAGAAGGTGTTTAAGAGATACAAGTCTTTCAAGGGTTTTAGAAAGATAAGGACGTGAAATAGGTCTATTATTCTGACAAGTTGGCCCTATTTGGGTCCACGTTAGACTTTTTAGAGTGGGGAAAACAAAGGATTGCTTTTGCGACTTCGGAAAGTGGTCCTCATTAAGCTAAAGGGATAATGTTAAATAGATACACAAGAAACAAGGCTAAACATCCATAAGTCAATCAAAATAAATGGCGGAAGTGGATCGGGCTCACTAGATTCATGATTAGATGACTTAATCACTCGATAAAGTTCACTTTCGAAAATAGGGTGAAACCCTAAAACTTGGATTCCGTGCAAGGTATAGGCTACTGTGGAGAAGCTGCATCAGCTGTTGATGCACGAAGATTATTTATTATCGATATTCTGCATCAGCATCAGATACTGTAGAAAGTCTTCTGCAGAAAAGTTCGGATTGCTAGGCGAGCGCGAGGTAGGCTATGGCACAGTAGCCTAAACTCACTGAACTCAGATCGATGACCAGTCTTTTCATGTTGTCTTTATGCTGTATGCCGATGTCCTCCCAGTGGTCTGACTCTTGGTGGTAGGGGCGATGTAAAGACCGTATAGCCTAGCTGGATTAGGCCTACACACTCTCGTAGATCGACTGGATCACGAGAGAGGCGATAGCGTCATTCAGTACAAAGAGGGTGACGGCGAAATTGTCAACAGTTGGCGTCAAACACCAAACAGCAAAACAGTCTTTACATGTCATTGACTGTCATCGGATGTATACTATAAAACTGATTATCGACAAAATAATGTGGCCATACATCTCGGAGATGTTAATTTCTCTGCTTGTTTCTCTGCGCATTTTCTTTTCATTCTGTCTGCCTTTCAGACGACAATCATCCGGCTGTCGTATGATAGGTTACGAAGTCGCCGTGACAGAGGAAAGAAGTTGAAAATTTGCCTGAACTATTGCTTCCTTCCTCCGAAAACTTTCAATTTAAATGTTGGTTGCAATCTTCTCTGAAGATTTCAGTTTTTTTTATTGTTAGTCAAGACAACATTCTGAAATCATCGGTTCAAATTCAATGCTGGCTATGTTCATAGATTTAAATATATATTCAAGGTGATAGTATGAACATGGCTAATTCGTGAATATTGAAAACCAGTAAGCGGGATATTGAATTTACACAGGTTTTTCTTCAGATGAAAGTCTTAAACACACTTATTACTCCAGTTTACAATATGAACCTTATCTGTGACTTTTAGAGTTTCAAGCTTGCATTTCAGTACAGTCAAACCTTGATTCAAAGACAAAGTCTGCTCTCAGTCCCAAATTTGCTCGTACTTCCACTATGCACAACCGTGCTTTCTCGGTGGTAGGACCCTCAACCAGGAATTGTCTTCCTCTGACACTCCGCTCCCTTTCTAAAAATCCTTATCATGCTTTCCTCTCTCATCTCAAGACAGTTTTATTTGGCCGCACTGAGGTTGGGAGCGCCTCTGAGTAGCCCCTTGAAGAGGCGCTATATAAATGCACTTAATGAATGATCGGATGAATGATTCATTTTTGATAATCAAAATGGACAAGGCATTGCACATATATTTAATAACATCTCGACACTTTCTACACTGGTGAAATTTTAATTGTAGCATATTGAGTCACTGTATGATCAAAAATGTCTGATGATAGGCTAAACGTTGTTTAAAATGTTGGTTAAGGCAATTGCTCAAATGTAATCTCCCATATCGATAATTGTATTCAACATAGTCCTAAAAGACGTTGTCTCTGAGGCCTGTGGTATACGGTAGATATTACCATGACCTCAAATTTCCGAGGTGCAACTCACAGGCTAAGAGAGTGGCGCCAGCTTATTCACGAGCGCTGTGTCGTGTTAGAAATACCAAGTGATGCCATATGATGCCATGTGAAGATCATAAGATCAAATATTGGGTTGGGTACCGTTGTTGGCAGCCAACTTTTTTGTTTTTGTATTTTTTAAAATTATTTTTAAACTTGTCATTTGCCTTCATGATTTATTATTATTACTTCTATGTGTTATGTTGTATAATATTTGTCGATATCCCATTGTGCGTTTGCAAATGGAGTTAAAAGTCTAAGCTTGTAGGCCTACTTACTTACTTACTTTATCCAGTTGCCAGAATATCAGAGTTATTAGCTTAATGGCCACAGGGTGAGAATTGCCGGGGCTTTGGGGGTTCAATCCCCAGTCTTTCTTAAAGCCCCATAGTAAAGTTTGTTTTTACACCCCAGTTCCGAGTATATCATAGTCCAACCTCCAGTTATTTTCCAAAATTCTCACACTGTATTATAGGCAAAATGGTACTAAATAGTAGTACCACCGTAATCGTATGGATAATAGTTCGGATCAAGTATTGGGGTGGGTTTGATGGTTATGGGCTGGGCAGTGACTGTTGTTGATGGAACGCCGGTGGTCGGCAACGATGTGGGAGTGACTGTTGTCGGTGCATCCTTGATGGTTGTAGTTGATGGAAGAGATTGGGTGGTTAGAGGTGTAGTGCCGGATTGAGTGGCAGGAAGTGTAGTACGTGCTTGGGTGGTGCTTTCAGTTGGACTTCCACACCTAAACACAAACGCAACATAAATTATGTCAAAGCGCAGAATAGGCCTATTTGCACAGCGTTAGGATTCCTCACCACTACTGGAAGTATACCCTTCAAACTCGCCTGATAGAAATTTACGCATATACATGTAATCCACAAATATCAATTGAAATTTAGGAGTAGTGGTTCTCTTTTCCTATTCTGCAGTTGCAAAGAGATGTGCTATTCTAACGCTTTGAGCCGCAGAAAATTTATAATGCACTCATGAATGGAACTCTTCGTCACGAAATAGAATCATGGGCGAAGTTTATAAGGGCTATGGGGGGCTAAGCCCCCCTAAGAAGGCCCAGATTCAGCTTTTTTGCCGTGAAAATGGTATCTTTTCACAATTTTAGTCCCCCCCAAGAAGGCCCTGCAATTTTCAATTTTTGACCGGGAAAGGGGGGAAGTCATAAACTTATTTGGGGGCCGGGGGGAAACGTATGTTTTCATGAGATTTCATCTGAAGGATTTTAAAAAAATCATCAACTTTACTTTTTTGACCGGGAAAATAGTACGTTTTCATGATAGCAAGTTTCCGGCCCAAAGCCGAAGTTATTTTCAGCCCCCCCCCCAATAACGGAAACTAAACTCCGCCCATGAATAGAATGGAAGCCTGTTTGCAAGTGGACATGTTCCAAACATTTAAAGTACACGATGTCTAACTAACTATATCTAACTGCTTAAATCAAATACTGCACTGTGGCTCAATAAAAAGTAAGCCAAACTGTTTTTCATATATCTCTAATGCCTCATAAACAATCATACTAAAATTTTCCAGATATTTAGAAAATTGAACCAACAATTATGATTCCAACATATAACCTATCCTGTCATAAATCGTATCGGATAGAAAGATATGAATCTTTCAACTTCATCTGCCGAAATTTTAGTTTACTAGCAATTTTCTTTTGGATTATGTGAAAAAGTATTTCAAACATGAAAATAATCTTTAATATTTTAGTGACGAAACTCTAAATAGTAGGCCTCTGGGTTGATTATTTAATTTAAAATGATGTTTAAAATATCCTCATTCTGGTTGTACGCAAGCCTGGAGGCCCTGGCGTCATTGGGCGACAGCATCGTTGATCATCCTCTCTCCCAGACCATCCCACACTGTCTGCTGTCTGGAAGACTCGCTTTTGCATCACGCTCCACACGTTATCGTCGACAGGATTTAAATCTGGACTGATCGTGGGCCATAATGGGGAGAAATTAAATCTGTATAGTGTGTTCTCTCTAGCATTTCGATAGTTTCTCTGGCTCTGTGGGTTGGGGCAATGTCCAGTTGAAAATGAAAATATCTATAGTCTTCTGGGGCGATAGAGTTCTGATAAAAGGAAGACGTTGTGACAGCAGAGAGTCGCGATAATAAACTCCGTTAATTTTTACTCCAGGATCAATGAAGACCAGTTGGGAACGACCAAAAGTCGAAACCGCAACGAACACCATAACAGATTTGCTGAAATATGTGCGAGTACGAAACAGTTTGTTATGGCACGTTTGTTATGGCGTCAGTTGCGGTTTTAACGAGGCACTTTTTACGATAGGCCTATGTTGGAATCATTATTGTTGGTTCAATTATCTAAACATCGGAAAAATTTTCATATGATTAATTATCAGGCATTAGAGATATTGAAAAACAGTTTGGCTTACTTTTTATTGAATATCCGGGTATACATACAGGGTGGGCCAGCGTAAATGCACCGACATTGAATGGCATAACTCAGCCAGTTTATGTAATTATTTATAATTAATGCATCAAATTAAAGATATTTCATTCTAGTATTACGATTCAAACACATTTGTTATCGTATCTTTTAGCCTACATGATGTAGATAGTGACATAACAAAATGCATTGTTTTTCAATAACTAGCTAATGAAACTATTCATGACAATTTCAACCATAGTTGTAAAAAAACATTTTTTTCGGTTTTTATTTTCCCCAAAACGTGGTTTTTTCGTTTTTTTAAATTTTTCTCATCGTTTTTTATCGTTTTTTTATTTGTGTTTAACTTTTATTTATCTAATTACCGTCTACTATTATTTTCCTTAATTTAATTTATGTCTGATATTTCATACGTTTTCACCGTACTCTCAAGGATTCAGCTAACTATAGTGCCATTAGGGCCTATGTAATTGTTTTAGTCCTTATTTGAGAAATACATGTAGTAGGTCCCTGCAAGAAATGAAATTTGTAAGAGTTATTTCGACATGAAATTCTTGGGCCTATGATTAATATCTATAAGTAACAATTTTAAGTACAAAGGTACAATATATAATTTAGCACGCATCTGTGGTCTTAGCTTGTACTCAGATTTTAATTTTGTTATGTCGATCAGAATGAACTTAATTATGTGGACTCCTGTTTGCAATTTAAATTTGAAAAGATTTCAATACCTTTAATTTTTCTGAATTTCTTATTAAATCAAAGTTATAAGAACAATAACTGTGGTAAATTAATGTTACTTACACCAATTAATTTTGGTCAAATAATAAAGTTGTGTTAATTGCAGATTAAGATACACTTGCAAAAGCAAGGTTTTCAAGCTTAAAATGAAGTTTCAGATGTAACAAAAGCAACTTATGTTCCGTTCCCGTTTTTTGTCATTTTTTATTTTTTCGAAAAAAACCGTTTTTTCCGTTTTCTTTTTTCATCGTTTTTTGCATCTATGACTTCAACAGTAGGCCTAACTGAGAAAAAACCACCTAGTCAGAAATTTTTACTGCGCAGCAGGCTTAATGTCAATTAACAATTAGGAGATTTCCCGCAGCAGTCTTTTCTAATCAAATGAATACCGTATTCAAGATGTCTCCCACGTGCTGCAAAAACAGCTATTCGACGAGATAAGTGGGATGTGCGCGCCAGGCGCACCGATTAGCGTGGTTTACAACTCAAAGTTCCTGTTCCATCAATTTTTTCGTATCCGACTATTCAATGTACTTTTATTCTATTCACTGTTAGAAAAATTCATTAGTCATTCGAAACGAATTGAATCCCTTAGGCCTATCAGTTCGAAAAGATCGGATCAAAACTTAATATTAATCTGTAAGTTATGGGCGCCGTATTTCGTCACAAAATGTCAACAAAATATGGTAGCTAGCGAAGCAGCTCTGCTCCGGATATTTTATTAAGATTTAATCTAGTACTAGCTCGAGTTTTTGAAACGTATGCCTTATACACGAGTGAAATATCCTTAATTTGACGCATTAAGTATAAATAAATTTTAAAATTGGCTAAATTATAATTATGCATTCAAAGACGGTGCAGTTATGCTTGCCCACCTTGTACACGCTGAATTGCATAATAGATCTGATCCATAAGTCAATCTTCATGCCAACTAAGTGCTGTGCTGTGGTTACCTGTACACCGTGTAGTTTTTGCAACGTAAACGAACAATTCGGCAAAACGTGTCCAAATCAGGGCGAAAGATGTCTGCAATGTTGCAACACTCTGCGTCGCTCTGAACAGGTATCTGAGGACCAGTGCAGCCAGAACAGGTCACCAATGACGTCGTTTTTCCGCTGCTGACATCCAAGATGTCGATTTTGCTGATAGAGCCAGAGCTGCCACACTTTAACAAAACGACAGGATTTTAAATTACACAATTTATAGTGAATAACCTAAATTAATTGAAACTGCTTAAAATTAAAATTCTCATACCAAACATTCTCTTCACCTTTCGTATGGAGGGGTTAGGATAGGTAATTTTCCTCCTAAACATTTTAAAATTATGAAATAGTGAACACGGAAAGAGAAAGCAAGAGCATTTTTCATGATCGGCACTGTATGACTTCATGGCTGGTGTCTTCTTTCGAAGTTCGTCGCTATAGTCTGAGACAGTCCATACTAGACCTACCGCTAGAGAAAAATAATGGTGACCGTTCACGCTCCGTGAGTAATGAGTATTCCCACTTCTCAGAAGATCTTGCTCGCTGTGGGTATCGGCCTATAGGGTGGCTGGTAGGCCTACAAGTAAAGTGTTTTGCGCATGTAGAGTAATTAAAAGAAAATAATTTTTTGACCTTGCACGTGGGAAGAGGTTGTTTCTTTCCGTTGTAATATCTGATCGTGTCTTCAACTTTCTGTTTATATGGCAAAGCTGTTTTGCAGTAGATTGCGTCGATGCTTTCGGATCCAGCATGACTCTTCGATGGCAAGATATCAGTGCCCATCAGAACCAACAAAGTCATGATGTAGATGGCAGACATTTTCACTTAGATCTGCGAGTCAAACCTATATGAGAGTGAAACCTGAATTCGTGTCACCAGCTCTGTAGCATTTGTACACTGCATCAAGGGTTCAAATATTTATAGCGTCAGGGAGTGGGGCGACAACATTCATTCCGTACTGTCATAAAACACATTGTGCTTTCACAGAATACAGAATGGGTATTGTGGATGATTTCATGCTCGATCGTCTCCTGTTCCGATAACTGAACTTTCAGAATACCCGCCACTACAAATTATTTTATCTTAGACGTGTGTGTACTACACGTGCATCCTACAGGAGTCAATCATTTTTTACCAGACGTCTTTATTTATGCCCATCCTATCAACGGTATTGATTTTGTGCATTCTCTTATGCATTTATTATTGTTACGCCATTTAAAAGCACACCTGTTTTCAATTCGATAGCCGAACATTGTGTAGCATTTGCCAGTTAATTTTAAAGTGTGAAACGTGATGGTGGTAAACGATAGTAAAACCACTTTGATCTTGAATGGTCTGTGCTGCCTATAAATTATAGTTCACGTCTATTTTCACACGCCAAGCACCATTGAATATTATATTTTATTGGCTTGCTGCAGAACATTTCGTATTAAGATGTAGGCCTAAGTGCTTTAGTACAATTTTCAATAGCTTTGATAATAATATTATTAGCAAACTTTATCTAGCATTTATATGCCTAAGTAAAATCATGTCGATTATTACTCAAGTCAACACGATCAACGTTGCTGCAATAGCTTAGGCACCTCTAGGCTAGCCTGTTTGAAAGTTCTTGGAGTCAAAAGTCAACAACCGCTCAAAGCCTAGTGTGGTTGAGCGATTAAATAAATTTCACGAGTCATTTGCATATAGAGTATTTTCGAGACGTTGATAAAAAAATAATAGGGGCATACAATAGAACTAGGACCTATAGTCCGATTATTCAACTTAATTACGACTCACGAGGGTAAATTTCTGTGTGCTTGCAAACAGTGAAAGAGAGCACAAGAAAACGCCAGGCTGAAGCAGCATATATTAGCTGCAAGTAAAATGCATGCACGCGTAAATATAAAAAAATAATCACAGCGAAAAATTTGTCGACAGGAATGACAGCTCAGATGTGATTTTTGCCTATCGACTTCCACGTGTATTTGTCCGGAAAGCTAAGCAAAAGTGGTCATAGTATTTTTTATCCTAATATGAAGCATAGATGTAAAAACGATGGAAACGGACTAAAAAACGGAAGAAACGTCGTTTTATTCTGAAAAATAAAATACGGAAACGACAAAAAACGGAAACGAAAAATATAATTTGATTTTATTGCTTCTTAAATTGCATTTTGAACTTAAAAACCTTGTTTATGCAATTTTATCTTATTCGGCAAATAACACAACTTTATTGGTAGGCCAATATTAATTACTAGCTGGGGTACCCGGCGTTGCCCGAGAAATTTAGGATACGACCCGCACCCGGCCACAACCACACTCCACCCCATCCCACCCCACCCCCACAACACCCCGCCACACTCCGACCTCCACCGGTACGCCACCCGTGAAGTTTGTTTTTTCGCTAAAATTCCCCCACCCCACCCCAATCTCCCATACCCCATACCCTCCACACCCTCCCCACCACCACCCCCACCCTCCTTCCCACCCACCTCTCCCCACCCCACCGCCCACTCCTTTCACACTTCCCACACCCACTCCCTCCTCACCCCGGCCACACCCCGCCAACCATCCCACCCACACCCGCCACCCACACTCCCTCTCCCCCACAGTCCACCTATTTCACCCATCTCCCACCCCACTCCCCCACACTCCCACCCACCCCACTCCTCCACATCTCCACCCACCCCACCCCACCCCTCTTCCACCCAACCACCCCAACCCCACCACACCACACTACACTCTGACCTCCACAGTTACGTCACCCGTGAAACTTGTGTATTCGGAAAATTCCCACCACCACCATCCCCACTTCCACTCCACCCCTTTAAACACCACCCCAGGGGTTATTTTAACGTGCAGCTGGACACAAAGTGTGTAGTTGGGAAAGAGATTTGTGCAGTTGAAAATCAGATCTTGTGCAGTTACTTTTTGCCTATTTGCGTGAACCGACGAGAATTAAGGTAGGGGTAAAAAGTTTGACACAAACATGATAGTAACAGCCCAAAGTGAACATTTTGAGGCGGTTTATTTGGGTGATATTTATGTTCAGGAAAAGAGCAGGCCTGTTGAAATTTGGCGTGAACTATAATAGATATGGTAATTACATGCAGTTTTCAAGTCAATCATTAATTAGACCGATACGGCGAAGGTCACCAGTGTGCATGAAGTAAGAGCGGGGAAAATGGGTGATGTAATCGAAGACAAGGTTCTGCTAAAAATCACACATAGGCTGCAGACAGAAGAATTTGCAGTAGGCTAAATGTATGGGCGGATGCAGATTCAAGGCCTGCTGTAGGTTGATATCCTGATAAAGTTGTAAAGGCCGGGGTTATCCTTTATACCATAATGACAACTTCTTGGCCATCGTAGTCTACTTTCTCCAGCTTTTGCTGCTTACTCTGACAAGCTGAAGCAGGAGGAACGTAGACAGTCAGACGCATAAAGCAAAATAGTCTACTATAATATAACAACCCAAGTATCTAACTGCATGGAGACAGGCGATGAAAAGAAAAGAATTAATCAGGCAGACATCCAGACTGAGCTAGCCTTTCAGCCCCACAGGCTATCCAATAATACATATAATTATGATATAGGATTGTAGGTCAATGCATAGGGCCTACTCAAATTTTATTCCAAATTCTGCATATATCCCCATATTACACGCACCCTTTTTGAGTATTATGTGATCCCATCCAAAAATTACCATCCTCAGAATCTGAAAGATACACGTAGGCCTATGTTTTTGAACTAGCATCTCGCACAGGGGTGTAGACTTAGATGGGATAGGATCGAGGAACGGAACCCGGAACTTGTGGTGGTGACGGAGATGCTTATATCTTATATCCCCCAAATATTTCAGAAATATTATCACAAACATTATTATAGATTTCTACGGTGTTATACACTGCTTGTCCATAATTACTAATTTTTATACAGATGACAGCCTAAACTGCCACCATTACGTTGTGTAAATAAAAATATTTAAGATAGGCCTACAGGTAGAGGGAATTATTCAAGTCTTAAACCACGTCTCTGAGCACTAAAATAATGATTGAATTTGTCAAGGTAACAGCTTAAAATGCTATTACGACAGTGGGAAAATTACTTTTTTTCAAACGATGTACGAGAAAAGAAATTATGAGCAATTTTTAAAATCACAGCTTTAAATGCCAGATCAACAGCGTGCAAATAAAAAAATAAACAATAAGAAGGAGACTCTCTAAACTTTAAAAACCATAGCTGTCAGCATTTAAAAAGAGCAATTTTGTTCAGATGACAGTTACAGTGTGGAAATTCAGAAATGTAAATAATGGGGAAGGGCATTTATTGAAGTCTCAAACCATGCCTTTTGGCGTGAAATTTGTGAGCAATTTTTTTAAGATCGCAGTCTAAAAGTTGTCATTATAATGTTGTAAAAAATATTTAAACAATGGATAGGGACACTTATTAATGTCCTAAACCATGACTATCAGCACTGAAATGATGAGCAACCTCGCTATATTACAACTTAGAATACCACCAGTGCAGTGTGGAAATTAAACAAAATTTGAAAATGGGATTGGTACACCACCTTCCAAAACCCCTACCCAGCTAGGTGCTCGTGCATTGGAAATTATTGTCCTTCGGTCGGTCGCTCGTTCGTTTCCACAAACCCAGGACCAAGTCTGCGGCTATGTTCACACACACACATTCTGGTTCTCGTGAATGAATGACACCAGAGCTTGTAGCATATAAAATTTCCAGCAGTCGTACCCTAAGCCAAGTCATGGTGTGGGAAAATATCATTTACATGTAGATCGGCGACGCGGCTCCTGGTTAAAACTGCTATTAGCCTAAACAGTACATATTCGTGTTGATGTGGGTGTCAGTATAGGTCTTTCGATCAATAATGACCATTTGGGAGATTTGCTAATGTTATTTATCGGTCCTACATCGTATTTTGCAGTTAGTGGGTTATATTTTATAAAAAATTTGAAATTAGCTCAAAGATTCTCTATTTATTGGGGAAATGTCTCATCTTGTCTGCTAGCTTTAGCTTTAGCAAAACAATATCATGTTGATGTTAATGACCAGAGTTTCAGAGCAGAAAAGCAACATTTGGACGTACCCTTACATAGGCCTAATAGCGAAAAGCGAAACTTTGGAAGTGTCCAGGAAAATAGGACCATGTAACTTTATTACACTTAACAATCTTTCCAATTCCAGCAACAGCAGAGGATCTTTAAGAGATCTCTAGTCGATTAAGGATATTGAAAAGTCTAAACGTCTAAGAACGTCGAGTTGATTCCATTCGTTAATTCATTTGGAGATTTTGCCATGATGAACATTGAGTCAAACATTGTCATAACAATTGATTTTGATCTTTAATGTGAATTTTTATAAAGTCGGAAAATGTTAATATTCAAACATCTAAAGCTCCAATCGAAGGCCAAGCGCAAAGCACCAGCTTATTAACGAGCGCTCACCAAAAGCTGCTTCAGCTTTGGGAGACAAATCCCTGGTCAAGGACTTTCTAATGTCCAGTCTCAAAATACGTCATTTATGTGCAGTTGAGAAAATTCCTTAAAATAGCCCCTGCACCACCCACCACACCACACTCCGACCTCGACCGGTACGCCACCCGTGAAAGTTCGGTTTCCGGGAAAATTTTCTCCCCCACCGCCCCCTACCCCACCCATGCCCCACCCGGTCCCTGCGGACCGAGGTGTGTGCTGAGTATAGGCGAGGTGGCCCGCGTAAAAAATCTGTCTAACTGTGAAACTATGGCAAGGGAATGGAAATTTACAGCGAAAATTAGGGTTTTCTCAATCCCACCGTGGCCCCCATGGTGGTAGAGATTCGCCAACCACTCCACCGTGTGGCTCTGATGGCCCTCTGTCTAGGTACAAAGTTTAAGAGGAATTGCTGAAAAAGTGGGGAAAATTTGGGTTTTTTACCCCTCCCACCCTGGCCTGCATGGTGGTAGAGAATCGCCAACCCCTCGTTGGGGTGTCTCATGCCGAGACCTACACAGTAGTGAAGGTTTGGAGTGAAAAGCTCAAAAACTGTGGAAATGCATCCCGGTCAAACAGACAGACAGACAGGCAGACAGACAGACAGGCAGACACACAGACAGACACACAGACAGACAGACACACAGACAGAATCTTCTCTTTATTTATATAGATAAGTGACATTAGGCCTAATCTAAAACAGTTATCCTATTTTTTCTTATAATTTTGATTTGACAAGAAGTTGAAAAATTGAAGGTGGGCCTATTGAAATCATTTCACATTTGGGTTCTTGTTTTTTATCCGACTACCAAAATTTATAAATTCGATGAAGAATATTTCCTGACGAAATAGAAGCGGGATTTTTCGCGTGAGGGTCGGTTAGGGCTCAGGTTAGGCGTCGAGAGGGTCGGTTAGGGTTAGTTTTAAGGTTAGTGCAGTCATTCTGCTGAAATTGAAGCTGGATTGGTGAACAATAATTTTCAATGAAAAATTTATGAAAAATATTTGCCGACGAAATAGAAGCGGGATTTATCCAACAAATTCTTGCCTAAACAGAAGCTGGGTCGATTAAAAGGATTCTCGGCAAACTAGAAGTTGGATTTATTAAAGATAACAACGCTGCAACGTTAGTTCTTGTGGTCGGATAAAAACAAGTAGGCCTACCCAAATTTTATTTGTAAACATAAGTCCGCATGTGGCCTAAGTTCATGCTGATCGACACAACGCAAATAAAATCTACTCAGAACTAAAGACAGCCTATTATAATAGGACTTAGACGCGTAGGCCTACTAAATTAGCCTAATCAAAGAAAGATGGACATTGTAACACCGTTTCAACCTGCCCCATGCAGATGTCTCAATGTTTCAAGTGCTTGTTTTGAATTTTATCCTGCCGAAGTGTTTCTAATTGCTATGGATTCAGCTCATGCAGATGTTCAGCCGCTTCCAGTAGGTCTAGCATACGTCAATGCCCAGCTAGGTGCTTCGTCTCCTGCTGAAGTAGACTACAGTCGATGAGTCGACTGTCAGCTTTGTTTACTGAAATGCTGCTTCAAGAACCATCAACAGCATGATTTAAAATCATGTGAATTTTGCTACAAAGGTATCAGTCTTCGTCGACTTATGTCAGCTAGAGCAGGGGTTCTCAAACTGTAGTACTCGTACCCCTAGGGGTACGCCAGGCACCGGTAAGGGGTACGCGAAAAATTCCAGAAATATAAATTTTCCTTTAGTTTGTGGGCAATAATGTCCATCTTTCTTTGCAACATTTATCTCTATCAAAGCATATGATTAGACTCACATAGGCCTACTATACAATGCATGCAGCATACTTATGTTTAGGCCAATTACTGCATGTATAATTTTGAAACAAATAATGTATAAATGGTTGAAAGTACGAAAGACGAAACTTCAGCCTGTAGTATATAGAGCTCAAATAGCAGAGAGCTGAATTGGCCTAAGAATTAATTTCTGATCGAGCTTTAAATTTTGTGATTCTTTCAGCACGTCATATCTGGATGAAGCTGGTTTTTAATTTTTTTTTTGCTATCAAAAACAAAAATAAGGTTAATTTGCGTTTGAAATTGACAAATATTAAACCAGATATTTTAAATCTGTGCTTGTCTAAACAAGTCCACAACACTATAAGTTGGCTCTTTCTCACAGGGGTTATAGACCAATTTTCCCTTTTAAATTTGTAGATAAAATTATATGACTCAAACTAAATGTTGCTCCCTATTATGACACTAATAAACGACGTCACCAATGATTAAATGAACTTTTAGTTGTCACTGCAAGGGGACCTCGCAATGGCAATTTGTTTCTGACCCGACTTTTGTTGGGGGTACGCCATCATTCGATTTTTTACTTGGGGGCAAAATAAAAATAAAGTTTGAGAACCCCTGAGCTAGAGTGTTGCTTAACCCATCCGCCGGGCTAGAAAGAAAAATAAATCGTCGTGTGAAAGAACACTAGACAGGAAAAAGACTAGCAATTGTGTAAAAAAAAGAAATTAGCAAACAAGAAGAAGAATCTTCAGAAAAGAAGTAGGCCTTAGGCTACCGGGTAGGTCTACTTCGGAGGCTGGCGATTACTTTATTTAACCTTTAGGCGCTGTTAGAAACAAAAGGGAAGAGTGAGGGGAGGGAGGGAGAGTCTTTTCAGCCACAGCAACGCGTGGCCGGGTACAGCTAGTATTAGATAAGACGCGATGATTATTATAGATAAGCAATGCTAACAGAGATTCAAATGATCTCTGTAACCGTGGTTTCGTCGGGAGCGCTACTGAGTAGTTACTCTTGAAGAGGCGCTATATATAAATAAATGTCTGAAATGAAATGAAATGAATTGATCTCTTAATAAGCACATATTGCTGATTAATTTCTGGTGGTGCCCGTGCGTATGTGGGCCTCGCATGGCCCATCTCTGGCAGGGATGGGCACCCACGGGCCTCGCAGAGTCGGCGCCCATGAGCATTGGTGCATATTTAGCATTGGCCCAAGGTATTGAATGGGTTCCCAATGTTTATAAGCTATGCCTTTTGCCTAGGGTTTGTTCAGATGCGTTTTTTGCAACCTTGAAAGCGTTCTTTTCGGGCAGGGTTTCATCAGAAACGCATCTGAGTAGTATCTTTGAAGGGGTACTAATAATATATATATATCTCCACAATGAATTAATATCTTGCGGTTAGATATATAGTGTGCGCACACTATTTATTTATTTATTTATTATTATTATTATCATCATCATCATCATCAATATCAATCATCATCATCATCATCATCATCATCATCATCATCATCATCATCATCATCATCATCATCATCATCATCATCATCATCATCATCATCATCATCATCATCATCATCATCATCATCATCATCATCATCATCATCATCATCATCATCATCATCATCATCATCATCATCATCATCATCATCATCATCATTGTTATTATTGTTATTATTGTTATTAGCAGATTTATTATCTTCACCATCTGTTGCAGATTTACGAGGGAAGCAGTGGCTATAGGCTATTCTTCGAAATGATACTAAAAATTTCTAAATCATTAAGTCTCTCTTTTGCTGTTGTTATTAGACCTGTTATTATTATTTTTCAGCACCCGAGGTATATATGATCCCTCAGGTTTTAAAAACAATAAATAGTAAAAGGCTTTTAAAACAATAAATAGTAAAAAGCTTTTTTTATAGGTTGTCGTCTCCAACGTGCTCAAATGTGGCTCTAAATGCAACGACATTGAACCGTTGCGTGCATATTATTATTATTATTATTGTTATTATTATTATTATTATTATTATTATTATTATTATTATTATTATTATTATTATTATTATTATTATTATTATTATTATTATTATTATTATTGTTATTATTATTATTATTATTATTATTATTAGGTTTTTTAAATTTATGCCCTGAGGTACTTATGATCCCTCAGGGACTTACACCCTAATGCTAAGATAAAAACATCTGGAACGGCACCTAGTCGTCGTTGAAATCCAGTGCAGGAAACGAGCCGCGGAATGCCACCGCATTAAAACGCTGGATTGTAAGAGAAAGACGTTGAAACAAGAAAGACGTCTCGCGAGCGTCTCCAGAAATGTTTATTATTATTATTATTATTATTATTATTATTATTATTATTATTATTATTATTATTATTATTATTATTATTATTATTGTCATTATTGTAATGATTATTATTATAATTATTATTATAATTATTATTATTGCTACTACTACTACTGCTACAAGTACTACTACTATTAATATTTTAGGCTATACACTAACTGCTAGGCCTACTACTGCAACTGATGTTGCTACTAAAACCTGTTTCTATCGCATCACGGCAATATGTCACATTAGTTCGGTCCTAACTATAAGTATGTCACAAACCATGACCTGTTCTCTTGTCGCCTTTCGTATTGATTATGTTAATTCGGTTCTGCGGGTGTCTCAGACATTCAGCTCAATAGTCTAAACTCATCCAAAGCTAATTTGCTCGGGTCGTGCAGCGCGTCCCACTACAAACAAGTTCCTCAGTCTTACTCCGTCAGCTGCATTGGCTTCCTGTTCAGTTAAACTTTAAGTGGCCTGTCAGGCCAACAAAACATTCTGCACCAGTAGGCCTGCACCTCACTGCGTTCTTTCACTAGGCTAGCCTACTAAACTCCCTACATTCCTCCTCGCTGCCTCAACTTGCGATTATTATTCACTCGTTAGTTTATGTGGAAACAAGGGGCACACCCAGGGGATTCTATCCCCCCTAAGCAACCGGGCGCAATCCATTTTCTTCCCCCCCTTTTCTGGACCGGCCTTCCTCTATGTATGCAATATAATCCAATCTAGCGCGTGCCCTCCTCTAGTGTGGGAATGAAGGTTTCTTTGGAGAGGGACAAACGAGCATCCAACAGACGATCGCCGAAGCATGTGTAGCGCCGAGAAGGGACCTGGTATGGGGAGGGATTGTGTCCGTCCCCATAAGAAATTTTTGCGATTTCCGCATTGCAATTTCAGCATTTTAAACTGTCCTCTTAGCAAAATTACTCTAAGCTTACTGTTTCAGTGGAGGAATTGCTGCCAAAATCGGGCAGCCACATGTTTGCGCCTCTGATCAGTGTGCACTCGAGAGGCGTTACATAAATTTTTAGAGCACAATGCAATACAATAAAATACAATGTAGGTCCTACATTGTAAACCCACGTAATAATGATGTTGCTTTGCTAAGTGTTCAAGGACCAAATTTGACTGTCTGAAATTTGAAAGATAACATTGGAGAGAGGCCATTTAGTTGTGCACAATAGTATTTGTATTAACATTATTTTTTTCAATTATAATATGATTGTATTATTTATTAAAATAGTAAAAACGTATAATAGGAAATTTTATAGTATATTAATAATTATAGCTGTTATAGCAGTTCATGTAATTCAAAAATGCAGATAGTAGCCTTACTAAAAACTCAAAGTGTATAAAGTGTATACAATTTGCTAAAAACTATTAGGCCTATATAACATTTTGTCCAAATTTATATGGAGGGGAAGTATTTTCTGGGAGGATCTTCCTTTACTATATATCTTCCTTTAGTGATGCCTAGATTGAACGCTGCCCTCCATGTCCGACCTTCCCCCCCAACCGACGTGAATTTTGGCTGTCTTCTGATTCCCCCCCCCCCATTTTTCACTGGGTGCAAGCTGCGCCCGCCATGTATAGGGATAGAAGCCCCTGGGCACACCTGAAGGGACAGGTCTTGCTAGTAGGGACCCATTGTACAAGTGAGTGGCTTAGTGAGGATAGACGCGGACTGTCAGAAGCTGAACCGGGTATTATATTATTTTGTGTGTTTTGTGTATGGGTACTGATAATTATGTCCTTTGAGTTGTGGTAGACAAGGAGCATTTTGGATGTCACTGGATAGTTTAAAGCGTTCCTTTATGTAGGACATCAAACTTTACAGAAAGATCGCAGTTAAAGAATGCATTCGTATTTGAAGGCATGTCTGCATTGTAGATTATTATACCTTCAAATGTGGCAACCGCTAATACTATAATTATTATGAATTCCATGCGCTTATGTTAGGTCGGCTGAATGCTAGGCTATGGGTTGCGCTGTCAGCATATAGGCATTTTGTTAAGACTTTCTTCATGCGCTCTAAGTGTACTGTTATCGACATACTGTCATTTGTATACATCATTATTTCTTCTGAATTGAAACTGCATGTTCATGCATTGCATCATCCGGCCGGATCTAGGACTTGCAACAACTTGCAGCGGTTTGATGACTTGATGAACCAATGTTAAACGTATCGTAATCTATCTCAGAATTTATAATCGTAATCTCCATACTTATGAAGCGCTACTAGAAGCCTGTCCTGGGCACGACGTTAAACTGCATCCATCCTCCGCCACAGGGAACCAACAACGTCCCTGTGCCGGTCCTAAGCCCGGACAAAAGGAGGAAGGTTTGCCATATGGGTGGCGATGCTCTGGCAGTAAAAGACCAAGACGATTGAAATCCGCAAAAACCACGACACAAGTGACATAGCGGTCCAGATGCTCCAAGGTGTCATGATGTGGAGCAGACATGCACAGGTCGGTTAGGCCAGACTGGTGGAGAGAGTCGGAAAAGAGAGCATGGGACACATACGGGCATTGACCCAGGTTGTCCTTCATGCCTCTCTCCTAATTTTATCTTCAATCAGACAAGGTGGTCCAGCTGCTTCAAGATGTTAATGGTATGGAGTAGACCTGCTGACCGGATCGGTTGAAGCTGGGTAACATGACGCGAGACAGACTCAGACAGAGAGTGGCATCGGACTCCTACGGGCACTGTACCTATGGATATTGATGATGATGACTAGAAGCCAAGCGCGGGGAACTAGCTTTTTCACGAGCGCTCCATTGAGTCAAAATGGTTGTCCGTAAGAGTAGTCTAAAGGTGGTCCGGGTCGAGTTGCCATCGGATAAGAGGAGGCGGAACAGCTGGCAGCTGCTAAGCCGGGTGTCGTCTGGGTCTAGAATTTGGAGGTGGGTGATCAGGTGAGACAGGGTAAGAGTTCTTGAAAAGGTGTGACTTGAGTTTCGAATAAAGAACCCGAGGTGTGATGGACAGAGGAGCCTCATCAGCGGATAGCACACCTCTCTAGCATAGACTATTCAGAGCCGCTTTCAGCGCAGAAGCCCCGGAGGGAAAAGAAACGTCTTGAGAGAGCGAGCGGAAGAGAGGAAGAGTCCAGATAATTATGAGGTTAGCCCATAGACGGGGGACAGGCTAATTCGGGTCTACTGCATAAGGCAGAAAAACAAAAGGCAGAAAATCAAAAGGCAGAAAATCTAAAGGCACAAAATCAAAAGGCAGAAAGATAATAAGGCAGAAAAATCAAAAGGCAGAAAAATCAAAAGGCAGAAAATCAAACGGCAGTTATTTGCATTAAACAAACAATAATCTGACCGCAGAAAATGAAATGGCAGAAACTGAAAAGGCGGAAAATAAGAAGGCATTGATTGAGAATTGAAACAGTGGACACCACCCCACTTTTGTAAGCTCCACTTTTCCACCTAAATATAAATGCACAATTACTTTAAACCTGCTGAAACTGATTAATCGGTTTACCATCGAACATCGAACATTATAATATTACAGGCCGATTTTTGTATGTTTTGAAATAGTTGGTGAATCAGGACATTTATAACGCTAATGGCGCTTTATATTTTTTGTGTTATAACACTACGGAATAAATATTGAGTTGGTTATGCAACATCTTCATGAGTTTCTGCCTTTTGATTTTTCTGCCTTTTGATTTTTCTGCCTTATTATTTTTCTGCCTTTTGATTTTCTGCCTCTTGATTTTCTGCCTTTTGATTTTCTGCCTTTTGATTTTCTGCCTTATGCAGTGCTCCCGCTAATTCACGTCGAGGGACCTATCACAGCAAATGCACGACCTTGAGCCGAGTCACGCTGAATAGCCTACGAGGGACAAAGCGGTCAAAAAGGTCGGTAGAACGCAAGGGGCGAACAGATGCGGCAGATAGAAGCTTACGTGTAGGCCTACGCATAATTAATTAATCGGAGAGATATCTGGGGAAAAGACAGTGACCGCGCCACGGGGAGGGCTAGGGGCTAAGGCCCCCAAAAAGTCATCAGGATTTTTGGGAACAGGGAAAATGAAATATTTTCATGAGATTTCGACTAAGCTCCCCCCAAAAGTCATCAGGATTTTTGGGAACAGGGAAAATGAAATATTTTCATGAGATTTCGACTAAGCTCCCCCAAAAGTCATCAGGATTTTTGGGAACAGGGTAAATGAAATATTTTCTTATTATTTTCTCGAGATCGACCGAACGCCTAAAAAAGGTCGTCAGGTTTTTGGACTGGAAAAACTAAATGGTTTCCTTGAGATTTTGGCCAAATGATTATGAAAAGGTCGTCAGTATTTGGACAGGGAAAATTGATTTTTTTAAATATAAATTTATCAGAAATTTTGGCGAATAAATGAATGAAAATGGAACATTTCCTCCGCGATTCGTCCTTATCAAGCAGCCCCCCCCCACAAAAACTGATATCCTGGTGCCGCCATGCACTGGGAAAGACCAAGTTGGGATTCAGAGACCTGGAGAATGATCTTAAATTATTTGTTCCGAGAGGTGATTGGGAGCCAGCGAAATACTTCAGCCATACAATTGGAAATGTGAGTATACCGATGAAGGCGTGTTATGAGCCAAGCAGCGGCGTTTAGGCTTAGGCTGACTGGAGGGGGAGAGTCGCATTTTGGGGAGACCCATTAGGAGCGAGTTACTGAAATCTGCACGTGGCCAAATAAGTGCGCGAATAACTGTGGCAAAGACGGTGGGGCAAAGTCTGATGGCTTTCAATGACCTTATATAAAACTAGCTGGGGTACCCGGCGTTGCACGGGAAATTTAGATTTTTCGACCCCAAAGCCAGGTCCACACGTCCCTGCGGGGCGGCTTCGCCGCCCGTTTGGGGTTTATAAATGGGGATTTATAAATGGTAATTTTAGGACCCTCATGACCCTCTGCTTTGAAATGTGAGTATACCGATGAAGGCGTGTTATGAGCCAAGTAGCGGCGTTTAGGCTTAGGCTGACTGGAGGGGGAGAGTCGCATTTTGGGGAGATCCATTAGGAGCGAGTTAAGCTCATGTCTGCATGGGGCGCCGCTCCTCTTAGTTAGCATAAATTATATACTCTCTGGCCTATACGTCAAAATGACGTCAAAAGCAACGTGCATTGCAAAAGATTACAAATGGCGTCGTATTCTTCAGCGATAACGTAATTAACATGGCGAAATATAAAATGTCTGTATTTTTAAAGTTCAAGTGACTAAATAGCTGAAAATAGCGTACTTTGGTGGCTTTGGTGAACGTTTATCTAAATGCAATGTTTCAGGTCAGTAGCTGCAAAACTCTGAGCGTGCATCGGGGCCAAATAAATAAATGTAGGCACATCCTTTCTTATAGATATAGATAAAACATGAGTGAATTAAATTTGAGAGTGCTCAGTAGGCCTAAAGTATAGTGAATTAGTGATGAATCAAGGGCGAAGCTGAAATTTAGCACAGTAGATGAGAACGCAAAATAGGGCAATTTGTCGGTCATTAGTCTAAAGTCGGATTCTGTACAAGGTATAGGCTACTGTGGAGGAGGTGCATCAGCTGTTGATGCACGAAGATTATTATCGATCTTCTGCATCAGCATCATTCTGTAGAAAGTCTTCCGCAGAAAAGTTCGGATTGCGAGTTAGTCTTGACTAACTAAAAGTTCGGAAAAGTTCGCTAGGCGAGCGCGAGGTATGTCACAGTAGCCTAAACTTAAGATCGATGACAAGTCTTTTCAGGTTGTCTTTATGCTGTATGACGATATTCTCCCAGTGGTCTGAGTCTTGGTGATAAAGGCGGTGTAAAGACCGTCTAGTTGGGTTAGGCCTACCAACTCTCGTCGATCGATTGGACGACGAAAGCGGCGATAGCGTCATTCAGTACAAAGAGGGTGACGGCGAAATTGTCAACAGTTGGCGTCAAACACCAAACAGCAAAATAGTCTTTACATGTCATTGACTGTCATCGGATGTATACTATAAAACTGATTATCGACAAAATGATTGGGACGTGTATCTCGGAGATGTTGATTTCTCTACATGTTTCGCTGCGCATTTTCTTTTCATTCTCTCTGTCTTTCAGACGACAATCAGCCGGTTGTTGTATGGCACAAGGCCGTAGCTAGGGGGGTGTTTTGGGTGTTTGAACACCCCCGAAATGGAAAATGGAAAAAATAATTGAATGCATTTACGACCACATGTTGTAAAAACCATGAAATAAAACCATGAAAACACCCCCCGAAATGGAAAATTGAATTAGTTGGTGACATTTTCTGGCGATTTTTCGGCCGGATGACTAAAAAAAGGTCATCAGTTTTTCGGACGGGAAAGAAACACCCCCCGAAATCAAATCCTGGCTACGGCCTTGGTATGGCAGGTTACGAAGTCGCCGTGACAGAAGAGGGAAGTTGGAAGTTTGCCTGAACTATTGCTTCCTTCACCCCGAAAACTTACAATGTAAATGATGGTGACAATATTCCCTAAAGTTTTTAGTTTTGGTTATTGTTAGTCAAGACAACATTCTGAAATCATCGATTCAAGCTCATTGCTGGTTTTATTCATAGATATTCAAGATGATAGCCTGAACATGGCTAATAATTCGTGATATTGAATAGCCAGTAAGCGGGATATTGAATTTACGCCGGCCATGAGCGGAGTTTGGTCTCCGTTCTTGGAGGGGCTAAATTTGTTGGAGCTGAGACTCTGTCCAGAAGGTGTAAATATTTTTCGGGCCCAAAAAGTTTATGACCTTTTTTAAACCTCGGTCTGAAATCTCGCCCGAAAAATACTAATTTTTCCCAGCCAAAAAGTTAATGACCTTTTTTAGTCATTCGTAAGTTTGGCGGTCGTGAACAGAACCATTTCCCGAGCAAATTTATGAGTCTATGCCTTCTTGAGGCGGGGGGGGCTAAGTCTGAGAAAAGATACCATTTACACGGTAAAAATGACTCTGGATCTTCTTTGGGGGGGGTTAGCCCCCCTAGCCCCTGATAAACTCCGCCCATGACGCCGGCATAGCCTTAAACGCATTTATTACTCCACTTTACCATATTATTTGAACATCACCTATGACTTTTAGAGTTTCAAACTTGCATTGAGTATAATAGCCAAGCCCTGTTGATTCCTTGGTGAAAATAAAAATGGACAAAGAATTGCATAACTAGGCCTACAGGGTGGGTCAGTATAAATGCACCGACTTTGAATGCGTATAACTCAGCCAATTTGTGCTTGACGCGTCAAATTAAAGCCATTTCACTCTAGTATCAGCTGCGAAAATGTCGAACTGGCACCAGTTTAAATTTTAATACAGTATTTGGAACAGCCCTGGCTACCATATTTTGTTGTTATTACTGACGCAATATGGTGCCGTTTACAAATGATGATCGAGTTCTGATCAGAATTTTGCGACCTGATAAAGAATTTAATTCGTTTCAAATAATTAAATACTTTCCTAACAGATGATGGACAAAAACACCTTGAATCGTCTGATACGAAAAATTGATGAAACAGGAACTTCGAGTCGTAAACCGCGAGCTTCGGTACGCGCGGCGCGCAGGCCCGCCTATAACATTGCTTTTGTGTCCGAGTTAATTGGCAATCAAGACGATGCCCCGAGTGAAAAGGAAATTTCCCCGTGAAATTTAGCACGAAACATGCATTTCTAGAAGCACCGTAAGTAGTATTGCAAAAGTCAAAGATGATCTGAAGTTGAAGTTATTTGGTTGACTTGAAATCCAACAGCTCCCCGACACTGTCCATTCACGGTACAGACACCCAGAATGATCGTCTCTATGCTCGTGTTGGCAAAACACGTTAAGTGAATTTCCCGGGAAAACGGCGCTATAGTGCGTCACCAATAGCAACGAAATATGGTAGCTCGGACTATCCCAAACATTGTATTAAAATTTAAGCTAGTACCAATTAGACTTTTTGAGGCTGATACTAGAGTGAAAAACCTTTAATTTGACACATTAAGTAAAAGTAAATTGCAAATATTGGCCGAGTTATAAGCAAAGTTAGTGCATTTATGCTTGCCCACCCTGTACAATGTACACATTGTACAGGCATTTAATGACATTTCGACACCTACTGTATTCGTGAAATAAATTCTAATTGTAGCATAGGACTATTCAACCAATGATTACGAATTTTGATGGTAAAAAGTTGTTTAAGGTGTTTATTAGGCAATAACTGGTCAAATGTAATCTCCGATATCGGTAAATTTTTTATTAGACATAAAAGACGTTGTCTCTGAATCGCTGTGGTATAGGCCTATGGTAGATTATTACCGTGACTTCAAAATTTCCGAAATGCAACTCAGAAACTAAGAGCGCGATACCAGCTTATTCACGAGCGTGTGTCGTGTTAGAAATACCGATGGATATCAAGTGAAGATCCTAAACGAGTTGCCAGCATAGATGTAAAAAACGATGAAAAGAAAATAAAAAACGGTTAAAAACGTCGTTTTTTTCGAAATAATAAAAAAACGACAAAAAACGATAAAAAACCATAAAAACGGAAACGGAAAATAATTTGCCTTTGTTACATCTGAAATTTCATTTTCAGCTTACAAACCTTAATTGCTTATGCAATTTTATTAAGAAACTGCAAAATTATACAACTTTATTATTATTATTATTATTATTATTATTATTATTATTATTATTATTATTATTATTATTATTATTATTATTAGGAATATCAGACAAAAATTAAATTAAGGAAAATAATATTAGACAGCAAATAATTAAATAAAGTTACATAAAAATCGAAAAAAACGATAAAAACGATGGGAAAAATAAAAAACGAAAAAACGACGTTTTTTGGGAGAGAATAAAAAACGGAAAAAGGTTTTTACAACTATGGTTGCCAGTACATCAGAGTTGATCAGTGATACCCACTGGAACCATTTTGGTCTTGAGGCACACTAAGAAACTAATGAAAGAATGAAAATTTTCGCAGCACAGTTGATAATAACTACCAATTCTTTCATATATTTGTCACTATAGCCTAATCTAATAATATTACAATTTAAATATTCTAGTAGTTCTGCAAAGGTTCGCCAGCCACTCTGGAACAGAGTAAAGCAGGAAGGTGATCTGACCGACGTCTCTGACGATAGACTCGGACCCGACCTGGGCTGATGTACCAAAGTTCTCCGTGCCCAGTCCCGGCCTTAGGGCAAGGCGAGCTAGGCAGCCGCCTTGGGCCCCGCGCTTCCAGGTCCCCGCGCTGCTGGCTATAATTTTTCTTTCTCGAGATTGACAATGGTTTCGTCGCATAGCAATAATGCTTGCAGTCAATTTGCCATGTGAATGTTTTTGGGTGATTTTGAAAGAACGAGACTTCTATAAAGCGAGTCACAACTACTGTTGTAGTCTAGGCCTAGCCCTACATGCAAAATTTTCTCCAGAAAACAATAATAAACTCATTTTGCTTCAAATTTGCACATGGACGTCGGCAGACAGTTTTGCAGGAGAGGGCAAAACACAATGGTAGTGGCGAGATTTTTAGCGAGAGCTTAAAATGAAAAGCAGAAAATTTAAAACATAGATATTTTCAGAGAGGTGTCTCAATAAACAAATTTACTCGCATTACTTTGTGAAGACAGTATCACTTTGTGAACTAGCATCATTAGTGCTTTGGCGCAAGGAAATTTGTCCAACAAACCAAAATGTAAGCATTAGTTGTTAAAAAGTCTCAATTTTCCTGGCGGAGCAAGAGCCCTCTTTCTCCTAATTGCGGACGCCCATGATTTTGCATTACTCAGATAGGCCTTCACATGGTAGCAGGGAAAAGTCACCTAAGATGGGACTGCTCATAAGATGGGACGCCCCTATTGAGTCTATTACCACTGCTGTACGGCCACCTTGTGTCTAGAGTTTGCGAAAAGCGTATCACGTACATCAGACTTTACCTTGCAACAATACTAATACTTGCGGTGCTGCTGCTGTCTTGATGTTTTTGATAATTGAAATTTTCATGTTCGCTAATGTTATTTCAGAATATTAAATTTTCACAATCTGACATTATGGAAATTATTGTAATATCTTATGGATATAGTTGCTTAACAGTTGAAACACATTAGCAATTTTTTTTAATGACAATAATATCGCCTTCTTGGAAATTGTTAAACTTTTACATGCATCATTTGAAAGTCAAATATGTATAGGCTTCATTTTATCAGTGTGGTTTATTTTAAAATAGTGCAAATAGCTCAAAAGAAAGTTGGGAAACAACGCTAAGTGTCCCATCTTAGGTGACTCTCCTCAAACAGTGCCACATAAGCCTATTGACAGAAACCAACTGCGTAAATTTATGCTTGAGGACCGCCTTGGGTCCCGCAGACCCTAGGGCCGGGCCTGTCCGCGCCCACCTTCTCGTGGTGCGGACTGTTAGTACCCTTCCTTAGGAAGGCGAACGAACGGGCACGGCAGGCAAAACCAGGGGAAGGCAATGGCAGACCACCCCTGCTGACATGCCAAGAGAATTGTCATGAGACACAAAAAATTAATGTGTGTCATGACAATCGCTAGAACTCTACGAGTTGACAGCACAAGGTGACAAGGTGAGTAGTCCAATAATACTCTGTGGATCTAGTCTAGTCTACTCTAATGAATTTAGTCAGTTTTTCATGCAACTTGTTCTTCTAAATCTGATGGCATGCCTTCGGCTCTAAGTGCAATCGTGCTATTAGAAAAATGGGCTTTTTCATTTTTTCGGCAGCCTCAGTTTCGAGTGTAGTTTCAACAATGATTATTGGTGCGATCACAGATTCGGATTCTGTCAGTTCTGTGTGTGCCTTCTTGCGTTTTGCCAATAATTGAGCGACTTTATGGCTTGCAACC
This sequence comes from Lumbricus terrestris, assembly GCA_949752735.1. Taxonomy (NCBI): domain Eukaryota; kingdom Metazoa; phylum Annelida; class Clitellata; order Crassiclitellata; family Lumbricidae; genus Lumbricus; species Lumbricus terrestris. Next base: position 14,846,702 of record OX457050.1, on the reverse strand, counting down.
GACCCTTTTCTGGCAATATCATGTATTTCGTAAGATTTTTGATTGCTTACTTTTCTGTGGCGCAAGATTCTCAAAATATTTTTTGGCTTATCGTTTACAGCAGGATGCTTAGCTTCCAGGAGTCGTTTTAATTTACTAGGAACAAGTGCATCGTTCGGCAAAGCTGTGTTGCAGATTAGGCAGAATGGTAATTGAGAATCTCCAGAGTCCAAAGCTGCAAAACCATACTAGCTCATTGCAATCGTCTTTGTACTTTCGATTCTTTGCTTTTCATTGGCCACTTTCTCTTTCTAATATCTAGATTTAATTAAGCAGGCTATCATTATGAATCATTATTAATAAATTTTTTAAAACATATTAGAATTTTTCAGCAGCACACTTGTAAAGTTCTCACGGCACACTAGTGTGCCGCGGTACACAGGTTGGTAATCACTGGGGTTAATAATAGCCCGGATCAAGTACTGGAGTGTTATCGATTTCAATGGTGGTAGTGACTGTTGTTGACGGAACGCTGGTGGTCGTTTGCAACGGAGTGGAGGTGCCTGTTGTCGGCGCAGCCTTGATGCTTGTAGTTGATGAAATAGGTGTAGTACGCGATTGGGTGGTAAGAGTTGTAGTACGTGCTTGGGTGGTGCTTGCAGCTGGACTGCCACACCTAAACACAAACGCAACATTGTATTATTACACGATGTCAAAGCACTGCGCACGGACTACTTACCACTGCTGGAAATATACCTTCCAAACTCGCCTGATAGAAAGTTATGCCTATAGGCCTAATATAAATATCATAAATTATCATATCCACAAATATCAATTGCAATTTAGGAACATATACAGACACTCTTGTACTATTCTGCAGTTGCAAAGAGAATTCTCAACGTTTCGAGTCGCAGAAAATTGTAATGCTCTCATGCATAAAACTCACAGGCGGAGACTTGGTCTAGAAGCGAGAGGGGGACGAACGAGCGGCCGAAGGGTCTAAGGAACGATCGTTGAGGCGGTACATTTTGGGCGGACGGCTGACATTTTCCTTTACCCATCTACAAAATTTTCTTACGCTCCTTTTTTTAGTCATTTGGTCGAAATTTTCTAATGACCATGCTCTCTATGATGAATTTTCTAAAATATTGGGGGGCATAAGCAGGAGCGGTCTCCACCACAAACATTGGGGTAGGTCCCTCTGTTCCCCTAAGTCTCCGTCCATGATAGAATTCTTCCCCTCGAAGTAGATAAGAAGCCTGCTTGCAGTAACATGTTCCAAACATTTCATGTGCACGATGTCTAGAATTACATATATAAGATTAGCTGTGCAAATATAATATCCCACTATTTGTACTTTAAATTATAACAGACTAGCTTTTATACCCGGCTTCGCCCGGGTTCCGTCAATTTTTTCCCCCACATTTCCCCACCCCCTCCCACACCCCCTCCACAACACGTCACCACTAACTCCAACCTCCACCGGTACGCCACCCGCGAAATTTTGGTTTTCGGGGAAAACATTCCCCCAAATTTCCTCCCACCCCTCCTCCACAACACGTCACCACTAACTCCGACTTGCACCGGTACGCCACCCGTGAAATTTTGGTTTTCGGTGAAAAAAAACTTCCCCAAAAGGATTCTCCCCTCCAAAAAAATTCCCCCTCTTCCCACCCCCTCCACAACACGCCACCACTAAATCCGACCTCCACTGGTACGCCACCCGTGAAATTTTAGTTTTCGGAAAAAAATTCCCCCCCAAATTTTCCCAACCCACCCCCTCTCCCACCCCTCCCCAACACGCCACCACTAACTCCGACCTCCACCGGTGCGCCAACCGTGAAATTTTGGTTTTCGGGGAAAAAAAATTCCCCCAAAATTTCTCCCTCCACCACCACACTTTCCACCCCCACCTACCACCACTCCCACCCCCACCCTCACTCCCCCTCCCACAACGCGCCACCACTTACTCAGACCTCCACCGGTGCGCCACCCGTGAAATTTTGGTTTTCGGGGGAAAAATTTTCCCCCAAATTTCTCCCCCCCAACACCCCCACTTTCCACCCTCCCCACCTACCACCACTCCCACCTCCCCCACCCTCACTCCCCCCTCACCACAACGCGCCACTACTAACTCTGACCTCCACTGGTACGCCACCCGTGAAATTTTAGTTTTGGGAAAAAATTCTCCCAAATTTTCCCCACCAACCCCTCTCCCACCCCTCCCCAACACGCCACCACTAACTCCGACCTCCACCGGTGCGCCACCCGTGAAATTTTGGTTTTCGGGGGAAAAAATTCTCTCAAAGTTTCTCCCTCCCCCACCCCACTTTCCACCCCCACCTACCACCACTCCCACCCCCACCCTCACTCCCCCTCTCCACAACGCGCCACCACTAACTCCAATCTCCACCGGTGCGCCACCCGTGAAATTTTGGTTTTCGGGGGAAAAATTTCCCTCCAAATTTCTCCTCCCCCCACCACACCCACTTTCCACCCCCCCCCCCCACCTACCACCACTCCCACCTCCCCTTCACCCTCACTCCCCCCTCACCACAACGCGCCACTACTAACTCTGACCTCCACCGGTACGCCACCGGTGAAATTTTGGTTTTCTGGGACGAAGAGTTAAAATCCGGACATACAAACAAACAAACATATGGAAGGACAAACTTTGAGAAATATATTATAGATCTGACCCATAAGCCAATCTTAATGTCAATTGAGTGTTGTGTATATGAGCTGTGTCTACCTGTAAACCGTGTAGATTTTGCAACGTAAACGAACAATTCGGCAAAATGTGTCCAAATCAGGGCGAAAGATGTCTGCAATGTTGCAACACTCTGCGTCACTCTGAACCGGAATCTGAGGACCAGTGCAGCCAGAGCAGGTCACCAATGACGTCGAATTTCCGCTGCTGGCATCCAAGATGTCGATTTTGCTGATAGAGCCAGAGGGGCCACACTTTAACCAAAGGACAGGATTAAAATGACACGATTTAGAGCTAATAACCTAAATAAATTGAAATGCTTAAAATTCTCACCACACATTCGCTCCACCTTTCCTAGGAAAGTCAATTTTCAAGATTTATAGCCTAATTAGATCTAGGCCTATATGCTTTAAATTTCATCTGTCGCGAAAACAAGTGCAAAGAACTTTATTCCTTTATATACATACATACATATATATATATATATATATATATATATATATATGCGCTCTGGTTTCTCCTTCAGCCGACATCGTCTCTCATCATTCTCATGGGGTAGCCTACTGTTCCGTCAGTTTTGTAACGTCCCATTTTTACCCATCTTCTTTACAGGCCACTTCTCGCAAACAATGCTCAATCTTCTGCACTGGTTAGGCTACTTGAATGATTGCCATGCTTATGCCCTTGGCACAAAAAGTCTGGCGCCGTCTTTGGTTTAAACAGCTGGAAATATCATAGTCTACTAGTGAGCAATGAAACATACTCTTAGCCTAACAGCATTCCCGTGTATTGACCCTCAGGCTACCAAGTTTTTTTGTAACATGGACTACCAAGTACTTGGTACTTGGCTACCCCGTTAATTTTGGGCTTGGTTTGAGATATCATAACTTGCAATACACCAATGGATAGAGCATTTATTTCTGCACAAATTGATATATTTCGATTAAAAAATATATGAATCTACCTTGAAATTATACAATTTTTACCTGGGGACTTTTTGATTCAACAAAAGTGTACTTATGCATGAACATAATATTAGATTCTGTGTGTTTTGAACATGTGTGTTAATAAGTATGTATGTATGTATGTATGTGTGTATGTGTGTATGTATGTATGTATGTATGTATGTATGTATGTATGTATGTATGTATGCATGTATGCATGCATGCATGCATGTATGTATGTATGTATGTATTTATGTATGCATGTATGTATGTATGTATGTATGTATGTATGTATGTATGTATGTATGTATGTATGTATGTATGTATGTATGTATGTATGTATGTATGCATGTATATATGTTCATTCATTCATTCATTCATTCATTCAGAGCATTTATATAGCGCCCCTTCAAGAAACTGCTCAGAGGCGCTCCCAGCCCAACCACGAACAAAGAAAAAAGACTTGAGCGACTTGTAGAACCTAGCCGGATGGACCACAAGTAGAGAGCGAAGCGTGACCGGGAGGTCGTTCCAGACAGTAGGCCCCACGACTGAGAAAGTACGGCGCTGCTTAATAGTCAAGCGAGCCCGCGGGACCAGAAGCTCACCTCTAGCCGAAGAGCAAAGTACAGGACGCGATGCAACATCAGAGACTGGACAGCAAAGATACAAGAACTATTAGTCGACTTTTAATCGAAAAAATATGACCAGAGACTTTAGAAAATCAATTTATAACACGACCGTGGTTGACCAGTGTTTACACGCCGAGGCGCCGCTTGTATGTATGTATGTATGTATGTATGTATGTATGTATGTATGTATGTATGTATGTATGTATGTATGTATGTATGTATGTATGTATGTATGTATGTATATATGTATGTATGTATGTATGTATGTGTGTATGTATGCATATATGTATGTATAAATGAATTGTAGATATATATATAATGAATGTATGTACGAAGCCATGCGTGCATGCATGCATTTATGTAATTATGTATGTATGTATGTATATTTGTATGCATGTATGTATGCATGTATGCATTAGGCACCCGGCGTTGCCCGGAAAATGTAGGATTCGACCCGCTTCGGCCACAACCCCACCACACCACACCCACCACACCCCACCAAGCTCCGACATGCACTGGTACGCAACGCGAGAAATTTGGGTTTTCGTCGTCCCAGCCCCCACTTCCACTCCCACCTCCACCCCAACCCTCTCACCCGAATCCCACCGCCTACCCCACCCACCAACCCCACCCCTCCCCTCACGCCACGACCCCCACCCCCACTCCCACCCCACCTCCACCCTCCACCCCTCCACCCCTACACGCCCCTCCACCCGCACCCCACACGCACATGTGTGTTAATAAGTATGTATGCAAAACTCACAACCCTCCACTCCTCCACACCACCCCACGACCCCCACCACCACCAACCCCAACACCCCACCCCACCACCACCTCCACCGCAACCCCACCCCTCCACCTTCTCCACGCCCATCCACCCAACCACCTCCACCCCCACCCCAGCACCCCACCCCACCTCCACCCCCAAACCCCCACCCCCTCCCCCTCCACGCCCCTCCACCCCACCACACATCCCTCCACCCATTCACCGCTCCACTTCTCACCCCACGGCCCTCACCACCCCCACTCCTACACCCCACTCCGCTCCCCCCACCCCCACCCCACCGCCCTCCACTCATCCACCCCTCCACACCCCATCCCACACTCCATCCCCGTTCCACGCCACTCTACACCCCTCCACTCCCCTCCACCTCTCCACTTTCCACCTCCACGCTCCCCGTCCCACCAACCCACGACCCCACCGCCCCACCTCAACACCCCACTCCACCCACACCATCCCTCCACTCCACCCACCAACCCCCGTCACCCCTCACCTCTCCACCCACGACCTGCACCGGTCCGCGACCCGTGAAATACGGACTGGAAAAAGCGCTGGCCTTAAACGCCTCTGAAACGGTGACAACCGCTGCTTTTATGCGTATGGGACCGAAAGAAAAGTGCAGTGAGAAGCCTGTGAGAAAAACGGCCAACAGGGAAAATGAGGGGTCTTGGTCCCCACCTTGGCCCCCATGGTGGCAGAGATTCACAAACCGCTCCACTGCGTGTCCGATGCCGAGACGGACACAGTATAGTGAAGGTTTGGAGTGAAAAGCTCAAAAACTGTGGAAATGCATTCCGGTAAGACAGACACACAGAATTGTAGGAGCGGTACTGACTCATAGGATAGTACAGAAAGAGAAGGGAAGAAAAAGAGAAGGAGGAAGACACGGAGAGATAAGGAGAGAGTGTATAGGGTTACAGCAGGTAGTCGGGGCAGAGCAGACTATGAGCGCAGTGAAGAGAGAGAGAGAGAGAGAGAGAGAGAGAGAGAGAGAGAGAGAGAGAGAGAGAGAGAGTGAGAGAGAGAGAGAGAGACAGAGACAGAGACAGAGACAGAGACAGAGAGACAGAGACAGAGATACAGAGAGAAAGAGAGAGATGGCAGACGGCAAGAAGGCAGAGCACAGACTGACTACAGACCGAGCAAAGGCAGAGGGTAAGATCTACCGGTCGCTTAGCAACAATTAAGGAATGTGGCCTGCAACCAATTGGGTGAAGGCACGATAGGCCGAGGAGTCAAAGGAACAATATAAAAAGGCTACAGAGCATGTATGTATGTATGTATGTATGTATGTATGTATGTATGAATGTATGTATGTATGTATGTATGTATGTATGTATGTATGTTTGTGTGTGTGTGTATGTATGTATGTATGTGTATGTGTATGTGTATGTGTATGTGTATGTGTATGTATGTGTATGTATGTATGTATGTATGTATGTATGTATGTATGTATGTATGTATGTATGTATGTATGTATGTATGTATGTATGTATGTATGTATGTATGTATGTATGTATGTATGTATGTATGTATGTATGTATGTATGTATGTATGTATGTATGCATGTATGTATTCATCGTCAATATCTGTTTCAGCTAATATAGTTCCTTAGCTGCTGACAAAGTTTGCACAGAAATATCGATTTGCGTTGTAAAAACCCCAACATTTTCACGCATTCTAATTTATTTTTAGCACTTCCGATCATCATCAATTGTCAAATTATTTGGCATGAAAAAAGCCCTACATGTCCTCTATAGAATGACACAATTTAATTTACTTCAAAAATAAATTATGGATAGCTTTTAATAGAAAAAACATGAAATTTTTACGAAAATAAAACCAATTTTAATATAATTATTTTAATTTATTTTGAGCACTTCCGGTTGTCAAGAGCAACTCAGTGAGCATGGAAATGTAGTCTCAGATTCATTCCCTCTATAGAATGGTATAATTTGTGTCTCGTTATATTAAATGATGTAAAAGATATAGCCGATAATCTAAGGAGGGTGGTTTCCGCCCTCTGGTACCTCGGGTATATCGGGTATAAGTTTTGAACAGTACGGAGCATCATCAAACATTTACCTCAAAATGTGTGCAAATGAACCCTCCACAGCTACCTAAAATGTCAAATTTTATTTCTCACGAAACAAGTATTATTTGTGAAAAACCTGGGTGGTGGTGGTTGCCACCCCCTTGGTAGCCCGAAGGTTAACATTTATAGCATTAAACGCTACTCATTATTAATACTTAACTTTGATATTTTAATTTAAGCGTGTGAAATAACTTATTATGTTTCAAAAGTAGCATCTGTAGGCCTATAAGTAACATTTTGTTTTAGAAATCAATATCTGATTTAAATAGTGAACATCGAAAGAGAAGGCAAGAAAATTTTACGTGATCGAAACTGTGATAGTAGGACTTCATTGCCGGCGAGTAGGTAAGAACTGGTTGTTCAAGCCCAGTGACGTCATCGTGGTCTCATAATGGCAGCCCAATGTTGGTTTCGTAATGGCAGACCGCTTTGGTTTCATAACGGCAGCCGATAGCAGCCCATAATGGCACACCATTTTGGTCACTCATCATGCAATCGCGCAGCTGACTCAGGAAATTCTTCGCCGGAGCTGGCCAGCTGTCTCATCATAATCAGGCCCGCCGACAGAAATTCCGGGCCCCTGGACTGTGCAGTCACTGGCCCCTAAACTATCTCCGTTCCGTTCCGTTCCGTTCCTAGCCATCCTCGGTACGAGGTTCGGCCGCATCATGCACGATGTTCCTCCAATGATTCCTGTCCTCCGTCATTCTTAGCATTTCTCCCATTTGCAAGCCCGTCCATGTCTTTATGTTGTCCAGCCAATTCGTTCTTGGCCTTCCTCTTCCTCTACCTCCAGGAATTGTGCCCTGCATGATCTCTTTCTCGATGCATGTACCCTCCTTTCTCATGATGTGACCGAAGTATATCATTTTTCTTTCTTTAACTGTTCTTAGCATGTTCCTCTTCACACCAGCGGCCTCCATCACCCATTCGTTTGTTCGTTTTTCCATCCATGATATTCTCATGATCAATCTAAGACATTTCATCTCGAACGCTTCTATTCTCCTCTCCTCCTCCTTCCTCAATGTCCAGCTTTCGCAACCATACATAACCATAAAACCATAAACTATCTACGTGCTTTTTAACCATAGATTTCAATAAAAACAAATAGAAATGACAAAAGGGTGGGTACGAATGAACGATAATGCATACAGTTATGGTTTTAATAATTGGTGATGTTAAGAATTTAATTTTCAAATATATGGTAGGCCATAATAACAAAGCAGCCTTTCTGGATTTAACTGCATCAAAATCGTTTTTCATAATCCTGGTATAGTTCTCCATTTTGTCTGCGAACCTTAAAATTGCATTTATAAAATGCTTTTTCTCCATCGCCTGGAAAATTGCCCGGGTGTCTTGCAAGATCGTTTCTTATAATATTATAGCACCCTATAATATAGGCTATACGGTCTCAATCGTTTGTGTAGGAAGGACCCTAGTAGTAGAGTGCCAAGATCAAACCAAGTCTTTTACAGCTCTATATAATTTAACTCTTATAGGGTCACGATTTTTCTCAACCGATTTTGGTCACCGGGGGGTAAAAAAATACCCCCAATGTGATTCGCATGATTCCTATGATAAACTCCGATTTTCAAGTATAAAACTAAAAGAAGTTATTTATAGAAGGTTCGCAGAATGCACTGGAACCAAAGTAGTATATGCAGCACTGCAGGAAAATCAAAATGGCGGACAAAATGGCGGCCAGAATATTAAAATGGCTATTAGTGGTCATATGTGCAATGGAAACAAGATCTCAGGTTTTAAATCAGCATTTTCGAGGTCAATGAATGCGGTGGAACCAATTTCACTTGTGTGGCACTGCAAGGAAACTACAACTTGGATAAAATGGCGACCAGATTCTTGAATAGGCTATCAGTAAAGTTCTGTATCTAATGAAAATATGATTTAATATGATTTAATAATTTCTTGGTCAAATAATTTCATGAAAGCCACATTCTATAATTATGTAGCATTGAGCCTATTATGCAATAAAACTATCATATCTAGTCGAAATTTTTAGTAGCCTATGATTAGGGTACGCTGCAGTATAACTATTGCTGGCATTACATATGTATATGTGGCGTTCGTGCCCCTGCTGCCATATTTGACACACAAGGGCCGGCGAGCTGCTGGCTTCCCGGGCGACCCATGAATTTACCAGGATCCCGAGTGTCGCCCGGGTCGCTAGCGTGTCTGTGTCTGCTACTCATTCGACGGGGCGCTACCGCACCGTCCCCGTCTTCACTCTCGGCCGAGGAGGCCTCTGAGATGGTCGCTCGCGACAGGGTATCGAGCCCGGTCGCTTCCGAGTCTGACTCGCCCTCCTTCACGGTCACTTTGGGAGTAACATCCTGAGCCTGAGGATGGCCGTCGCTCAACACAGGGTTCATCGATACACGGGCGGCAGACCCTCGCTTGGAGCTACCCTTCACGGCCACGGGCCTTTTCCCCTGGCCCGACCGATCTCCTTTCCGGCGTAACATACAACAGACAGCAACTCTCGAACTACTACCACCGACGGGTAACACGGCACGTTCGCGAAACTCGGCAGACCAAAGTGATTTGAACCACGGCCATTCCAGGGGACTGAGTCCCAGGCCTCGCCAGAACGGCATGACACGTTCGGAAAAGACGGACAAATTTATCAGGCGGCGTCACCGGGACTAGACGGTGACCACACCAACTCGCTCCAAGGGAACAGAAACGACAACGAATTCACCAGGAAATATTCCACACCAGGACCCAAGACGGTAGGTAGCAATGCCCTGACCGGCCGGTCGCAACTCTGTTCACCGACGGCCGGAGCTCCGATTAACCTCCGCCGAAATATTCCTACAGGGAAAAGACGCGCCACCAACTCTGTCAAATTGATGCGCCGACGCTCCCTTGTCCAACGGACAACTCGTTCACCCGTAGCCTCGCTATACTCGTACGGCGCGTACACCGATGCTGGCCGACAGCCGCCCAACTCACCAACTCCCACCGATGCTGGTCGCAGACCTTCAGCGATGCTGGTCCTCGGCTTTCGCCGATGCTGGTCACCGGCGTTCAGCGATGCTGGTCACCGGCTTTCAGCGATGCTGGTCACCGGCTTTCAGCGATGCTGTTCGCCACGGCCGTAACCTCGTTATACCGATGCTGTTCGGTAAGCACGTAACCTCGTTGTACCGATGCTGTTCTGCAAGCACGTAACCCACGTTGTAGCGATGCTGTTCTGCAAGCACGTAACCCACGTTGTAGCGATGCTGTTCTGCAGGTAGCCAACCCACCAGCTCCAAGAAACCTCGTAGTGTGGCGTTCGACCCTCAGCAGACAACGCCTGCGCCGCTTCTCTCTTGCCCTCGGCCGCAAGCGCCTCTGTATTACCGGGTCGGTCTTTCTCGGTGGCCCCTGCACCATCAAGAGTCTCTGACAGCCCAAGACCCGAGAGACCCGCGCTCTTACCAGAATTGCCTGGATCTCCCGAGTCGCTGTCGGCGGCGTGCGCGCCGTTATCACTGTCACTGACGGTCGAAGAAGCACCTGATACCGACGCCTGCGACCGGGTGTGCAGCGCCGTATCGTCGGACCCGCTCTCTGCCGAGTCCGAGGTCGCCGAGTAGGCGACGTCCTGAGATGGAGGATGGCCGACTCCCAACACAGGGTCCGTTGTCCCACCGGCAGAGCGGCCTCGCCGTGCGCCACCCGTCGCGCCTTCGGTCCTTGTCTTCTTGCCCGTTGCGTCTTTACTCTTGCGCACCATGCTGCACTTGGCGGCCACTGAGCCCTCGCCACCAACGGGGACTACTGAGCGCATGCCCTTTCCCGGCAACCAAAGTGACCGGAACCATGACCATTCCAGCGGCCCGAGGCCCAGGATGCGCCACGACCTTGTGCCCATCTTTTGTACCAATGAATTTCACGGAGAGACGGCTCACGCTGCTCACACCGCCGGGCCGAGTCAAGCTGAAGCCCGGGGAGCGATAGAGACCGGCAGCGGCCGAAACTCCCAACTCTGCACTTAGCCTGTCAACGGAACACGCGCCGCTACCGTGTCCAAGTTACGCGGCGCGCTTCCTGAGTGCTCGCCTCACTCGTCCACCAGCCAACGGCAACAGCCGCCTTTACCGAGACCTGCCTTCTCGGACGCTCGGAAGAGCGTCGTGGTGGTTGCTGGTCTGTTCACGGGAAACAGAGGAAAAAAATAAAAGACCTGGCGGTCTTGGGGGAACAGGTAACGGGGAGCCCCGTCTCCGAAGAGACTTATTTATTTCTGTATATTCTACTGGCGCCGTTCGCCCTAACTCAACAGTTACGGACCTCAGGTAAAAACCCTTCAATAACACTTGGTCTCTACTCTCAGAATTTACTCTGCTTCCCTTGCTCCTCTACCCGAGGGGAGCGATAACTCTCTACTGTACCAATATATAACCCGAAGAACTTGGTGCCCCTGCTTTACTAATTCGAGCGTATATCACCGAGGCGTCGGCTTCATGCGCCCCGTGGAGTCACCACTCTCCACTCCAGAAGACCCGTAACCTTCGCGTTACGCTCAAAAGACTCTCAACGATCGCCAAGACGGCAGGATCGTGAATGCAACACGTAGATTCCCTGGCAGGAAGGAGCCCAACCCAAGTCCTGCAGAATCACCAACCCGTGTAGCCAAACAGTAACCGGATACTTCACCAGGAGATTTCACCCTATACAATGTAACACTTCCGCAGACCAACGGAGCTGCGGCGTCTCCGGCCAGTAACCCGTACCCCTGAAACAGAAGATTGAACCCCGTGAGATCGATGACAGAGTAACGAACCCCGACAGATCGTCGCCCGAGCTCTCACAACTGCGTATATCAGGATCGCCCAATTATGTTCGAATGGCCAATGCCAATCCTGTAGAGACAGTCGAACACAACCGATTTAACTATGAACGAATTCACGAACACAGTACGTATGGAGTAGTCGGCAACTACTCCACGTTATAAGCAACGCACCGTGTGGCAGGCTTTATTCCACCGGCAACACGCTATGCTTTGGCTTAAACGTGGACATCGGTCTTCCGTATACAATGACCGAAACCTAAATTTTAACGAACCCGGTTTCAGTTTCTTTTCTACTAAGCCAAATGGCTACCTAACGAGAGTCAGGGTTACTCCCGCTATTTACCCAACAAGTTATATTTTACGTGTACTTGTCTTGTGGCCTGTCCGCCACAGTAGCAGCGCCTGACCCCGTCCGATCACCCACAGACCAGCATCGCGCCTGAAGTTGATGGACGTGACGGGGCCCTAACTACGGGTACTTTAACTTTCAAATAACCTTATCTAATGGAGCTAGATAGGGTCTTTAACGTTTTATTGAACTCTTGTATTAGTTAACCAGACGGACATTACAGGGACGGAAGACAAATGTAAACGGGGCACCGAACCGAAAACGCGGACGATTGCAATCGACCGATACCGAGGCTGGTCTTTGCCGACACCAAGCAAAGACCAGAGAACAGTTTACCGAACCTGTACCGAATTTCCCTCGCGCCTTACTCGCGAGTTATGAACACTTTCACGGGCAACCAAGGTAAAACGAACACTTTCACACACAGTTTCAAACGATCGGACTTCGAATGGTAATGTTCACCTGACACGGGAAATGTTACCTAAAGTGAGTCACACTTACTCCCGCTAGTTTCCCTGTAACTGTAATTGCGCGTCAGTCGGGCAAACTATCCTTCCCGACTGAACACGTATATCCCCGTCCTTACGCTGACAGAGTGTAAGGAGCTGCTCTCTTATCTGACAAGCCTCTACCCGGCTGCTTACGGGCGGCCTTACTTTAACACTTTACCGGTAACCAAATGTACATATATCACGCACGACTGAGGCGGCTGTCTTCCTCAGACGAACGGGTTAACCACTGACAGAAACACCAGCAAACGTTATGTGACGCGACGTCAAACGTATACAACCACACCAAGTGTTGGCAATCAATCGGGGAGAGAGTCGCACAGGTCAACGCGAAAAACCTTCACTCCAGGATTTAAGAGACACGGCGGCACCAGCGCCCGGCGATCAAAGTGCCCTCGGACCGATACAACGTCGATCGAGGCGGACAGTCGAAAGCCTTCAATGCAGTCACAATGCGGTCGGTATGACCAAGCGATCAACTCACAAGGATTCAAGTATTATCTCTGTCGTTTGAACCAAGTATAAACGTAAGTAACTGTATCAATTGTATAAGTAGCTTCCTGGCGCGACCGTGGCAGAGAGGGGGCTGAGTCCTACAGCTGCCGGGTCATCCGCGCAGGCCCATGATGAAGCACTGTAAGTAAAAGTATATATTCTCTGAGGGCGCTCCCCTCTACGCGTGTATTTATTATACCCGCAGACCAATGGAGCTGCGGCTTCTCCGATATTCACCGACTGAGTCTTATTCCCGCGGGTCGCCTTTCACCGAGGTGCCGCTTTCAGGGAATTCATGCTTCTGAAGCTGAACCAAGATAAAACTGAAGTCAAGACACCCAACGAACTTGAACAACTGGAACAGACAGTCTCTCACAACAGGTCGCAGAATACTGTTTCTAAAGTCCGAATACAACGAAGCTCTCTGTATAAACGTAACAAATCAACCAACTTGGCGTGAACGTGGTAGGCGGGGCCCAGCCGCACTACCGGGTAAACGACACCAGCGTAATGTATGAAATTGAATGCCTTTGCAATAACGTAACTTTCACCAGGGGATTTCACCCTTTACACAAACGTTTTCCCTCCCGCAGACCTACAGAGCTGCGGCGTTTCTGGCCGTGTTATCACGTACCCTTGAAACGGAAGATCAAACCCCGTGAGATCGATTACAAGGAAGAGAACCCTGAAAGATCGTCAACACAAGCTCTCACAACCGCATACACTCAGGATCGCCAAATCATGTTCGAATGGCCAATGCCAATCCTGTAGAGACAGTCGAACACAACCGAGATCACTATGAACGAATTCACGAACACAGTACGTATGGAGTAGTCGGCAACTACTCCACGTTATAAGCAACGCACCGTGCGGCAGGCTTTATTTCACCGGAATAACGCTGTCTGCACGCTATGGTTTGGCTTAAACGTGGACACTTGTCTTCCGTATGAAAAATGGCAATATTACAGGTATTCGTTAATCTCATACGAGCTTTGTTATACGTCGTCCTAGACGGTTTCTGAGGTTCGTACGTGCTCTTATACCCCTCCAGGGCCAATATATATGTATGTACGCCTATCAGGAAGGTTATCCCGACCCGACATGGGGTACCTTCGGCCAAAAAGTTATCATGTACCAAAATGATCTCAAACGACTTTTACGTGTTTTAAACGGTCTGTAAACACTCCCATGGGTCTATCAATATTGTTTTTATACGCTCACATTGACTAATATTATCTCTTGTGGCATGTCCGCCACATATATATGTGCCATATTCATACTTCAATGTTTCATAACTTGACAGATAAAGGGTATACAGTCTATTCAGGCCTTGTTGCTGTTAATGCAATTGCGTTCAAGTGTACATGGCAAGATAGAACTTCGACAGCAGTAGGGCTTGATGCTACACTTGTTAACTTCGCGTGATTTGCTGTAGACAATTTTATTTATTCATCCTAATTTTATTTTATTAAACGAAAACGATTTCTATTATAATATCCAGATACTGATAAGGACACATTTTAACAGCAAGACACTCGTGTGTAAAGCATGTATAAGTGCTATGTTTATAAATTCCTGAGTAAAATAGCTAGGACGTGGTACGTTTTCGTACTTTATAGCTGATTTGGGTGCATGAATAACTAATGAAACTGGATGCATTCTGTGCATAAAACATATTTAGGAAAAGTCATAGAAGCGATTTATTCAACTATTTTCAGGGAATAAAATTACCGTGAAAAACCGAGATGGGGGTATTTTTTTACCCCCCGGTGACCCTATAAGGGTTAAGCATATTCATAAGTCTTTTTTATAATGTCATCTTTTGGAATAACGATGCTAACACCACACATTTCAGTTTCATCAATTCGGTTATAATCACTAAAAGAAACCGATGTATCCAATACGACTGATTAAGGCTCTTATTTAGGCCATCTTCGTTTGAGATCTCGGTTTGAATAGCCTAGGCCCTTGTGTGCGACTACGAACTTTGCCTTTTCAAACTTATTCGCTTTTTTCGCTTTTGTGTCCCAATTTGTGTTTATATTCCATCGTTGCGAAAGAAATTTATAATTTATTGATTTGTTCATATTTAGACCCACGATTGAAATCGGACAATGCATAATTTAGCAGAAGAGCGTTTTTCTGAGCGTTCTGAAACGGAAGTTGGCAAAAAAGTTATAATTAAGGTAATGGAAAGTTGCTTGAAACTTAGGCAGTTGCTGTAATGTGGCAGTAATATAGGGCTAGCCCCTATATCTAAAACTCAATAAATCATAAGCTGTGTATAGACTAAGTCACATTGTGATCATAGCCTGGGCCCGCAGTCCGCAATCAACATATGAAAATGTTGAATTCAGTGTAGCCTGGGCCCCTCCGGGTCCCTAAAAGTCGCCGGGCCCTGGGCATTTGCCCCCGTGCCCCTCTCGGCGGGCCTGATTATAATCACCGGGCAATTTTCCATAACTCTTCATCCTCTGTATCATCATCAACCCTAAATTGGCGTATTTTGCGCCTCTCACACCCACTACCCCACGCTACAAAGGGAGCAACAGACCTGACTCAGCGCATAAGGAGCACAATGACTAAATATACCTGACGTCCTTTGGCATGGGTATACAGACGTAAATTCATATGGAGCAATTAGTTATCCCTAATACAGCAGCGCAAACCCCACTCCGACCGGAAATACCTCGTCGGAAGCATCACTGGGCATGCTAAGACTTACATGCTGACCCAAAAGTGGGCTGCCATTATGAGACCAAGATGACGTCACTAGACTTGAACAACCTGTTCTTAGCTACTCTGGCGTCTTCGTCGAAGACTGACACTGTCCATAATAGGTACCGCTAAACAAAATAATGGTGACCGCTCACGCTCCAAGATTTCATGGGCGCCCGCAGGATTTTCTCAAGGGGTCAGTATGGCATCTGCGACAATACAACTCTGCAGCCAATATTATGGCCGGAAGAGTTAAGATATAAAATACGTCATTAACAACTAAGCAACTCATACAATTAGCCTACATTGCCTCAATATAACTTACTATACTATACTCATGAGTTTTTGCAACAAGACACACCAATCTTTCACCAGCTCCGACTATGTATGATTTATGACGCATGTAATTTATGTATAACGTTGCATATATCCATAGTAAAAAAAACTACAACACCAGCAGTTTAACAGCACCAGCGACATCATTTTTTCCAGGACGCAGAAGAAATTTCATGGGCTTGGCCATGCATGCAGCTGATTAAATTTTGCATTTAGTCTAAGTGCATGTGCAAGAAACTGTGATTGAATGATCAAACATGTTTTCTTCTTGTTCTCGTTTTAATGAGGTCACCCTACGTTTTTTGATGATTCAAAAAAGTCAAAAAGCGGTGGTTGGCCTCACTAAAAGTGATATAACTTTTGCTCTGTTTGAAATATTTTTATTAAATCTGGCCATCATATGTAAATATGAATTGTCTATAAACAAGTAAAATTTCATTTCGAAATTCTTACTTTTGGCCAAGATATTGGCAAAAACCTACTTTTTGTTGCGTTACTTTTTGAATCGTCAAAAAACGGTGGGTGGCCTTCCTAAAAGTGGCATAACTTTTGGGTTGTTTGTAATATTTTGATGAAATCTGGCCATCAAATGTAAATATGAATTGTCTTTAAGACTGTAAATGTTCATATCGAAATTCTTACTTTTGGTCAAGATATTGTCAAAAAACCTAAGGGGGGGTCTTTTTTGGCCCACCCTGTATATGTACAATACACAGGTAACATCTGCCAGGCAACATTTGTAAATTAATTGCTATGCTACAAAATGAAACTTTTGTTAACCAACTGTCTGCTGTCAATGTGTGCCTTCACTTCAGTCACGGACTCAAATGGAATTACGAAGATTCCAAGGAAAACCTTGGAAACCATCACACAACTTTCACAAATAAGAATATGATCCAATGTTTCCTCTAAGGTTTGTAGGTGTTTGTGCAAAATTGGAAACTCTTGTGCAAAACTTTACAGCTTAAATTTGTGTATCATTAGTAGGCCTACCATTGGTAGCTTTGTGCGAAGAAATTATTTAAAATTAAAAATATGATAGTCGTTAAAAATAGGTGTCAATTTTTTTGTGGAGCAAGTGCCCCTCTTGTCCCTGTGTGCGGGCCCTGATATTCAGTGCTGTACTGGTAAATTTTGAGGTGAATAGGCCTACACGCTGATCTCGGGAAAATATCGTCTGAAAAATCTGACGACTTTTTTTTAGTCATCCGGTCAAAATCTCGGGAAAATTTCAGCCATTTTTTCGTCTGAAAAATCTGACGACCTTTTTTTCTCACAATTATAAAAAAAATTATTTTTCTGAGTTTCCACGTTTATTTTGGTACCATTTTAAGATGTCAACTTAGCAAAATAACTCTATTACTTCAGTGCTGATTAAAAAGAGTGATCTCAGATTTCAACATAGACCTAGCAGGGGAAGGGATTTGGGCAGAGGATACGCTAGTAAATCAGGCGCACGTGGCTGTTTAAGATGGTTTTTTGGGCCGGATGACTAAAAAAAGGTCGTCAGATTTTTCAGACGGCAAAATGGACGAAATTTTCCCGAGGTTTTGGCAGGATGACTAAAAAAAGAAAACAGAAAAAAGGTCGTCAGATTTTTCAGACGGAAAAATGGTCAAAATTTTCCCGAGATTTTCACCGGTTGACTACGTGCTCTAGCTGATGCCAAAAGTAAAAAATGCGTGGGTTAGACCCCGCTGGGGGGAGTTACGACTCTCCCCTAAAGCCCCCAGTCGGCATTGGCTTCGTTCAGTCGGCGCTTACAATAATAATTCTGAGCACCCCCAGGGAAATGTTCTGGTTGCGCCCTTGTCTAAGCTTATTTGTTTAGTGTTCAACAATAAGGGTTTGTTAACGTCTGTTAGGCTACGTCTCAGCTTTGTAGACTTATTAGCGTCGTTTCAGTTCAAAATTAGATTCAATACATTAGAGAAATGAACGAATGGGAATCGTACACAGTAGGTCGGCGTACTTGTTAGTGTCAGTTTTGGCTGCAACGATTTCACAAACTTTGGACTTATAATTTTTTGCAGTTATGAGAGACTTTACACAATGCACGCGTCGTTCTACAATTAATGCCTTTAAATGTTTTATAATATGCATAATAAACTGGTATGTGCATAATAAACCGTAATAAAACGTTTTATGATTCATTTCATTTCAAACACTTATATAGCGATTCTTCAAGAGTATCTACTCAGAAGCGCTCCCGACCCAACCACGGTTAAAAAGAATAGTTTTAAGAGCAGAGTAGAACGTAGTCTCAAAGGCTCTAGGCACAAGACGTAGTTCCACAGGATATGCATAATAAACGTTAAATTAACTTAGCATATTCTATTATTCTTACAATGTTAAACTAATGTGCAATGTAGGCCTATAGATATTCGCTTAACTTAAGCTATTGTTACATTTTGTGCACCATTTTTAAGTAATGATATAATAGACTTGGGCTAATGTCCTACCTTGGGGGTTGTCCGGGGGCTTTTATTCGGGAGCTTTTGTCCAGGGGGCCAATGTCCGTTCCCCGTGGTCGAAAAAGCCGCTCGTTGTTGTCTGACGTCTGTCTCCCGATATATACATGCATGTATGACTGAGTAACGGATTACAGTAGTGCTCAGTATGTAGAGATAACTACAAGATATAATTATAGGCCTACAGCAAAAGCTGTGAAGTAAAAGAACACAATGACCGCATGGTGGTAATTCTCTAATATTCCACCATTGGCTTTTTCCAGGAAGTTATTAGAATATTTTGTCATGATTTCCAGGGGGTCACGCGACCCCCCTTGACCTATGCTGCGGGCGCCCATGCAAGAGTTTGTCCACTTCTCAGAATATCTTGCTCGCTGCGGGCATTGGCTGGCTGGTCTGTAGGCCTACATGTAAAGTGTTTTGCGCTTGTACAGAAATTTATATAAATTAAATTTCTAACCTTGCACGTGGCAAGAGGTTGTTTCTTTGCGTTGTACAATTTGATCTTGGCTTCAACTGTCTGTTTATATGGCAAAGCTGTTTTGCAGTAGATTTCGTCGATGTTTTCGGATCCAGCATGACTCTTCGATGGCAAGATTTCAGTACCCATCAGAACCAACAAAATCATGATGTGGATGGCGGACATTTTCACTTAGATCTGCGAGTCAAACCAATAATTATGCGAGTGAAACCTGAATTCGTGTCACCAGTAGCAGCAGCTGTCCACTGCATCAAGGGCTCAAATATTTATAGCGTCAGGGTGTTGGGCGACAACATTCATTCCGTATTGTCATAAAACACACTGTGCTTTCACAGAATACAGAATGAATGCTGTTGGCGATTTCATGCTCGATCGTCTCCCGTTCCGATAACTGCACTTCCAGAATACCAGCCACTACAAACTATTTTTAGTTTAGACGTTTGTGTACTAACAGGTGCATCCTACAAGAGTCAATAATGTTTTTACCAGACGTGCTTATTTATGCCCATCCTATCAACGTTATTGATCTTGTGCATTCTGTTATTGTAGTGCCATTTAAAAGCACACCTGTTTTCAAGTCGATAGCAGAATAATTACTGGCCTAGTTAGCTACACCGGTAAGCGCGCGCCGCATACGTCTGTTGGTTGCAACGGACTGCGGTTCAAGCCCCGGGCTGGGAGTTGACATTCAGAGATTTAGATATCTCGGGCTAGTACGCATGGGACGCGGTGGCGCAAGCTGCTGCGGAGCGACCTTGGGCAAGTTGCCAACCCATCATTGTCTGTGAGGAAGGCAACGGGAAACCACCTCACTCATCTCATCCCCAGGGGCGTAAAGCCAATGAACCTGCCTTCGGGCAGAGCACCATCATCATCAGCAGAATAATGTCTCGCATTTACCCGTAAATTTCGAAGAGTAAAACGTGATGATGGAATACAACCCCAAGGTATTAATCCCTCAAATAAAATCACTTTGACCGTGAATGGTTTGTATGGCCTATATAGTTCAAAAAGATCTTAGCAGTGAATACTTTCTTAAAGAGGATCCTGTAGAGTAATGAAACTAACGATTCCGATTGGACACGTGAAACATGGAAACCATCGCTGTGCAGCCAGCGGTCTCTACGATAACTTGACATGCGTTTGGAATGCAGAAGACATTCGAACAACTTCGAAAAACAGAATCGCAAGCATAGGCGTAGGGTACATTTCAGCAGTGGGGGGAGCAAAAAATTTGCTTTTGCCCGAAAAATAAATCGGGAATAGTTGGCATCATGCACACATAGCCATCTCTGTTCTTGCACCCACACCCGGAGACAAGGGCAGAGGGGCAAATACTTCGGGCCCGCCCATACTATAGGAGTAGTAAACTAGTGTTGGTATGACCCTCAATTAGTGACGTCATCGGGGTCAAGGTCAAGGTCATGGCCAAGGTCAAGGTCATCTTAATTAGGTCACATTAATTAGGGCATATTAATTAGGTCACATTAATTAGGTCATATTAACGGGGTCACGCTAATTAGCTAAATTAATTAGGTCATATCAATTATATTATATTAATTAATAATAATTAGAATTTATTAATTATATCAATTATCGAACCCTAATTAGCAGCGCAAGCCCCACTCCGATCAGAAATGACTCATCGGAAGTGCCGCAGGGCATTATGGGAGCTGCACTGGCTTCCACTCCTCGGCACCCTCCCCACAATTCATTCAAATTTCATATCCTCACTTGTAAATTGAACCCTAATTAGCAGCGCAAGCCCCACTCCGACCAGAAATGACTCATCGAAAGTGCCGCAGCGCATTATGGGAGCTGCACTGGCTTCCACTCCTCGGCACCCTCCCCACCACTCATTCAAATTTCAATTCCTCGCATGTAAACTGAACCCTACTTAGCCGTGCAAGGCCCACACCAACCCTAAATGACTCAGCATATACTCTCACCCTCCACAACCTTCCACCCCACCCTCCATTCCACCTCCTCCCCCACCCACAATTATCCATTTTACACACAAGACCAGCCCAAGCAGAGAACTGAGAACCCTAGAAAGCGACCAATCAGAAGGCTAGATCCCATAGGCATGGCATCTTTCACCCTCCACAGCATTCAACCTCACCCTCCAACCCTCCATTCCACCCCTCCCCACCCACAAATATTCATTTTACACACAAGAGCTGAACATTATGGAAGCGAGAAACTTAGAGAGCAACCAATCAGAAGGCTAGATCCCATAGGCATGGCATCTTTCACCCTCCACAGCATTCAACCTCACCCTCCAACCCTCCATTCCACCCCTCCCCACCCACAAATATTCATTTTACACACAAGAGCTGAACATTATGGAAGCGAGAAACTTAGAGAGCAACCAATCAGAAGGCTAGATCCCATAGGCATGGCATCTTTCACCCTACACAGCATTCAACCTCACCCTCCAACCCGCCCCTCCACCCCTCCCCACTCACAAATATTCATTTTACACACAAGAGCTGGCCAATCAGAAAGCGAGAAACCTAGGGAGCGACCAATCAGAAGGCGAGAAATCCTATCCACATTCCAACACACCCTTCAAACCTCCATGCATTCACGCCAAATACACAAATTTGACTTGCATGTATAAAATTTAAGCCTCCAGCAACAGCTAAAACCTATACATGAACCCTTCAGAAGAATATAATTCATACATATGTATCAAAATACCATCAATTTTCGCCATTTTATTCGAAAATATGTATATAACAGCAATAAATACAATTAAATTATACTAAATTATGACAATTATTCAGAATTTGTTACAATACTAAGCAAACTATAGCAGTCAAACGCCATTTTCATATATATTTCTTCTATATTTCTTACATTTCAAGCAAGTACAAACTCAAAAACCGAAGAAACGCTCAACCTTCCTTTCGGAAGATGGTAACATTTCTTACTTTCTTGCACACACAAACTCAAAAACTGACAAATCCTGCAACCGCCCTTTTGGAAGTTGGCAACATTTCTTACTTCCTTGCACACTCGAACTCAAAAACCGACGAATCGCTCAGCCTTCCTTTCGGAAGCTGGTGCCATTTCTAACTTTCTTACATACACGAACTCAAAAACCGACGAATCGCTCAGACTTCCTTTCGGAAGATGGTGCCATTTCTAACTTTCTTACATACACGAACTCAAAAACCGACGAATCGCTCAGCCTTCCTTTCGGAAGATGGTGCCATTTCTAACTTTCTTACACACACGAACTCAAAAACTGACGAATACATCATCCTTCCACTCCCAATATTGCGACATTTCCCAATTCCTTGTACACGAAAACTCAAAAACTTAATAATCTTGTAACATTTCACATCCAATATGACGAAATTTCTAACTTTCTTACACACACGAACTCAAAAACTGACGAATACTTCAACCTTCCACTCCCAAGATGGCGCCATTTCTAACTTTTTGCATACACGAACTCAAAAACCGACGAATACTTCAACCTTCCACTCCCAAGATGGCGCCATTTCTAACTTTTTGCATACACGAACTCAAAAACCGACGAATGCTTCATCCTTCCAATCCCAATATGGCGACATTTCCCAATTCCTTGTACACGAAAACTCAAAAACTTAAGAACCTTGTAACATTTCAATCCCAATATGACGAAATTTCTAACTTTCTTACACACACGAACTCAAAAACCAACGAATACTTCAACCTTCCACTCCCAAGATGGTGCCATTTCCATCTTGCTTACATACACGAACTCAAAAACCGTCGAATACTTCAACCTTCCACTCCCAAGAGGGTGACATTTCTCAATTCCTTGCACACGAAAACTCAGAAACTTAAGAACCTTGCAACATTTCGCGTCCAAATGGCGAAATTTCTAACTTTCTTGCACACACGAACTCAAAAACCGACGAATACTTCATCCTTCCAATTCCAAGATGGCGATATTTCTAACTTTCTTGCGAACACAAACTCAAAAACCAACAAATACTTCAACCTTTCACCTCCAAGATGGCGTCATTTCTCACTTCCTTGCACACAGAAACACAAAAATCGATGAATCGGCCAGCAGTGCTATCAGTCGGAGGCAACATGGCCACCTTTCTACATCATACGCACAAACACACACACACACACGCACACATACACAGCATTTCTTACGAGCCTAAGTCCAAATATCACATATATGCATCTTTCATTTCACAAGATGTCGCATCTTCACTCTTTCACACACATACACATGAAACCAAAAGCCATGGAAACACACAAGCTTCAAATCCCTAGGTGGCGCACTTGCAGCATTTATCAAAAATGAACAAACTTCTGCTCGCAAGGTGGCGCCCGCGCAACTTTTCCTGCCCGAACATGATCAAATAATTAATACATACAGCATTTCTCATACGCGTAAGGCCATCTATCACACACAAACAACTTTCCCACTACAAGATAATGCACGCTCAATCTTTAGCACACACGCACACACACACACATGCACACATACACACACACGCACACACACACACACACACACACACACACACACGTACACACAGACAATTTTCCCACTACAAGGTAATGCACAGCCAATCTTTTGCACACACACACACACGAGAACTCTTAAAATTTCTAAGTTACAGATATATACTTTGTACAATTTTTCTAAATTAAGGTAGTAAAGACATACGAAACTGTGAAGAATGTAATATGTATAAGGCAATTGCACGAAATTCATAGATACAAAGTAGCAGGAATTGAACATTGGCACAGGCAAAATGATAAGTATGATAGTTGTGCGAGCGAATAGGACTTGGATTTTTCGAAATATTTCAAAGTCAGACGCGGGCTATTACCAATATACGAATTCAAACAGGCAAATTTACTAAGTATGAAATGCAGGAATTGCATGGGGAACTATGTAAGAGGCAAAGCGTGGGGGTGGGGAGAGGGGCACATTCTTCAGTTTGTGGAAACAAAGGTGTTCATTGTTTGCAATATGACACCAATTTTGGTAAAGTTAGGTTTGCAGGAAGTGTATTACATGACTTTTTAGGGTTGAGTGTGGTAATTTGGTGAAATATGGGGTGGGGGAGAGTGTGCAGACTTAGATTTTGTGAAAACAAATGATGTGACGCACATGTGATGAGTCATCGATTTTGACAAAGTGCGATTATAACGAGCGAAGAATACAAGGTAGGGTGCGTGCGCCATATTACATGGCGAATTAGGTGTAGCGAACACACGCCACTTGGTCGAAATCTGCGTTCGACAAGTCGAAAACGCTAAGTTCCGAAATTTTTTGCCGCGCAAATTCGCGCGGCGGCGACACCCTTCGTGCGCTGCGGCGGCGGCGGCGCTGCACCCCGTCCCTCACGGGCGACTTCAGCTCCAGCGGCGAGGCGACGGTTGCGTCATGCGCTCCCAATCGATCGTGCTTTGACTCGTATGAAGCTAAAGGCTCATGCGTATTGCGGGTTATGGAAATTATTGAAAGATTTGTGCAGGGGCGTATTCGACTTTAGCTTGCACGGGTCAAAGCTTGATCTAATTGGGCGCGCATGACGCAACCGTCGCCACGCCGCTGGAGCCGAAGTCGCCCGTGAGGGACGGGGTGCAGCGCCGCCGCCGCCGCAGCGCACGAAGGGTGTCGCCGCCGCGCGAATTTGCGCGGCAAAAATTTTCGGAACTTAGCGTTTTCGACTTGTCGAACGCAGATTTCGACCAAGTGGCGTGTGTTCGCTACACCTAATTCGCCATGTAATATGGCGCACGCACCCTACCTTGTATTCTTCGCTCGTTATAATCGCACTTTGTCAAAATCGATGACTCATCACATGTGCGTCACATCATTTGTTTTCACAAAATCTAAGTCTGCACACTCTCCCCCACCCCATATTTCACCAAATTACCACACTCAACCCTAAAAAGTCATGTAATACACTTCCTGCAAACCTAACTTTACCAAAATTGGTGTCATATTGCAAACAATGAACACCTTTGTTTCCACAAACTGAAGAATGTGCCCCTCTCCCCACCCCCACGCTTTGCCTCTTACATAGTTCCCCATGCAATTCCTGCATTTCATACTTAGTAAATTTGCCTGTTTGAATTCGTATATTGGTAATAGCCCGCGTCTGACTTTGAAATATTTCGAAAAATCCAAGTCCTATTCGCTCGCACAACTATCATACTTATCATTTTGCCTGTGCCAATGTTCAATTCCTGCTACTTTGTATCTATGAATTTCGTGCAATTGCCTTATACATATTACATTCTTCACAGTTTCGTATGTCTTTACTACCTTAATTTAGAAAAATTGTACAAAGTATATATCTGTAACTTAGAAATTTTAAGAGTTCTCGTGTGTGTGTGTGTGTGCAAAAGATTGGCTGTGCATTACCTTGTAGTGGGAAAATTGTCTGTGTGTACGTGTGTGTGTGTGTGTGTATGTGTGCATGTGTGTGTGTGTGTGTGTGTGTGCGTGTGTGCTAAAGATTGAGCGTGCATTATCTTGTAGTGGGAAAGTTGTTTGTGTGTGATAGATGGCCTTACGCGTATGAGAAATGCTGTATGTATTAATTATTTGATCATGTTCGGGCAGGAAAAGTTGCGCGGGCGCCACCTTGCGAGCAGAAGTTTGTTCATTTTTGATAAATGCTGCAAGTGCGCCACCTAGGGATTTGAAGCTTGTGTGTTTCCATGGCTTTTGGTTTCATGTGTATGTGTGTGAAAGAGTGAAGATGCGACATCTTGTGAAATGAAAGATGCATATATGTGATATTTGGACTTAGGCTCGTAAGAAATGCTGTGTATGTGTGCGTGTGTGTGTGTGTGTTTGTGCGTATGATGTAGAAAGGTGGCCATGTTGCCTCCGACTGATAGCACTGCTGGCCGATTCATCGATTTTTGTGTTTCTGTGTGCAAGGAAGTGAGAAATGACGCCATCTTGGAGGTGAAAGGTTGAAGTATTTGTTGGTTTTTGAGTTTGTGTTCGCAAGAAAGTTAGAAATATCGCCATCTTGGAATTGGAAGGTTGAAGTATTCGTCGGTTTTTGAGTTCGTGTGTGCAAGAAAGTTAGAAATTTCGCCATTTGGACGCGAAATGTTGCAAGGTTCTTAAGTTTCTGAGTTTTCGTGTGCAAGGAATTGAGAAATGTCACCCTCTTGGGAGTGGAAGGTTGAAGTATTCGACGGTTTTTGAGTTCGTGTATGTAAGAAAGATGGAAATGGCACCATCTTGGGAGTGGAAGGTTGAAGTATTCGTTGGTTTTTGCGTTCGTGTGTGTAAGAAAGTTAGAAATTTCGTCATATTGGGATTGAAATGTTACAAGGTTCTCAAGTTTTTGAGTTTTCGTGAACAAGGAATTGGGAAATGTCGCCATATTGGGATTGGAAGGATGAAGCATTCGTCGGTTTTTGAGTTCGTGTATGCAAAAAGTTAGAAATGGCGCCATCTTGGGAGTGGAAGGTTGAAGTATTCGTCGGTTTTTGAGTTCGTGTATGCAAAAAGTTAGAAATGGCGCCATCTTGGGAGTGGAAGGTTGAAGTATTCGTCAGTTTTTGAGTTCGTGTGTGTAAGAAAGTTAGAAATTTCGTCATATTGGATGTGAAATGTTACAAGATTATTAAGTTTTTGAGTTTTCGTGTACAAGGAATTGGGAAATGTCACAATATTGGGAGTGGAAGGATGATGTATTCGTCAGTTTTTGAGTTCGTGTGTGTAAGAAAGTTAGAAATGTTACCATCTTCCGAAAGGAAGGTTGAGCGTTTCTTCGGTTTTTGAGTTTGTACTTGCTTGAAATGTAAGAAATATAGAAGAAATATATATGAAAGTGGCGTTTGACTGCTATAGTTTGCTTAGTATTGTAACAAATTCTGAATAATTGTCATAATTTAGTATAAATTAATTGTATTTATTGCTGTTATATACATATTTTCGAATAAAATGGCGAAAATTGATGGTATTTTGATACATATGTATGAATTATATTCTTCTGAAGGGTTCATGTATAGGTTTTAGCTGTTGCTGGAGGCTTAAATTTTATACATGCAAGTCAAATTTGTGTATTTGGCGTGAATGCATGGAGGTTTGAAGGGTGTGTTGGAATGTGGATAGGATTTCTCGCCTTCTGATTGGTCGCTCCCTAGGTTTCTCGCTTTCTGATTGGCCAGCTCTTGTGTGTAAAATGAATATTTGTGAGTGGGGAGGGGTGGAGGGGCGGGTTGGAGGGTGAGGTTGAATGCTGTGTAGGGTGAAAGATGCCATGCCTATGGGATCTAGCCTTCTGATTGGTTGCTCTCTAAGTTTCTCGCTTCCATAATGTTCAGCTCTTGTGTGTAAAATGAATATTTGTGGGTGGGGAGGGGTGGAATGGAGGGTTGGAGGGTGAGGTTGAATGCTGTGGAGGGTGAAAGATGCCATGCCTATGGGATCTAGCCTTCTGATTGGTTGCTCTCTAAGTTTCTCGCTTCCATAATGTTCAGCTCTTGTGTGTAAAATGAATATTTGTGGGTGGGGAGGGGTGGAATGGAGGGTTGGAGGGTGAGGTTGAATGCTGTGGAGGGTGAAAGATGCCATGCCTATGGGATCTAGCCTTCTGATTGGTCGCTTTCTAGGGTTCTCAGTTCTCTGCTTGGGCTGGTCTTGTGTGTAAAATGGATAATTGTGGGTGGGGGAGGAGGTGGAATGGAGGGTGGGGTGGAAGGTTGTGGAGGGTGAGAGTATATGCTGAGTCATTTAGGGTTGGTGTGGGCCTTGCACGGCTAAGTAGGGTTCAGTTTACATGCGAGTAATTGAAATTTGAATGAGTGGTGGGGAGGGTGCCGAGGAGTGGAAGCCAGTGCAGCTCCCATAATGCGCTGCGGCACTTTCGATGAGTCATTTCTGGTCGGAGTGGGGCTTGCGCTGCTAATTAGGGTTCAATTTACAAGTGAGGATATGAAATTTGAATGAATTGTGGGGAGGGTGCCGAGGAGTGGAAGCCAGTGCAGCTCCCATAATGCCCTGCGGCACTTCCGATGAGTCATTTCTGATCGGAGTGGGGCTTGCGCTGCTAATTAGGGTTCGATAATTGATATAATTAATAAATTCTAATTATTATTAATTAATATAATATAATTGATATGACCTAATTAATTTAGCTAATTAGCGTGACCCCGTTAATATGACCTAATTAATGTGACCTAATTAATATGCCCTAATTAATGTGACCTAATTAAGATGACCTTGACCTTGGCCATGACCTTGACCTTGACCCCGATGACGTCACTAATTGAGGGTCATACCAACACTAGTTTACTACTTATAGGGACCATGCTGGATAATTTTAGGCATGTATGCAAATTTATTATGTAGCCTAAGTATAATATTCTTGACACTTAACCAGTTCAAAACTTCACACGAGTAGGCCTAACTGATTAAATTCATAAAATTATTGTGTATTGTTTTGTATTGTATCGTATTTAATCATCTACAAAGCGCCTCTAGTAGGGTGAACCATTCAGAGGCGATCTTAGTGCGCAAGATCACGCGCGAAGAGGCAGGTTTTAAGATGAGAGACGGAAGAAGAGAGACTGCCAGAGAAAGTGTATAGAGCGAACGCAAGGTGAAAGCTCATCACAAAGAGAAGGATCAATTGAGACAAATGACCAAGGCTGAGCCATAGCAGTTCTAGGAGGAGGAAGCAAGGGTCAAGTCTGTTGGATGAACGAAGTGGACGGTTTGAGGAAGCTGAGTGAAACCTTAGTATAGGCCTAAAGTCGGTCAGATATTTGGGGCAAAACCCCGCTGAGCCTTGAAGATCAGAGTGAAGAATTTGGTAGCACGACATTTGAGGCGTTGAGCGCCAGAGTGGCCTAACCCACAAAAACATAATTTTGAGAAAATGCAAAAACAAGATTTGAATGTAAAGTATAAATCAGGTGATTATGTTATATCCGGTTTTAACTATTAATCAATTGCTCTGATCCATGTGGCAGCCCCAGGCTGTTCTAAAACTAGAATTCGGGTACAGTGGGTACAATTTGTACGTTTATTTGTCAAAGTCGGTGTGGGTTAAACCAATCTGGCAAATAGGAAACCAGGTACTCGAAAGGTTTTATATTGATATTTTGCATCAGGTATTAACTGCTTGCAAAAAATATAACAGACTATGGTGTACAGGGAATACAAAGGCGTTATAAAGCATCCTTCTTGTTCTCCGGTACAATTGTTGCTGATAATGGATCATTGTTAGATGTTAGTCTTAAGGTACAACATCATTCTTCATTGGTCAACTTCATGTCCAAGTTGGCTTCTCAACCTTTTCATTGGCAGCTGGATTCAAATGTGAAAGGAGTGGAAAATAGATTGTAAGTGTACAGAAGTATAATGTGGTACAAAGCAACGTTCATTGTTCCGCTTGTAATGGTCATTGCACGTCATTCTTCATTATTCCTCTTCAGAATCTGTCCAAGGTCACTACTGAACCTCGAGATCTTCATTGGCAGCAGGATTCTAATGTCTTAAAAAGGAAAATAGATTTTGGGTGTACAGAGGTATAATGTGGTACAAAGCAACGTTCAATGTTCTTCTTGTAACGATCATTGTATGTCATTCTTCACTGTTCATCTTCAGAAGCTGTCTAATTTAACTGCTCGACCTCTTCACTGTCAGCAAAATTCAAATGCTTCAAATAGGATAATGGATCGTGGGTGTACAGAGGTGTAATGTGGTACAAAGCAGCGTTCATTGTTCTGCCTGTAACGGTCATTGTATGTCATTCTTCATTGTTCATCTGCAGAATCTGTTCATGTTGACTACTCAATCTCTTCAATGGCAGCGGGATTAAAATGTTTTTAAAAGGAACATAGATTGTGGGGTACAGAGGTATAAAGTGGTACAAAGCAGCATTAATTGTTCTGCCTGTATCGGTCATTGTAAGACATTCTTCATTGTTCATCTTCAGAAGCTAATTTAACTACACGCCCTCTGCATTGTCAGGAGGACTAAGATGTTTTTGAAAAGGAACATAGATTGCGGGTGTACCTTAGTATAATGTGGTACAAAGCAGCGTTCATTGTTCTACCTGTATCGGTCATTGTAAGACATTCTTCATTGTTCATCTTCAGAATCTGTCCCTGTTGACTACTCAATCTCTTCATTGGCAGCAGGATTAAAATGTTTTTAAAAGGAACATAGATTGTGGGGGTACAGAGGTATAAAGTGGTACAAAGCAGCGTTCATTGTTCTGCCTGTATAGGTCATTGTAAGACATTCTTCATTGTTCACCTTCAGAATCTGTCTAATTTAACTACACGGCCTCTTCATTGGCAGCACTTTTCAAATGTCATAAAATAGGAAAATTGATTGTGGGGTACAAAAGTTGTACAAAGCTGCGTTCATTGTTCCGCTTGTAACAATCATTGTAAGTTATTCTTCATTGTTCATCTTCGAAACTGTCCATGTTGACTATGCTCAACCTTTTCATTGATGTCAGGAAATGTTTTGACTTGGGGAAATGGTTCGTGGGGTACAAAAGTGGTACAAAGCTGCGTTCATTGTCCAGCTTGCATCGATTATTTTAAGTCATTCAGCATTGTTCATCTTCATGATCTGTCCAAGTTGACTCTGCTCAACCTCTTCATTGATGTCAGGATTCAAATGTATTGATCTAATAAAATAGGTTGTGGGGTACAAAAGTGGTACAAAGCTGCGTTCATTGTTCTGTTTGCATCGACTATTGTAAGTCATTCAGCATTGTTCATCTTCATAATCTGTCCAAGTTGACTCTGCTCAACCTCTTCATTGATGTCAGGATTCAAATGTATTGATCTAATAAAATAGGTTGTGGGGTACAAAAGTGGTACAAAGCTGCGTTCATTGTTCACATTC
This sequence comes from Lumbricus terrestris, assembly GCA_949752735.1. NCBI lineage: Eukaryota > Metazoa > Annelida > Clitellata > Crassiclitellata > Lumbricidae > Lumbricus > Lumbricus terrestris. The sequence continues at coordinate 14,815,532 of OX457050.1, read as the reverse complement.
ACAATCTGTACAAGTTGAGTACTCAACTTCTTCACTAAAGGCAGCTTTTGGCGATCATTTTTAGCGAGCGATATTGAACGCATGACACCGTAACGTGTCAGCTTTGAGGGTTAGGCCATTGATATGTATTATATAGTTAATAATAATTAATTTATTAATACAAATCAGTGGGTTAGGCCACTCTGGCTCCAGAGAATTGCAGAAATCTTCCAGTGCCAGAAAAGACTTTGCATAGAATACCTAATACAAAGAAGAATTTGGACTGGTCGTTTTGGCAGTTGATAGCCTCACAGTAAAAGAATTGATTGGCGTCATAAACACCATTTTGGATATTTTGAGGGTTAGGCCACTCTGGCGCTCAACGCCTCATTTAATCCCGCGACACTTAATACCGCGACAGTTAATCCCGGACACTTAGTCCCGGCGACATTTAATCCCGCGTCAGTTAATCCCGCGACAGTTAATCCCGGCGACATTTAACCCCGGCGACACTTAATACCGCGACATTTGATACCGCGACACTTAATACCTGTTCGCACGTGAGTACGAATATTTGTACGACTACTGTTGTCCACATAACCAATTAGCTAGTGGTTCGACTATTGTTGTACACATAGTCAATTAGGTAGGCCTACCTCTCAGTTCAGGTTTTCTGTTGTAGCCTACATCTGTACATAAAACGATCATTATAAAAGATTTTAAACAGGATTTTGAGAACTTCAGTCTACGATAGGGCAGTGACATGGAAGCGAATTTCGGCAGTAGTAGCAAAGGCAAACAAACTGTGATACATGGAAATTACGAATACATTAAACATCGCGACAATGCCAACGGAGCTATTTTTATCAAAAAAGTGAGCATTGCTGTGGATATTGCTTTTGTGGAATTTAAATTTCTTTTAAATGTCATTTTACTTTCCCGGTATTAAGTGTCGCGGGCTTAAATGGCGCCGGGATTAAGTGTCGCGGGATCAATTGGTCGAGAGATTAAGTGTCGCCGGGATTAAATGTCGCCGGGATTAATTGGTCGCGGGATTATATGTCGCGGGATTAACTGTCCGGTACTAACTGTCGCGGTATTAAGTGTCGCGGGATTAAGTGTCATGGAACCAAGAATTTAGATTGTATGTGAACACGGAGAGGAAGTCAATGAGTGGGAACAGAACGGCGAAAGATACTGAGACACCTTAAATGAAAATAAGATGAACATGTGCTTTTGGAAATGTGCTCAGTTAAGGTATTATCCTACCTGTAATATAAGTGAGCTATCAAGTGCAACACCCTGATCCCGCACACTTGACAAGAAGGAAAAGATTGGAACTTTTTCAGAGAGCAGACCAAGATCTGCACGTTCGATGTTGATGATCGCAAGATTATCGTGTCTATTTAGCCTCATGACCAGGCATAGTAGAAATTTTGATGTCATTCAGGCAGTGAATTCCGTGTTCTGTGGCACATATAGCTTGCATGCTGCGAATTTCTCCAAATGCCCCGTATAGTCGCAATTTTCGGGCAAATTTCGGCTCTTGAATTTGCTGCGGTTCTCGCCATTATTTACAAAATGCTACCGTGAATTCAGAACTTTTTCGGGAATTTCTGCTATCCGTGGTTATTGTGAGCTAATATCTAGGCCTAACTCGATTCTGGCAAGATTTTTGGGCACAATTTGGCTCTTGAATTTGTTGCGATTCTCGCCATTATTTACAAAATGCTACCGTGAATTCAGAATTTTTCGGGAATTTCTGCCTTCAATGGTTGTTGTGAGCTAACATCTAACTCGATTAGGGCAAGATTTTCGAGCAAATTTCGGGCTCATGAATTTGTTACGATTCTCGCCATTATTTACAAAATGTTACCGTGAATTCAGAACTTTTTCAGGAATTTCTGCTAGCCATGGTTGCTGTGAGCTAATATCTAACTTGATTCGGGCAAGATGGAACTGGGGATAATATAATGTGGCATATAATGAACGTTGAACTTCAAGAGATTGGTTAATATTTTCCCGGGTCTACTTGCCCGATAAACAGACTTGCCCGAAATTTGGGGGGCATTTGCCCCCCCCTGGACCCCCGTCTCCTACGCCTATGATCGCAAGTCTGTGTCTTCTACTTCGGTTAAAGTGGAAGAAAGGAAGTGCCTGCAGTTCAATTGCTGATAAGTAGCCTATTCGTCTTTCACACACAATCTTTATGGCAAGGTAACTGTCGTTTTTAAAGGATACAATGCACAGCGATGGTTTCAAAGACCTTTAATTGTGAAGCCCGAAAGATTGCCTCCAACGCCATCTGAAACAAACCTTCACTCACGGCGAGCTTACTTACAAGTCATGCAGTGGTTGGGCAAATGTGACGACATGGATCCAACTGAATGTGGTTGGACTATACAAGATCGGAAATGTGTTCCAATCATGCATGACGGATATTAATCCTGCTCTAGAAAACAACTTATAATGGATCGGATGTAGTTCCTTTGTACGCGGCAACACGCTGCAATTTACCTGCACAAGATATGGCCTGGAATGGACCGTAGCTTGCGGGCAATGTCAGCATGGCAACTGCGACAATACAATTCTGCAGCCAATATCAGACGAAGAAGACTATCCGTAAAAACACTACTCCGACAAATTATTTCTCCATTAAATCAATTAAATCAATTTTCCATTTTTAATTACAATCAATATTATAAAGCTACTTTCATAGATAAACGAAAGGAAATTTTCAATTTTCTCTACCATTTTAGTTTTCTTGCAGCGCTACGTTAGCTAAGTTGATTCCATTGCGTTTCGTGACCTCAAAAATGCTAAGTTGAAGTCCGAGATCGTGTTTTCATTGCATGCATCACCTCACTTATAGCAATTCCAACATTCTGGCCGCCATTTTGTCCGCCATTTCGATTTTCTTCCAGTGCTACATATGTGTCTTTGATTCCATTGCATTCCTAAAACACTAACATCTTAATTTAAATTACGAAATCGTGTTCATGTCATATACATTGTATATGATATGAACACGATTATACAATACCCAATTATACAACTTTTTGAAGCAATTATAGTCCACCATTTTGACCGCCATCTTGTTTTTCCATGCAACCGCTAAAAATTAAGCTAGCTAACCACGATTTTCGTTCTCAGGAGGGTCAGCTTAGTCTAGAAAAGCATGTTAGAAAATTATTGCATGATTGGCTACTACAGTGTCATTTCGAGATTCCAAGCCTGGTCCAATTGGCGGCCATCTTTTGCCCCGCCAAAATTGGACGACTTGCCGTGGTCCGGTTTCTTGTAACTTTTAGTATGTTCATCACCAGATCTAAGACACCAGAAAATCGTCATAAAACGTTATTTGCAATTTTTTGGGTCATTTCTTAAATTGACCCGACTAAAGTTAGCAATTTACACATTTAAGCGACTTGCGGTCGAACTATTCCTCCAAGTAAGGTACACGTACAATATTATCCTCGAAGTTCTTACTAAAAGCTCTATAATTAGGCAAAATTTCAAATGTCTAACTATATTACTTTAGGAAAGATATGAAGTTAAAAAATATTTTTTGTGTTGCAACTTGCCCAGGCATGGGTTGGTTGTAACAAGACCTGGGGTAAATTGTAACAATCGCCAGCCTCTGAAATTGGGGTAAGTTTAGCACAATATTTGACATTGTGCTCTGTAAAAATTAGTGTAGAAAGTTGGTCTAAAAGTGTAGACCTAGACGCAACAATAACTGTTGAGGTCTGGCTCATCGGCAGTTTGTAGACTTCTACGCAACACTTTTTGTAGAGGAAAATTTATGCAACACTAGTGTAGACATATGTTGCAACAAATCTGTAGATAAAAATGTCTACATTTATGTTGCGCTACATCTACATCTATGTTGAGCTTAGGCTACATCTTCGTAGGTTTTAATGTCTACAGAAACGTAGTGCTGGGTCTACATTTATTTAGCGCTACATCTACATCTATGTTGAGCTTACTCTACATCTTCGTAGACTTTAATGTCTACAGAAACGTAGTGCTGGGTCTACATTTATTTAGCGCTACATCTACATCTATGTTGAGCTTAGGCTACATCTTCGTAGACTTTAATGTCTACAAAAAACGTAGTGCCAGTTCTACATTTATGTAGCACTATATCTACAACTCTGTCGAGGTCAGTCTACATCTTCGTAGGCTAGAATGTCTACATAATTGTTGTGCTATGTCTACATTTATATTGCACTGTATCTACATCTTTGCTCTGGTAATGTCTACATTTAATGTGGTTGAATGTCTACATAATTGTAGTGCTATGTCTACAATTATATAGCACTGCATCTACACTTTTGTTCTGGTAATGACACACACCCACATGTAAATAATATAACATATATCGTTTTTAATGTGCCGAAGACACTGCAATTCACAAATATTTTTCTACAGTTATTAGACTTAATGTCTGCATATACTTAAGGAAGCAAATAACTTTAGAGCCAAGATAAGAACTTAACGACAATCATTGGAATGTATAGAAGTCTGCCAAAGTTATACAACATACACGTACAGATACGGATCTGCTGCATCGGATGTAATGCCGCATCTTTCTAAAGCAATAATTCACCAAATAGACACTACACAGTAGTATGTCAGTCAAACACTGTATAGCACCCAACATTGCTGCAAGACATGAAACAATAATTGATCATAGTTTATATTCATATTTATTGCAAGACTAAAGTCTCAAATTAATACAACATTTTAAATGTTAATTCCTATCAAGTTCATGCTACTCTATTTCAGCAATCATCATAATTTTATACAACGCCGAATTAACAAGATATGCTTCTGTTCAAGGCCAGGATGAAAACAACTCCTAAACAGTTGATATAGGAAGTCAATTCCATGTCATTGGGCCTATCACATAGAATGTCTGACACCGCATAGTAGCAGTGCGCGTGACAAGAACAGCCAGGTGTCATGGTCAATGGAACCGAGGTACGAGCACTGCGAGATGGGATCGGGTACGTTTATTAAAGGAATTGCCAAAACTAATATTCTAAACAGTTTCCGTTGGGGAAATGGTTCCAGTGAAATGCGGTCAGTTTTGTTGAGTTCACGGATGAGAATGCTGTAGTAGTTCTTCCTACGAGGTATTGCCGCCTCCATGTCTCGTTGCGAATTAATGAAGCCTATAGATCTGAAAACACAAAGTTTAATTAATATTATCAATGGGTCGTTACACTGCAATTCAACAAACGGTCGATCATCTCAGATATGAATGTAAATTTTACAGAACGTTTATTATGGTATTTAGTAGAGGAATATGCCAAATTTTAGATCAATATCTCTAAATAGCTTTGAAGATATCAAATTTTAAAGACGTCTAGGGTGACCTCGTTTTTGACGCTTTCGAACTCACGTCTAAATTTGTAGCGACATTCAAAAGCTCAACTTCATTAATATCGCAGATAAATTTCTGAAATTGTCAGGATGTTTAGTCTTTGTTGCTTAAATTACATGCTGAAGAGATGAAAGATCAGTGTTGAAAACTCTAGATATTATGGACCAAATGAAACTGGTAAAAAATAACTTGCGAATGTCTGATTATCATACTTTGCAGCCCCGGTGTGGCCAGATTGAGGTTAAACCAAAGAATGTTTAGCAATTCTTGATACTAATATACTTGTTTTACAAAAATATGCAAAAAATTCTGAATCATGTCTACTGCCACATGGCCTTCCAAAAATGGAAAATTATATTCCCAGACAATTCTGAACGTCAAAGATCATCAAGTTTGTTAGGCCATGTAGAGCAATGAAATTTGCATCATTGGAAAGACCAGCTCAGATACTCTTAAGTTCACCAAAAAATTGTCACAGTGTCTCTTATTGTTCATGCAATATTTTAATTTAAATTGCAGCATTGTTTTCTGCAAATAATTTGCGACTGTCTCATACTTTGCTACCATGGTATCGCCAGATTGAGGTTTCATTAAAGAATGTTTTAACAATTCTTGATAGTGATGTACCTGCTCTACAAAAATATGCCAAAAATATTTCATTTCTGAATCATATCTACTGCCACATGGTCTTCCAAACATGGAAAATTGTATTCGTAAGACAGTTTGCACTCTTATGCGGCATTGCTTTTCCAAACAATGTTGCAGCTTTTGATTTCTGTTAACAGTGGCTTAATAGTTGATAGCATGTTGCAGACCTACATAGATTTGGTGTGTGTGGAATCACACTGCATTCTGGTAGTTTGCCATGAATCCGTGCCACCTAGTGTTCAGTTAATGTAACTCAGTTTCTGATTTTCATTTGGCCTTATCTGCATCACATTAAATTGCTCCATGCACCCTGGGCAAGGCTTTCTCTCATTTTGTGTTATTGTCAAAAATTTACATAATTGGAATCTTAAGCCACTAAGGTCTAAGGTACTCTGAATTAACAAAAAATTGTGATGGTGTCTCTTCTTCATACAAAACTTTAATTTCAATGGCGGCACCGTTTTCTGCATTTGTATGAAAAATATCAGTCCTCTGGTTCATTTCCGGGCCTAGATATGACAGGCCAAATATTGTGGATCATGATGCTTTCCCGTATAAGTTTAGTGGTAAAAAATATAAATTTTTAATATCAACAACGTTGGAGCTGCAAAGGATGTTATAATCAGACATTTTACTGCTTCCAACACTGATCATTAGTATCTATTGTATTTTAAAGTAAAAGTCAAGACGAAATTTCGATAAAATTTAATAAAATTCGAATCACCCAGCAAAAAAAAGCACAGCACCAAGATTCTACTGGAAATTGTTTTAATTGAACCACATGCGGATAACGAATAGCAGTGCAAATGTCAACAGAATGTCTCAACATTTGGCCTACCTACCAATTTTTTCAGTCAATTAGCCACCAAATAACTTCAAGACCTGAGAGAGATGAAGAGACTGAAATCTGAGTAAACTGACTTATTAGACTAATAATTACAGATATTATTTCACAATATAATGCCATGTTCTCGACTCCATAATAAAATTGCATATACAGAAAACAGTGCCGAAATTGAAATTAAAGTTTTGCATGAACAAGAAGAGACACCATCACAATTTTTGGTGAACCTAGTAGAGTATCTGTGCTGCTCTTTCCAATGATGCAAATTTCATTGCTCTATTACCTAACAAGCACGATGTTCTTCGACCTTCAAAATTGTCTGGTGAATACAATTTTCCATTTTTGGAAGGCCATATGGCAGTAGACATGATTCAGATATGAATTTATTTTTTATTTTTTGTAGAGCAAGTACATCAGTATCAAGAGTTGTTAAAACATTCTTTAATGAAACCTCAATCTGGTCACACCGGGGCTGCAAGGCAAGACTATCAGACATTCGCAAGTAATTTTTTTACCAGTTTCAGTTGGTCCATAATATCAGAGTTTTCAACACTGATCATTCATCTCGTCAGCATGTCATCTAAACAAAGACAACGAAATTGATTTAAAGTTTGGCATAGTTTCCTCTAATACCAAGATAAACATACAGTAAAACTTTCATTGAAATCTGAGATGGTCGACCTGGAAATCTCAGAAAAATTTGTTGATTTGAGACGGAATGACACTAATACAAATAGAAAAGCAGTTTCTTAAGCCACCCCCGAGGTAGCCATGAGTTGAAGTGTTAGCAACCTCATTTCCTAAACCTTGGCAGGTGACAAGCCCATTCCCTCATCGACAGTGTATTATCAGTGTAGCCTACTCATAATAGCTGAGTTGGCTGAGGGTTACAGGTGGTCCAGAAATCTTGACACAAATTTCTGACCCGATTGACATTTGAAACCCGACCTCTCGCTTGGCAGTCCCATACGCTAACCATATCCATTTTTAATACAAATACTGAACCCTATTTTAACAGCTCTGGTAGTAACAAGACAACATAAGTGCATGATTGTCTAGTGAAGGGGTTGCAAACCTTCTAAATTGTGCAAACCAAAAGTGCTGCTATAATTTTTATTAATTATCCATGCACGCCCCTTGAAAATATGCACAGTATATAGATCAAATTATTTCTAATAAAATGTACACCTTTTTCAAAATCATAAAGCAAAAAGAATAGAAAAGGCATGAACTCAGCATGCATTCAGAAAGATATTTCGAACTGTGGATTTCTAGATTGCCTATGGATTTAAAAACTGTGCAAAATTCTACGTACTCAAAATATTTGCATTCACGAGAATTTGGAAAATCATTTACCACCCCAGGTCGATCCTGCTTATCTTGCTTACTTATCTAGAGAATTCAATACACAGCAGAAATTTGTGATTTCAGCTCACCTGCTAGGACTACCCGACTTCACGAGCACAAAGTTCATAATCAGTGGTGAGAAAATTAGACAACAAAATTGAGGACTCACCATCCACCACGGTCAAATGCTAAGACAGTGGAGTGTGGATGGGGGTTATGGTAACAGTCTGGAGGTGAGATCGCTTTCCACCACTTTCTCAAAGGCCAAATCAGCATTACACTCAGAAAAGCACTTGGTAAAATGAGCAGGACTTGATAGTCGCTTTGCACATGAGTTCTGCCAGACTATTATTTGTTTAAATTTTAGAATGTTTAAAGGTTAAAATTTAACTACTGTGTGATTGTCCATACACACAAAAGAATTGTAATCATATTCCAACAATGTCAGCTTGAAATTAAATTAAGAGGAAACATTTCTAGCTACAATGTTGTACCCATACTAATTAGTGCTGATTCATAAGCTCACAGGCCAGATAGATACGGATCCTTATGCAAATTTTGTATTGTGATGCTTGTTCCCCATATTACTGCTTAGCAGCTTATCATAAATATCACACTTAATTATTAACATTTCATACAAAGACTGACCCAGCTGATGGGCATTCCCATCAATTCAACAAATGGCTCCAGGTCGACCACCTCAGATATAATTAAAAATTTACAGAATGTTTATTATGGTATTACAGGAAACTATGCAAAGTAATAGATCAATATCTTAAGTAGCTTTGAAGAAATTAAACTTCAAAGACGTCTGGGGCGACTTCATTTTTGACGTTTTATAATTGACATATAAATTTATATTTGCGTTCAAATGTTCGTAACTTTATTGATATTGCAGATAATTTTATAAAATAGGAAGTCTTTGTTGTTTAGATGACATGACAAAGAGAAGAATGAGTGTTGAAAAGTCTCATATATTATGATCCAACATACAAAGGAGCCTAAACAGATTTCAATAGATTCTGTCAAAACTGGATCAAGATTATAAAAAAAACAATGAATTTGAAAAGAATTTAAACAAATTTCATTTTCACCTTCAAATGACGACCTTCGACGATTTTATGTCCGCAGCAATTCCATTGACCCAAAGACAGCTCAGGTGCGTCAGTATCGATGTTCCTAAATAAAAACTTAATTGTCAATATTTACACAAATCACAACTGAAGATTCTGAACAGTTGTAATTACAAGGGTCGTATGAAGTACAAATAGAATAAGGCGGTCAGCAGGATGAAGAGGGCGTGAAAATCTTGCACAGAGTCACATAGGTCTTTAGGCGTTAAGCCCTGCAGAGACTTGGTAAAGAGAAGCAGGGCCTTGAATATGATTATGTCTGTGTTAGAACCCCTTCAAAATCACCTACATGTAGGTAATTTTGAAATGATTCTGATACCTGTAGATAGAATCAGATAAAAGGCCCTGCTTCTTATTACTTAGTCCCTGCAAGGCTTAGCGGCTAAAGACCTCTGTGACTTGATGTGCAGAAAGCTTTCTGCAAGATTGTCACGCCCTTTTCATTCTGCGGATCGTCTTGATCTGTTTGTACCTTGGAGACGAAAATCGTTCACTCAGCATCAAGCTTCTGCAATTGTGGGTTCTTCAAAATGGAAAAGCTCAGTCAAACATTTAGAAATTCCACTTTTCATTTCATCCCCCATGTAATAAATTGAGTTAATTCAACCTGATTCTCATGAATAAACGACATATGGGCCTATATACAATCATGGCTAAAAGTTTGGAACCGGCATATTTTAATGAATAAATTCATTAAAAAGATGTAACGTTTGAAAAATAATGATTATTTACACTCTTTGAAGCATGTATTCGATGCCTAATATCATCAGATGCCACTAGAACAAAAAATACATGAAGTTGAATCGTTTGTCAGTAAATAGTTTATGTGAAAGCAAAGATTTCATTCACTTTCCTTGACACTAACATAATGAAAGTGCCCAAAATCAATAATTATTTCCAATGTTTCGACTGTCTCAAAGGATTTTAAGTCACCTCAATAAGCACTAGCACTGATAGCTAGTCAATATTTGCATTAACAACCTTTGTTTTTGAGAGCAGTTTGCATGCACCTTTGCATCGATTGGGCCAGTTTTTGGCAGAACTCAGGCGTTATCTCACAAATCCACACAGCATTAATTCAGCCAGGAAAGTGGGATCATAGACAGAGACTCTCTGCTTCTTTACGGTCCACACAATTTCAATAATTTTCAAGTCTGGACTGCTACCAGGCAATGGCTCCAGCAATGGAATGCACTTCGGCTTCATCCAGGATTTAACCACCATTGTACAAGTTCCCCATCCTGATGGAAGTGGCTGATGTCATGAATATTTATGTAGTTGGTCAGTTTTTCTTTAAATATAAGGTCAGTGTTGGGAGCGGTTTTGGGTGCAAGAAGGGTTAACTCTGGATAATGCCATAGAACACCACCATAAATGGAACTGCGCATCTTAACATATTAATAGTACACTGCCAAACTTTATGAGCATCTATGACATCAGCCATTTTCAGCAGGATGGAGCAGCCTGTCATGGTACAAAGGCTGTCAAATCATGGCTGAACCAGAAAGGCAGTCCACTCCTGGAGCCATGGCCTGTTAGGAGTCCAGATTTGAACATTGTTGAGAATGTGTGCAGGGTGATGAAGCTATGTTTAAAATCCCACTGCTGACGATAAATTTATCAGCCTGAGCAAAACTGTGTGGGTTCACTAGACAACACCCGAGTTCCGCCGAAAACCGGCCCAATCTATGCCGTAGTGCATACAAACTGCTATTAAAAAGGTTATCACTGTGAATACAGACCATCAGTGTTAATGGTGCTTATTGGATGACATCAAATGCCTTAAAGACAGTTAAAACAATGGAAATAATTATTGATTTTTGGCCCTGTTATTGTGTTGGTGTCAATTGGTGATTCGTTCAGGTTATGAAGGAATCTGACCAAATTCGACATTTTCATACAAAAACTATAATTAGTTCAATTACTTATAAAAGATTCAATTGTAAGTATTCATTTTTGTTCTCATGGTCTGTGATGGCATTATACATCAACTGGGCACCTCAACAGTGTAAATAATCTGTATTGTTTCAAATGTTCCTTGTTTTTAGTCAATTTATTCATTAAAACATGCCGGTCGCAAACTCCTGGCCATAACTGCAGAATGGCAGTAGCCTATTTTCATTAGCTTGCTCTTTAGAGCAGTGACAGTGTCCAATGAGACTGAAATCCAGTAGGAAGACGATTAGGAATCCCATTGGTGGCACAAATGTGTATTTTCCAAGTAGCATGAGTGGAATAAACCCAAAAACAGGAGCAAAAGCAAGCAGGAAGAGGCAACCACAGGACAAGTAGAATGGTGAAAGTGAAATTTACTAAGGATGCAGGACAGAAGGCATTAGTAGGAGAGAAAGTGAACTTTCTACATTCGCATCTAGTCAGGAGTGAGGAGATGATGACACTCGCTGGTATCATATAATTCAGACATGTACGTCTATGATGCTTAAATCAACAGCTGCTAATGGAACTTCACCATCCAAAAATTGATGAAAGAACATCTTCCTGTCCTCTGAAGTTCTTCCGATCTTGTATAGCTGTAGCTACTGCACTGGTGCTTGGCCATCACATGAATCTCAACAGCGGAAACTGAAAGATCTGGTGACAGAAAGGATAACAACTTTCTTTGGTGTCCTAATCGAAGAAGGCAAAGAAAAGTCTGCTATTCATGTAGAAAACAGCAGAACAGTGGACAGTAGGGTGGTCACATCTGTAATGGCAAATTTTCAACTTCAGTTATATTCGTTCTCCAACACACCATTTGGTGCCACTTGGTAAAAGACTTACGTAGCCCAAAAATTATCCCGATTGAAAAATATTTAGGACTAGCACAACGTGCTTGAAGTTGTGGGTTTTTACGAAATATCATCGTCTTTTTGAGTATTATAAGGATAACTTAGTCACATTTTTATCTATGACTAGTTTTAGCAGAAAGACTACATTCTTTAACTCAAGCACAACTGACAAGTATGCCTAACTTCTACAGTGATGATAATGGTTTATTATATTTTTATGAACAGTTGCCCATCACAATAGTATTTTACGCGCGAGTCCTGAGATCGATGACCATAAACCTATACTAGTAAGCCAACACATTGCTATGTTCTTTTGATAGACCTGATTTCTATCTACAGGAATCGTTTGTTACACTAAAGGCTCTTTATTGCATGCTTAACATTAACACAAATTCTGATATAACTCGGACAAGGACCTCAATAATTAGTTGAACTAGAGAAAAATATTGGTGATATTTTCGTCTATTGTGGTAATCACAGCAGAATGACACAGCGCATTACAAATAAAATTTATTAAGATCTGCTGGAAATAAATGAATCAAAATAGCTATGCTGAAATTATTGAGACCGCAATTTTTATAGATCTATTAAATTACTTATTACCACACAGGAGTCAAAGAGCAGCTTTTAGACAACTTCTAAAGAGAGCATCATAATTGAGTGCCTGGTGAAGCCTACTCACATTGTTGTCTATTTCATAATATAGAATTAATCCCATTAAAAGTATACTCTTAGAGTTGAAAGAATGAACACAGAGTCAAACAATTGACACCGAAAGTGCTGTCAAGAGTGGACACCAATCACGCTGCCTTTATTAGCTATTGTAAATTAACTACCTATTATAAATTTGCATGAAAGGCGATGGTGTCAAACACGTAAGCTATATGCAACTCAAGATCTCTACATCATGCTCAGCAATGGATCCAACTGAAATTAAAGTGGCCACCAGAACATCTCAGACGACCAACGAATGTAAGGAAAAAGTATAGCACCCTCAAGACAACATCCATTGCTACACTCTTGGTGGCAGATGAACACCTTCTTTGGGAAACATGACAGAGATTTCACTTCGATTGAAGTGTATCGTGAAAACTACACCATAGCTCAAACCCATGCAAAGACCAAAAGCAATTTGAATTGTGAGACAGGGTAATAATGCCTCAGGTTGAAAAATATCAGCTGAGATAAAATCTGAGTAAAATTCGCATTTTACAATGGGTTGAAAATTTTAATATTACACCAGTTCCTTGTACCCAGTAACCCCATGAACAATGACCGTAGAAAAAGAAATTATTTATGAGAAATCAGACCTCATTAAGAATATTGGTGATTTTGCAGAATAGATTAATTATGTAGGACACAGATGAAACCACAAATATTTATGCCTATTATATACTGTCACTGTTCCCTTACTGTAACAGTCTAAGAACAATAAGCCATTATTATCAATCAAGACAACATGGCAAAGCAGGTAGTATTTGTAAAGAAATAAAATATGATAGATGTTATCTGTGATGCGATGTGTTATACAGGTTTTCTTGCCTTTGAGGAATTTCTCTTGAAGTGGCGCTATATAAATTGATCATGATTACGATAACAGTAGCATAATTATTTTTAAGTGTGGACCAACTACAAGTAGTTGAGTTGATTCCTCGTTTCAAGATTCCTGGTTGATTACAACCCTATAGCTACTTTTGAGCATTAGAAGACTTGCTATTATAAGGGTAAAACTTTGATGGCGTTGTGCTAGTCCTAAATATTAATATTTTCTCTTACAACTTTTTGTGTGATGTTTATGGGGAGAATGGAACCAATATGGCGCCTTGGAGAACAGTCAATTCAAACTTTCATTTTTAACGACCACCCTAGTGGACAGATTATACAATCTACAACAACCTAGTGAACCGACCGTATGTATGACAGTGTGGGTGAAAGGAGAATCAGTTCTGCTCAAAATTACATAAACCCATCACAAGAATTCCTACAACCAAGTTGGTTAAATTAGGGTCTAAACATGATAAACATAATTTTCTCACATTCTCGCACTGTAAGTGTCACATCGCATGTTACAAAATGAGTTCCATTATTCCTACGAGTTAGCTATCAGATAGTATATTACTATGTTGGTTAAGTGGGTCCATTGATACGCAGACCTAAGCACATGCTAATATAAACACACAAATTCATTCAGATATAAAAATTTCACTACTTTTATCATCAAGTTTAGTCACCATCTGTTCCAACATCAACATTAATGAAAATACATCCTAAAGTGCAAGTTAGTTAGATATGTAGAATTGGCATTTCAGCTATAAATTATACCATCATTTGATTGACTCACTCACATAATGAAATCCGTTTTGAGATAATTTTCTGAACGCCTAGGCAGACAAATCACAACAGGAAGAGTAAAACTCACAATATAGCTCACAATATAACAGGCAATGTGATATTTTTAGCAGGGACATTTTTGAAAATGGTGATTCCCAAGTTTAGACCCTCATTTGACCCACTTACAGAGCAAAATCATTATAATATTTTTACCTGGGTAGATAACTCATCATAAGAGTAAAGCTCCTGAAGAGAAACACAAACTATGTGACACTTATAGCGAGAAAGCATGTGAAAATGGCTATCCCATGTTTATGCCCTCATTTGACCCTCTTACCCACATAAAGAAATCAGTTTGAGGTTATTTAATTAGAGAATATAACACAGACGCTAATTGACACTGAACATTGATTTGACAAGGATTGACCTTCGAGGGATTTCATCTTAGTTTCTAAATAAGATCTCTGAAATCTTATTTAGAGACTCCTACTTCTGGCCAAGATATTGGCAATAAAACTTAGGGAGGGTCTTTTTTATGGCCCACCCTTTCCGGACAAGTAATAAATTTGATTCCTTGCAATGCAATAAAGATAAGTGGTTAACTTGTTATATTGACAAGCCCTGGCCGTGAACCGCTTAATAGCTTTATAGAAGAGTGGTGGGCTTTCCTCGTATAGCCCTGGCGAGAACTATAAAGTAAAAAAGGACATACAAACGTGCAGACAAAGGATGGAACAGAAAAACGAACATTAGATGTTAAATAAAATTATTTCACTTATTTATGGCGGAAGATTTATTGGTAGAGTTCTATAATGACTCGGTAGCAAGTAAACAATATGGTGGCCATAGATCAGCGCAGAATAGCGCGCTGTCACGTGCGGCGATCAATAGCCCAATAAAGTAACCCAATGTTTCCAACAGTTCCGCGAAAGTAAGCACGTCAGAATAATAGTTTATTTATTTAATAATCAGTGTTAGCGGTGGTCAAATGACAGTTGGACTGAAGAAAATAATTATTGTCAAACATAAGTCGGATTGATGAAGATCATTTTCCTGAAATAGAAGTGGGATTGGTTAAAAGTCATGTATTTCAACATGTATGTTCGTTAATCCAGCTTCCATTTCTAAACATTTTTTATATCTTATTTCTAAATGCCCTCAGTTTAATTATTTACTTGCTAAATTAATGTGCTTACTTTCGCGGAAACATTGGGCTACTTTATTGGGCTATTGATCGCCCCACGTGACAGCGCTCTATTATGTGCTGATCTGTGGCCACCATATTGTTTACTTGCTACCGAGTCATTATAGAACTCTACCTATTTATTTATACTACGATTCACTATTATAGCCTACAAGCCGGAAAAACACGGAACCGAAATGGCGTAACCGGAACGGAATTGTTTTCGTGTTGCTGTGTTTACTGATGTAAAATCTGAATGTTAATATCAAACCAACTTGACGGAGGTCTACACGTTAAGCTAGTGTTACATGTAAATTATAGTTATTATATGCCAAGGAGGTCCTCGAAGGAAGTGGATGTGAGCAACGAAGGGACAGAACGAATGTGCGAATATTCGAACCCGTTCAAAGCAGACAAATTGTCACAGGCTTGAGAAAATGTCAATACCATTTACATGCACATACATAACACAAGCTTAATAGGCCTTCTACAAAATAGCAAACTTACAGACAAACTTGAAGCAGGTCACTTGCAAGGTATTTCAAATATTTGAATATTTACATGACTTGAATATGTATTATTATTAGGATACTTACATCGGTAAATTGATGGTTTCAAATTTGGCCCGATCATGAAAATGGCGGTCTTTGTTCAGTGTGAAAGTCTCCCTGCTGCTGCAGCAGCCGCGTCTACGCCAGGCAGGCTATTCATACGCTGGTACGCGCGAGATCGTTGCGAGATTCTGAACGGTTCCCAAATAGTCCCGTTAAAAACTTGGAATTTTTGAATGAGGAAGATTTAAGTAGTCATAGAATTTATTGGATGCGATATAGGACGTCAAAGTCATGAACTATGTCGCAAAAATATTGACTTGTAAAGTCGTAAACTAAGATATTGTTGTCCCACGTGCGCCGCTCCATCTGATTAATATTAATGACCTGACTGGCAGCGCTGGGCGGTGTCAGGGCTCAGTAAGCCGACGGAACTATTTCCACAACCTAAGCATGTATTGGATTGGAATCTCCTAACATCGTGATAACGATAATCAGAGGCCCATATTTCACATGATATTTACGAAATAAAAGTATTCAATTAATTATATTCATACAGACTGACGACTAATTATAAGTGGAAGGTAAAAAATTGCCTTTGGGGATTGGAAAATGGTCTTTAGCATCAGAAACGGAATTTTAATTGGGGCGACATCTATGGCTGAGAGTGAAATGAAAGGCAGCACACTTGTTTCCAGTCCTCTAATAGTGTCATTACCTCTTAAGAAAGAATAATCGAATTGTTAGTTCTATAGCGCATTTTAAAAAGGGGATTAAGAGTGCTTCCAGCCGTCCAGCGCTGTAGTCTATAACGATGTTAAGCGTCCAGACGAAGGGAAAAATTAACATTGCCTGCCTATATGCAATGATCGCAAAGAAACTTCAGAAAATATCTAATAATTTACACTTCGCTTAATTTTAATATTAACTACAAAACGATTGCCAGAAACGCAGGAAGGAACTAAGCATCTCCATCACACCTTGTACTTTCCTCCTAAAATCGCTTTATCCTTAATTGTTTTTACTTCGACTAATTTAATCAGGGGCAGTTTTCGATCTTTTCTTTTTATTCCAAAGTTTGACTCGTCCTATGACATCAAGAGCCTTTGACGACGAATCATATATACAGAGTAGCCTGACGAATGGGCAGATGGATGGACGGACAGGCAGACGGATCGATGGATGAATGGATGGATGGACGAATGGATGGATAAATGGTCGAATGAATGGATGCATAGATGAACGGATGGATGAATGAATGAATGGATGGATGAATGGTTGAATGAATGGATGGGTGGGTGGATGAATGGATGTATGAATGGATGCATGATTGGACAAATGGATGAATGGATGGATAAATGAATAGATGGATGAATGACTAGATGAATGAATTGACGAATGAATGAATGGATGGATGAACGTATCGATGAATTGACGGATGAATGGAGAAATTGATGGATGGATGAATCCATGGGTGGATGATTGGATGGATGGATGGATGGATAAATAAATAGATGGATGGATGACTGGATGGCTGAATGAATGGAAGGATGGATGAACGTATCAATGAATTGACGGATGAATGGAGGAATTGATGGATGGATGATTGGACAAATGGATGAATGGATGAATGGATGAATAGATAGATAAATGAATAGATGGATGAATGCATGAATGACTAGCTGGATGGATGAACGTATCGATGAATCGATGGATGAACGATGGATGAATGACTAGATGGATGGGTGGAGGAATGAATGGATGGATCAATGGACGAATTAATGAATGAATGAAAGGATGGGCAGATGGATGGATGGATGAGTGGATGAATGGATGGATGGATGAATGGATGGATGGATGGATGAATGGATGGATGACAGATGGATGGATGAATCGATGAATAAATGAATGAATGGATGGATGAATGGGCGGATGAATGGATGGATAGATGAATGGGACGATGGATGGATGAATGAATGGATTAATGGATTAATGAATGGATGAATGGATGGATGGCAGATGGATGGATGGATGGATGAATGGATGGATTGCAGATGGATGGCAGATGGATGAATGAATGGATGAATGGATGAATGGATGGATGAATGGATGGATGACAGATGGATGGATGAATCGATGAATAAATGAATGAATGGATGGATGAATGGGCGGATGAATGGATGGATAGATGGGACGATGGATGGATGAATGAATGGATTAATGGATTAACGAATGGATGAATGGATGGATGGCAGATGGATGGATGGATGGATGGATGGATGAATGGATGGATCGATGGATGGATAGCCGCAATGACGGATAGATGGTATATTGGATTGAACGACGGACGGACTATTGGAAGAACCCAGTGAAGTTTTGGGCAATTTTCTCTTCGTCCGGATGCTTGCTACATGTTTAACGACACTGCCATATCAAAGACGATTAGTGTCGTCCTCCTCCTTTTCCAAGCGTGGGACTGGCACTGGCAGAAAACAACCAGTGGTGGAGTTTCTTTGGGTGTGGATACATGTAACTACATGACATTGTACTATAGCAAAATCGGTTAAGGCATCTCAGAACGGAATGCGTTTCAGCTTCCAAGGATCTCTGTCTTGTGACCTTTGACCAGACAGTAGCCGAAGTCTTTGGCTCAACCGCCTAACCCCGTGCGACCATAGTCCAACTGCAGAGGCCGGGATATTAAAATAGAGCAATCTGCACACATGACTCACCCTATAGCTCTTACCCCAATCCTGTATTCCCGCCACTCTTCTTTATTCCCCAATGTATTGCAAATTTGCCTTTATATTCAAGCATATTCCCCATTTTATGGGTACGATGATGATGATGATGATGATGACGACGACGATGATGATGATGACGATGATGATGATGATGATGATGGCGATATTGATGATGATGATGATGATAACGACGACGACGATGATAACAATATTAATGATGATGGTGATGACGATGATGATGATGATAATGATGATGTTGGTGATGTTGCTGCTGATGATGATGATGATGAGGAGGAGGAGGAGAAGAAAGAGGATGACCATGATGACGATGATGATGATTATGATGATGATAACAATATTGATGATGATGGTGATGATGATGACGATGAGGAGGAGGAAAATGACGATGATGACGAATATGATGATGGTGATGATGATTGTGGTGACGATGATGATAATGGTTATGACGATGATGATAATGGTTATGACGATGATGATATGGTGATGGAGGTGTTGGAGATTATGATGACGATGACGATTACCACGATGACGACGACGTGGACGACGATAATGATAACGATGATGATGGTCATGGTGGTGATTTGGTGATGGTGATGATGATGACAACGACTATGATGACAATGACAATTATGACAATGACGACGACGCCGAAGATGATGATGAAGATGATGATGATGATATTGACGCAGAGTCACGATCATCACCATCGTTATCATGTCGACGACCGTCACCTCTAATATATCACATCATCATCGCGATTATATGTGAGAGGCGCTATATAGGTTTTCAGACTACATTACATTACATTTTCTACAACTTTCACGGCTGAAATGATGATGATGATGATGATGATGATGATGATGATGATGATGATGATGATGATGATGATGATGATGATGATGATGATGATGATGATGATGATGATGGCGATATTGATGATGATGATGATGATGATGATGATGATGATGATGATGATGATGATGATGATGATGATGAGGATGATGATGATGATGATAACGACGACGACCATGATAACAACCCCATCTGTTCGCCTGCCTGCATGTCTGCCTGCCTGTCTGTCTGAAGAAATATGGCCATCCAAATAAGTGTTGCTTTCCTATCGACAGCGATTGTTGAGTGCGTTTGTCGACACTTCTGCCGCCTAAAAGTGTCTCGTCCCTATCGACACTAAGTGTCGAGATATCTGGTCTACTTCGATTGTAGAGATTTGTGTCTACAATTTTTCTTACAGAGTGGTCTAGTATTACTCCGAGTCCTCTGAATCACAGCTATGGCATAACTAATTCACAGTGACATCGGCTCATCCACTTGAGATAACCTCTTCCTAAAATAATACACATTGGATACACTTCCCTTTTGTTTCTGACAGCACGAAAAGACTTTAAAAAATTAAAATAAAAGTAATCGCCAGCCTCTGAAATACTTCTTTTTCTGGAGATTCTCTTTCTTGTTCGCTACTTTCTTTTTCTTGAGACCGTTTCTAGATTTCCTTTCTTGCCCAGTTTTCTTTCACCCATCGATTTATTTTTCTTTCCGTCCACATTCTTTTTTGTTTCGGGTTTATTTTTTGTGGATTTATTTTTCTTGTCCTCTGGAGCCTGCTTCTCTGCCGTTTCTGTTAAAATAATAGTATCTCTTAACCTTCGTTAACGTTTGGTAGTCTTTCGAACCTCTGCTATTATACATTATAGGTGGTAAACGATAGGAACTTAGGAAGCAAGTTTTGACCTGCATACGCTGGCTCCCTGAATTTTAGTACCTGCTATTTTTATGAACCTACCGTACAGCCTGCCCCCGTTACTTTTAGCCCGGTCTCCCCTATATGAAAGTTGGCTATAGCCTCTAGCCGCTTCCATCTTAACACTCCCAAGACTCAATATATCTTATTGGGCGGACGTAGGCGACTGGCGAGAGTTGGCCGTTGTGTAGGGTCTGAAGCTTTTCACATGTTACCTTTTTGAAATTATGTTCGGATTTTGGGTGTCACAATGGATGAAGTACTTAGTTTCCCAATTCATGTCAAACAGCTCAATCGTGGCCGTTTCTACCAAATTCTGTTGGTCATCACTCACTCCCTATCGCAGGATGCTGCAAGTAGGCTACTCTTGTTTATTCCTTTGCCACCAGCCGCTTGGACTACTGCTGCTGCTGCTCTATATAATTCTGGTTGGTTTGCATCTAGTATAATTGATAGCCCGACTAGACCGTGTTATTTGCTCTGCAGCCCGCCTAATTTGGCGAATCCCTAAATTTCCATCTGCTTCAGCTTACATGCATGGAACCCTACACCGGCTCCCTGTCTAACTGCGCATCAGATACAGAATTGCTGCGCTAGTTTGGCTCTACCTCCTTGACTGTTCTCCGACCTACATGTACATGTACATTGCATCTACTATGTGAGCTCTGCTGTCCAGTATCTATTGTCCTAGTTCGCAGACCCCTCGCTCTGCCTCCAGTGGGGAGCTGTCGCCGACTCAGCCTGTCGGTCCCTCGTGTTGGAACCTCAGTCTGTCAGCGTCGTGCTTTCTCAGTAACTCTTCTAGGGGCATCTGTCTCTCCCGTTGGAGACGCCCGAATTGCACATATTACCTAGGGGGTTGACTCATAGTGTTTTACAGACTCCTTGAAACTTTTGTTTCACCTTGGTTGAACTGGGACCGCCTTCATGTGAACTTCACTAAATGGCGCCAAATAAATTCTTTAAAAGAAAGAAAGAATGAATTACACGGATATATGATTGCATAGCGTCTTAGCTTACATAATTGCATACGAAGGCTTTTAGACCCGCTTTATAGATTTCCTGAAATAAACCTTTTATTAATAAGTCAAGCCTGGACATCAAGCCACACTGGAAATGTCACTTCCATAGACCAGCAAAAAGAAGCTTAGACGAAGATTACTGTCAGACAAAATTAGTAGCCTATCTCAGACTAATGTCATACCGGTTTCTTCAAATTTTCGCTGATAGGCTATTTGTGCTTTGATTTGCATCGCTCTCTAATGAAGCCAGGTCCGCGCAATTATTTCAGACTAGCTGGGGTACCCGACGTTGCCCGTGAAACTTAGGACTCGACCCGCTCCCGGCCACAGCCCCACCACACCACACCACACCCCGATCCCACCCCACCCCACCCAACCACACTCCGACCTCCACCGGTACGCCACCGATGAAATTTCCCCTCCACCCCACCAACCCCTCTAACTCTCCACCTCCATCTCCCCACACCACCTCCACCCACCCCGCACCCTCTCCAACCCACCCCTATACCCTTCACCCCATCCCCCACCCCTCCACCCACCACCCCCTCTTGACTCCGACCTCCACCGGTACGCCACCCGTGAAATTTGGGTTTTCGAAAGAAATTCCCCATTCCCCCACTCCACCACCCCACCTTCACCAACCCAACAACACCCCATCGCACTCCGACCTCCACCGGTACGCCACCCGTGAAATTTGGGTTTTTCTAAAAATTCATCCACCTCCCAACCCTCCATCCTCCGCCCATCCACATCCCACCACACCACACTCCGAGTTCCACCGGTACGCCACCCGTGAAATTTGTGTTTTCGGGAAAATTTCTCCCCCAACGCCCCCACCCCACCCCCACCCACCCATGCCCCACCCGGCACCTGCGGACTGAGGTGTGTGCTGGGTGGAGGCGGGGTGGACCGTGTAAAAATCTGTTTAGCTGTGAAACTGGGGCAAGGGAATGGAAATTCATAGCGAAAAATTGGGTTTTCGCCATCCCCACCCTGGCCCCCACGGTGGTAGAGATTCGCCAACCCCTCCACCGGGTAGTTCTGATGGCCCTCTCTATAGGTAAAAAGTTTCAGATCAATTGCTCAGTTTTAGCGGGAAAATTATTTTAGGGTTTCGCCCCCACCCTGGCCTTCATGGTGGTAGAGAATTGCCAACCCCTGTCGAGACCTACACAGTAGTGAAGGTTTAGAGTGAAAAGCTCAAAAACTATAGAAATGCATCCCGGTCAAACAGGCAGACAGACAGACAGACAGACAGGCAGACAGACAGACAGACAGACAGACAGAATCTTCTATTTATTTATATATATAACATAGGGGCCTTCCATAAATGACGTCACGCAAGTCTGGAAGATTTTTGACCCCCTCCCTTCTCCTCGTACTCGACACGCGTCAACACAAAAGTCACATGACATCTAGTATGAGACCGCCACACATCGTCACAAATATGACTCCCCAATTTATGGACGGTCCCATATGAAGCAGTTTGAAATTTATTGACCGGGGAAACGAGAGTTCAATAATCAACCAGAAGTTGTAGGCCTAACCGCTTATGCTGTCACAACTAAAGTGCATTTCAGAGTTAGCAAATGCAATTCAGTTTTAGAAACTTGACAGGTTCTTTATTCTTAAATGTACAGCGACAGACGTCATTGCGACTAAATGCTGAAATTTCGCAACGCTTTAGGCATCATAGGCAATGTGTCCTTAGCAACCTCCATTCATTCGTTGTGTATATAAAGCCGAGAGTCTAAGCATAGCCACCGCATCTTCATCACACAAGACACATCGGCGACAAGTATGATGACGAAGGTATGCGATGTTGTGAATTTCTAAGTGTTTATGTAACGGTTAGACTAGTGCATGGATGGTCATCAATGTAATTGAGTAGACCTAATTGAAGCTGCGTAATTTAGACTACAATAATTGTAATTGTCTGTTCTGCATCAAAGTAATTTTTCACGTAAATTGTAATTTAAATTAATTCCGCAAAATCTAATTTTAAAGATTCTTTTGTAAATCATGCGGTCCTTGCAGCAGCGACTCATTGCTCTAAGTTATGCTGAGTGCAGTGATTAGGCCTACCTGCACACGGCGTACAGTTTGCAGACCAAATTAATAGAATGCATGAATTGCTATTAGCCTAACAACATCTGAAAATGCCACCAGTAGCGAACAGAATACTGAGCATCTAGTGGGTATAAAGAAAGAGGAGAAGACGAAGAATTGCGTAATTTTTGTGTACAGCGTGCAGTGACCACAAGTCGACTAGCAGAACCAAAGCGAATTATAAATCTTATAGTATAATTAATAGAAGATAGCAGAAAAGGAACTTTCAATGCTTCATATGGTAGCACGGCACTTAATACCCTGAAGCTTAATACCGCGACAGTCAATTACGGAAGTTAATCCCGGCCACATCAAATTTTAATCCCGCGTAAGACAATCCCACGGACAATTAAGCCCGTGACAGTTGATTCCAACGACATAATTGTAATCACGCGACGTTTGATTGATACCGCGACACCTAATACATGCACACACTCGAATACGAACATTTGTCCGACTTTTGTTGTCCACATACAGTATTGGTTACCTGTATCAGTAGTAGGACGACTGAGGGCTCTGCCCCAGCAATTAAACACCCATTAAAAAGCCATTAAAAAGCCATTAGTCACGCTCCAATGACCTCATCGGCCACGCCCCCTATTCACCGAGAATTCATTAGTCACGCCCCCATCAGTCACACCTACAAATTACCTATTGTTCTTTGTCCGTCTGGTTGTTTGTCTGGTTGTCCGTCTGCCTGTCCGTGTGCATACCTAGGTGATTAAGAGCTCGTTAATGATGTGCACTCGGGTAATGGTTTTACGACCAGGTGATTAAGATCTCGCTAATGACGCAGGTGTTATGCCCTCGTGTTATGATTTTACGACCAGGTGATTAAGATCTCGCTAATGATGTGCCCTCGGGTAATGGTTTTACGACCAGGTGATTAAGATCTCGCTAATGACGCAGGTGTGCTGTGCCCTCGGGTAATTGTTCTACGACCAGGTGATTAAGATCTGGTTAATGACGCAGGTGTTATGCCCTCGGGTTATGATTTTACGACCAGGTGATTAAGATCTCGCTAATGATGTGCCCTCGGGTAATGGTTTTACGACCAGGTGATTAAGATCTCGATAATGACGCGGGTGTGTTGTGCCCTCGGGCAATGGCTTTATTACACGCGATTAAAATCTCCCTCCCTCCCTACCTCCCACTCTCCCGTCCACACATTCTTCTATAGGTGTTCATTCTCAATTATTGAAACACTAAGAATTGATAAAAATTCAAACAGAGTGGCTATGATAACTCAACTTTATCCTCCCTTCCTTCATCCATCCACCTATTCATTTATCATTCCAATTAATCCTGCACTATGAAGCGT
Source organism: Lumbricus terrestris (assembly GCA_949752735.1). NCBI lineage: Eukaryota > Metazoa > Annelida > Clitellata > Crassiclitellata > Lumbricidae > Lumbricus > Lumbricus terrestris. The sequence continues at coordinate 14,790,359 of OX457050.1, read as the reverse complement.
TAATAAGTGAGGAAAAATCGAACATTTTAACTTTCAAACCTCAATTTTACCATTCCATACTACTATCCAACACTCATACTCCCACCCTTCCTCTATTTTTCATTCCGTGATTCTTGCATTATTGTGCAGCCTCAAACACTGAAACGCTAAAACTTGAGGAAATTTGTATCATTACAACTATGATGGTACAATTTTACCATCCGTGTTCTTAATTCTTACACATTTCAACATCTCAACCGCACAAATTCTACAATTCCTTACCTGCTCACTTACTCACTCACAAAATTTCAGCACTTCAACAGCTTTACACATGCACATTCCTGCACTTGTTTCTCATTTCTTCACTCCTTCAGTTCTAAATAGGCCTTCTTGCTTCTGTCAATATCTCAACCATGCAAATTCTGGCTGAGTCAGCACTTTATGCAAGAGTGTCAGTTTGCTATAGCAAAGTCCTATAGGATGGCGACTTCTCACAGTGATACGAATGCTGGAAATTATGATGAGCAAGTATAATAGATGTAGGATTCATGCATTTTCGCTTTCTGAGTCGCATGCAATTTTTGGCTGAGTCATCAATTTAGCAAAGATCATGCGTTGAGCGAATAAAATACCAAGGTTGGTTGGTTCAATGATGCGAATCTGCACCATTTAAAGCTAAATGCGTGACATTGCAATTGCACGAGTTGTCACAGTAGCATAAATTTGAGAGCGTAACAGTTGCAATTACAAGACCCAAGAGATTTTTCGCCAAAGTAAAAACATGATCATACTTAAGAATGCGGAGCTGCACGACTTGGTGGCATGCACACCTGATGCGGCGGAAACACAAGCTTCGGCGGCGGCGGCGGCGGCGGCGGCGGCGGCGGCGGCGGCGGCGGCGGCGGCGGCGGCGGCAGTGTTTGCGATCCGATCCGTTCCAACTTGGAAGCGAAGAATACAGACGATCACGCGTAGCATAATCTCATACACCACACTTCACGCACTCAAATTGCGCACAAGTCTGACTTCCTCGCATCAAAGACGGATCGGGTCTATAGGGTTGAAGATTTGAGAACTAAGAGTAGGATTGTGCATGTGTAAAGCTGTTGGTGTGCACAAATTATGTGAGTAAGTAAGTAAGTAAGTAGCTGAGAAATTGTAGAATGATGTGCTTGGTATGTTGAAATGTGTGGGAATTAATAGATGAGGGTTTGAAAAAATGAGAAATATGTGCGAGCTTGTACAAGTGAAAAGCATTTGAATTTCAGAAATTTCGTGAGTAAGTAAGTTAGTATGCAAGGAATTGTAGAACTTGTGAGATTGAGATAATGAAACAAGCAAGAAGTAAGAATTGAATGATTGAATATGAGAAAAAGAGCAGTATTCTATATGTGCAAAGCACTGGTATGTAGAAATTTTGTGAGTAAGTAAGTAAGCAGTTAAGGAATTGTAGAATTTGCACGGTTGAGATGTTGAAAGATGCAAGTATTAAGAACTGAAGGAGTGAAGAAATGAGAAATAAGTGCATGGATGTTCATGTGAAAAGTTGATGAAGTGCTGAAATTTTGTGAGTAAGTAAGTAAGCAGGTATGGAATTGTAGAATTTGCATGGTTGAGATATTGAAAGATGCAAGTATTTAGAACTGAAGGAGTGAAGAAATGAGAAACAAGTGCAGGAATGCGCATGTGTAAAGCTGTTGAAGTGTTGAAATTTTGTGAGTGAGTAATTGAGCAGGTAAGGAATTGTAGAATTTGTGCGGTTGGGATGTTGAAATGTGTAAGAATTAAGAGCATGGAATGGTAAAATTGAACCATCATAGTTGTAATAATACAAATTTCCTCAAGTCTTAGCGTTTCAGTGTTTGAGGCTGCACAATAATGCAAAAATCAATGTGAACTGAAGGAGTGAAGAAATCATGCAAAAGAATCAAGCAAGCGGAGGTATATGGTCGACGCAGTCGGGGACGACGGAAGAAAAGATTGGAGGACGTGATACAACAAGACCTGAAGCTGCTCAAATTGAAGAAAGAAGACACCGGAAGCAGAGACAGGTGGAGGAGAAGGATCCGAGTGGCTGACCCCTCGCCAGAGGGAACAAATCTAGCCCGAAGAGAAAGAATAATGCAAAAATCATGGAATGAAATATTGAAGAAGATTGGGAGTATGAGGGTTGGATAGTAGTAGGCTATGGAATGGCAAAATTGAGGTTTGAAAGTTAAAATGTTCGATTTTCCCTAAATAATTAGCGCTTCATAGTGTAGGATTCATTGATGAGAAATGAATGGATGGATGGATGGATGAAGGAAGGGAGGATAAAGTTGAGTCATTATAGTTACATTGTTCGAATTTTCATCAATACTTAGCGTTTCAATGATTGAGAATGAATACCTTTACATGAATGTGTGGAAGGCAGGGGCTATTTTAAGGAATTTTCTCAACTGCACATAAATGACGTATTTTGAGACTGGACATAAGAAAGTCCTTGACCAGGGATTTGTCCCCTAAAGCTGAAGCAGCTTTTGGTGAGCGCTCGTTAATAAGCTGGTGCTTTGCGCTTGGCCTTCGATTGGAGCTTTAGATGTTTGAATATTAAGATTTTCCGACTTTATAAAAATTCACATTAAAGATCAAAATCAATTGTTATGACAATGTTTGACTCAATGTTCATCATGGCAAAATCTCCAAATGAATTAACGAATGGAATCAACTCGACGTTCTTAGACGTTTAGACTTTTCAATATCCTTAATCGACTAGAGATCTCTTAAAGATCCTCTGCTGTTGCTGGAATTGGAAAGATTGTTAAGTGTAATAAAGTTACATGGTCCTATTTTCCTGGACACTTCCAAAGTTTCGCTTTTCGCTATTAGGCCTATGCAAGGGTACGTCCAAATGTTGCTTTTCTGCTCTGAAACTCTGGTCATTAACATCAACATGATATTGTTTTGCTAAAGCTAAAGCTAGCAGACAAGATGAGACATTTCCCCAATAAATAGAGAATCTTTGAGCTAATTTCAAATTTTTTATAAAATATAACCCACTAACTGCAAAATACGATGTAGGACCGATAAATAACATTAGCAAATCTCCCAAATGGTCATTATTGATCGAAAGACCTATACTGACACCCACATCAACACGAATATGTACTGTTTAGGCTAATAGCAGTTTTAACCAGGAGCCGCGTCGCCGATCTACATGTAAATGATATTTTCCCACACCATGACTTGGCTTAGGGTACGACTGCTGGAAATTTTATATGCTACAAGCTCTGGTGTCATTCATTCACGAGAACCAGAATGTGTGTGTGTGAACATAGCCGCAGACTTGGTCCTGGGTTTGTGGAAACGAACGAGCGACCGACCGAAGGACAATAATTTCCAATGCACGAGCACCTAGCTGGGTAGGGGTTTTGGAAGGTGGTGTACCAATCTCATTTTCAAATTTTGTTTAATTTCCACACTGCACTGGTGGTATTCTAAGTTGTAATTTAGCGAGGTTGCTCATCATTTCAGTGCTGATAGTCATGGTTTAGGACATTAATAAGTGTCCCTATCCATTGTTTAAATATTTTTTACAACATTATAATGACAACTTTTAGACTGCGATCTTAAAAAAATTGCTCACAAATTTCACGCAAAAAAGGCATGGTTTGAGACTTCAATAAATGCCCTTCCCCATTGTTTACATTTCTGAATTTCCACACTGTAACTGTCATCTGAACAAAATTGCTCTTTTTAAATGCTGACAGCTATGGTTTTTAAAGTTTAGAGAGTCTCCTTCTTATTGTTTATTTTTTTTATTTGCACGCTGTTGATCTGGCATTTAAAGCTGTGATTTTAAAAATTGCTCATAATTTCTTTTCTCGTACATCGTTTGAAAAAAAAGTAATTTTCCCACTGTTGTAATAGCATTTTAAGCTGTTACCTTGACAAATTCAATCATTATTTTAGTGCTCAGAGACGTGGTTTAAGACTTGAATAATTCCCTCTACCTGTAGGCCTATCTTAAATATTTTTATTTACACAACGTAATGGTGGCAGTTTAGGCTGTCATTTGTATAAAAATTAGTAATTATGGACAAGCAGTGTATAACACCGTAGAAATCTATAATAATGTTTGTGATAATATTTCTGAAATATTTGGGGGATATAAGATATAAGCATCTCCGTCACCACCACAAGTTCCGGGTTCCGTTCCTCGATCCTATCCCATCTAAGTCTACACCCCTGTGCGAGATGCTAGTTCAAAAACATAGGCCTACGTGTATCTTTCAGATTCTGAGGATGGTAATTTTTGGATGGGATCACATAATACTCAAAAAGGGTGCGTGTAATATGGGGATATATGTAGAATTTGGAATAAAATTTGAGTAGGCCCTATGCATTGACCTACAATCCTATATCATATATGTATTATTGGATAGCCTGTGGGGCTGAAAGGCTAGCTCAGTCTGGATGTCTGCCTGATTAATTCTTTTCTTTTCATCGCCTGTCTCCATGCAGTTAGATACTTGGGTTGTTATATTATAGTAGACTATTTTGCTTTATGCGTCTGACTGTCTACGTTCCTCCTGCTTCAGCTTGTCAGAGTAAGCAGCAAAAGCTGGAGAAAGTAGACTACGATGGCCAAGAAGTTGTCATTATGGTATAAAGGATAACCCCGGCCTTTACAACTTTATCAGGATATCAACCTACAGCAGGCCTTGAATCTGCATCCGCCCATACATTTAGCCTACTGCAAATTCTTCTGTCTGCAGCCTATGTGTGATTTTTAGCAGAACCTTGTCTTCGATTACATCACCCATTTTCCCCGCTCTTACTTCATGCACACTGGTGACCTTCGCCGTATCGGTCTAATTAATGATTGACTTGAAAACTGCATGTAATTACCATATCTATTATAGTTCACGCCAAATTTCAACAGGCCTGCTCTTTTCCTGAACATAAATATCACCCAAATAAACCACCTCAAAATGTTCACTTTGGGCTGTTACTATCATGTTTGTGTCAAACTTTTTACCCCTACCTTAATTCTCGTCGGTTCACGCAAATAGGCAAAAAGTAACTGCACAAGATATGATTTTCAACTGCACAAATCTCTTTCCCAACTACACACTTTGTGTCCAGCTGCACGTTAAAATAACCCCTGGTGGAAGGAGGTAGGGAGGGAGGGAGATTTTAGTCGCGTGTAATAAAGCCATTGCCCGAGGGCACAACACACAGGCGTCATTATCGAGATCTTAATCACCTGGTCGTAAAACCATTACCCGAGGGCACATCATTAGCGAGATCTTAATCACCTGGTCGTAAAATTGTTACCCGAGGGCATAACACCTGCGTCATTAACCAGATCTTAATCACCTGATCGTAGAACAATTACCCGAGGGCACAGCACACCTGCGTCATTATCGAGATCTTAATCATCTAGTCGTAAAACCATTACCCGATGGCACAGCACACCTGCGTCATTAGCGAGATCTTAATCACCTGGTCGTAAAACCATTACCCGAGTGCACATCATTAACGAGCTCTTAATCACCTAGGTATACACACAGACGGGCAGGCGGACGGACGGACAGGCAGATGGACAAAGAACAATAGGTATTTAGTATGTGTGACTGATGGGGGCGTGACTAATGACCTTTTAGTGGGTTTTAATGGGTTTTTAATTGCTGACCCAAACCCTCAGTCGTCCTACTACTTTTTTACATTCATGTATTGTGTTGTACATAGAGTGGCTAAGTGAAGTCAAAGGGAGACGTACGATTATCGTAGAGGATTTTAAACCAGCTATGTGAAGTTTTTGATAGGGCAAAACTGTCAGTGACATGGAAGTGAATGTTGGTTAAAGCAGTGGCGTAGACAAGGGGGATTCGGGGCTAAGACCCCATTGGCCATTGAAACAAGTTTTTTAATGGCTATTTATCCACCTAAATAAGAAAAACAAAACAATTGCTTGTGTTGTTTTTCTTACTTTATTCTCTTTGTTACTTTATTCCCTTGTTATTTACTGTAATACTGTTTGGTTGACATCAGAAAGGGCAGGCCCGGCCCGGCCAGGCCATAACCCACCCCCCCATGTAAATTCCTGGCAAAGCCACTGTATTGGAGTAGCAAAGGTAGACAAACTGTGATACATCGTAATTATAAACAACCTACTGTCTCACTGAACATCGCAATGCCAACAATGCCAACGAAACCAAGGCTTGGTTATGTAAAAAGGTCACCTGTCTTTGTCGTCTTTTAACAGCTTGAACACTGCAAAGCACGTCTGATAACACGCGGTATTCAACGGCATTGGCACGAAAGGCGTTAGCTAACAATGAGTGAATATTGCTGTTCAGTTGCTTTTAGGGGAATTTTACTGTTTTCAAATGCTATTTTACTGTTTAATGATAATATAAAATATAAAGGCCTTGGGTTTTTGTGATTATTTTGCTGTTTCATAGTTTAAAAACACTAACATAATAAATATTATGGATGCAACGTTTTGTTTGTTAGCATCCGCAAAGCAAGCAGACAGTCTGTCAAGAAATAGTCTGGACTGCTGTAGCGGCAATCCTTATCTTTCTGCCAAAGGCCTCTTTGCCGGCAGATGGAGCTGAAACGATTTTCATCACACAGAGGATCGTGCTATCCGCCCAAGGCAAAAATCGCTGTCCAGAAGCCTCAATGTCCGGACCCATGAATGTTTTGACGGCAAGGTCTCGCCTGGACTGTGCCAGAAAGTGCGCCTCAAGGGAAGGCTGTCTCCATCACGCTTTCCACAAGAACAACGGGAGCTGCTATATTTACTATTCAACCCCAGCCAGCCTATCGCCCGCTGAAGATTGCAACTTCATGGTGGCAAGTAGATTTTCAGCGCTCATCTCGTCATAAGGCGCTATTTTGAAAAAGAAATCAAACTTTTACTCAAGAAAACATCATAGTATATTTATTAAAATTTAATCAAAGTGAAGGCCAGAGATTGCTAATTGGACAGTGTGTATGAAGGCCATAGCCTATATGCATATAGACTACTTGTGTGTGTGTGTGTTTGTGTGTGTGAGTGTGTGTGTGCGTGTGTGAAGTATGGTCTACACACTTAATTACCAACTTGAACGCTGTAGGTTGTATAATTACTGGGTGGGCCAAAAAAGACCTATGTTTTTGCCAATATCTTGGCCAGAAGTAAGAATTTCGAAATGAAATCTTACAGTCTTAAGGATAAAATTATTCATACTTACTACTTAGCCTACACATGATGGCCAGATTTCGTTAAAATATTTCATATAGAACAAAAGTTATACCGGGTATCACTTTTAGTGAAGCCACCCACCTTTTTTAACGATTCAAGCAAAAAAAGTAGCACAAACACGATTTTATTTAAGTCTCATCTCAAATAACGGTTGTCAAATGAACTTGATAGTGCTTCACAACTTGTTTTCAAGTGCCCACCACCAGTGCCAACACTTCTTTTGAGTCTCGTTGAAATTTTCTTGATGGCCCTGTTGATGCGTTCCAAAGGTATATCTTCCCATATCAACTCCAACGCGCTCATCAATTCTCTTACCGCTCCTGGTTTTGGTTGTAAATTGTGATATTTCTCCAGCATAGCTCTCCGCAATTGATTAGCAATCCATTCTGTTCAAATCCAGAGATTTGCGGCCATTGGCTTTCTCAATGAAACCAGGACAATCGACATTGAATTGATCTCTTTTTCACGGCAAATCTCTTAACTCTCAGCTTAACTCTACTTTTTAAGCTCTCAATGTTTATCAGAGTAAACGTTGCTCATAGCCTTATATCTCCATGAACTTGCTCAAGAGATGTCTGAATACACATCTTGTCTGTCAACGTTGCACTCTAAACAGACGATAGGCCTATATAAATAGGCCTATATATATATATGTATAGGCCTATCGTCTGTTTAGAGTGCAACGACATGGCTATATATACAGGGTGGCGCAAAATAAACCGGACTATTAGTTGTTGCAATTGCATCGCTTGAATAATCAAAGTAATTATCGCCTTAAAACTATCATTAGACAGAAATGACACAGAAAAATGGCATTGGTTTGGCATTTAATATAACATTGAATGAACTGTAAGAAATTTCAGTCAAAGTGATGTTCAATATGTCCTCCGTTTGCTGCGATAACCAATGATAATCGCTTGCGAAACTGTCCAATAGCCCGGTTGATAGTGTCCTCGCTGATTTCGTCCCAGCATGCGGTCAGAACTTCTTTCAAATGTTCAATATCTCGAATTCTCTGCCTGTAGACAAGCTGCTGAAGCATTCCCCAGATGGAATAGTCTACGGGATTCAAGTCCGGACTGTTCGGTGGCCAATTTTCTGGTTCAATAAAGTCTGGAACGTGAGCAGTGAGAAAAGCAATTGCTTTTCGTGAACGATGAGCAGGTGCTTCATCCTGCTGGAATGTGAAATTGTGACCAGAGTGAGCTATAATGGCTGGCAGTAATCCTTGATGTAGGACGACGTCACAGTAACAGGAACTGTTAACTTTTGCTCCTCGTTCAACGAAAACTAACGACGATTTCCCCAGCTGCGACACGGCAACCGAAACCATGATGCTCTGTGAGAAGTGCTTCCGACCTTTCAGCAAGCGTTCTCGTTTCACAGCTACGTTGGCGTATACACTCGATCATTCTGTGGATTGGTTGGTGTTTGGACTGTCTAATGATAGTTTTAAGGCGATAATTACTTTGATTATTCAAGCGATGCAATTGCAAAAACTAATAGTCCGGTTTATTTTGCGCCACCCTGTATATAGGCCTATATGCGCATCTTTTCGAAATACATTCCGCCGTTTAAAAATGTATATACGTATGATGAATATTATGTTAATACCTATTAGCGTTTAGTGCAACAGGCACCTTCATTCACTCATTCCAGATATTTTAAAAAGCGCCTCTTCAAATGTACTCAGAGACACTCCAAGCCCAGCCGCGGCTAGAGATAGAGGTCTTGAACAACTGATAGAAAGTAGGCAAATTATTCTGTGGCATTTATCGGAGCGCAAGAGTCAGCCCATTCTAACTGGAGGGGCAAACAGCTGAGAAGGCTCGATTTTGTCTGACCCAGAAGCGGATTCGATGTACCAGGAGTTCCCCTTAGCCGAAAAGCGCAAAGCTCGACGGGAGGCTAAGTGGGAGGCAGGGTTCCATAGGTGAGATAAGTAAGGCGGAGCACTGCCAGTGAAACACCGCCTACGATCGACTGTTTTCCTATTCTATAATAGAAGATGCGGTGCGATGCAAAGAAGTCATTGCGAAACATCACGCTTAATAATAATAGACAGAATCTGGGTCAATTTTGAGTTGGCTGAGCAGCAGAACGAAGAACCCGGTACCCGATATTGTTTATACTGTATCCTTACCTTAGATTCCCGTGCCGGGCTGTATATCGGGCAACGCGGCTTCTATATTCTTCTCTTTTCATCGCCACATCTACAGCATCCTCCCATGTCATGTCCAGACACTGTAGATCCTCTTGTTTTTACTCTATGACCTATAGGCCTACTATTAATATCCAATAGTAGCATAAAGTTCATTAGCTATAATTATTTAAGAGCAGGTGCGATCAGCAGAGGTAAGAGACTGCGATAACCTGTAGACTGAACAGCACGTGACTCTAGTCTCTACAAACTTTTTAAATGCGTTCAGTACCGTCAAGGGGCGGATACAGGAATTTTAGACTTTTAGAAGGGGGCCGAATTTTCGATGACATTTGCCAGAAAAAATAATCTGATGACTTTTTAATCGTTTGGTCGAAATGTCTAGAAAATATACCTGTTTTCCCAGTCAAAATAACTTATGACCTTTTGTTTTTTAGTCATCAGTCGTCTGGTCAACGTAATAATTTTTTATCTCTCTGCAAGCAACAATAATAATTATACTTACTATGACCTCTCTAGTCTCTAGTAGTCGTCGTAGCCAGGTATCCTACTATTAAATTTTCTCTCTCGCTGCATTCATTTTTAATGCTTGCTGAAACCAAATGGGAGGCACGTCCTATGCACTTTTGAAATGGGGGGGGGTATAGTCGGATTGCCCCCTGCAGGGATCTGCCCCTGGTACTGTCCGCAGTACCGTCCTTACACCGAAATTGTCTTAATTCAACATGCCTTGCCTTGCCTTCAACCTTCCTCGACACGAGGGTTGGTCGCATTTTGGACAGTTCCTCTCCATCCTCTCCTGTCTTCGGTTGCTCTCAACAATTCTTCTGTTGATAATCCCGTCCATTCACACATGTTGTCCCACCACCTCTTCCTAGGTCTTCCCCTTGATCTTGCTCCCGGAATCGTTCCTTGCATAATCTCCTTCTCTAAGCAGTTTCCATGTTTCCTCATGATGTGCCCGAAGTATGACAACTTCCTTCCTTTAATTGACTCCAGTAGACTCCTTTCTACGCCAGCCATCTCCAGAACCAATTCATTTGTTTTCTTCTCAGTCCACGATATTCCGAGGATTTTTCTTATGCCTTTCATTTCAAATGCCTTTATTCTATCTTCATCACTCTTTTTAATTGTCCAACTCTCACAACCGTACACCATCACTGGCCATTCAAGCGTCCTCATTAACTTTAACTTTGTAGATAATTTGATGTTATGGCTTTTCCACAGTTTCTTCAGATCTGCACTTACGCCATGTCCTCTCGCGATTCTTACTCTTATCTCCTTGCTACACTCAGCCTCTTTTGTTATGAGTGAGCCTAGGTACACGAATGTGTCCACTTGCTCTATCATGATGTCCTGCACTTTGATGTTACATTGTTCTCCTGACAGCGCCATACACTTTGTCTTCCCCATGTTGATCTCCAGACCTTTCTTTCGACCTTCTCTGTCCAAGCGAGACACCAGATCCTGCAGTTCTGCTTCTGTGCTTGCCATTAGCACTATGTCGTCCGCGTACCTTAAGCTTGTTACCCTTCTTCCTCCAATTTGAATGCCTCCTGCATACCCTTTCAGTGCTTCCCTCATGACCATTTCTGATAGTATATTAAACAAAGATGGCGAAATCACACACCCCTGCCAATCACCCCTTCTTATCCTGAACTCACTCGACATTACACCGCCAATTTTTACTTTTGCTGTCTGCTTCAACATGCCAAAATTAATAACAAAACTATCAGCAATTAGCACAGTCGGAATTACTCAACGCGGTACGGTGGGCGCTTTTCTCGGCCAGCTCATTCCAACCTGGTCCACGGATCTGGCGCCGGTCCATCGGCGCATGCAGTCCACAGATATGCATCAGCAGGATAAAATCCTTAACATACAATGTCATAACTCATCTTCACTGCCTCGATGCGAAATGTTCTGACAACGGAGCTCTTTGCAATCGAGACCTACATGCCTCACCAAGGACCAATTTAAACTCACTCCAAATAAGCCACGGAAGATGGTGTTCAAACGGGGGATTAATGGGCCATACTCCTTCTGCTACTTCGAGGTCTGAGGATGATTGACTCCGTGTTGGTGCTCGGCTACTAACCATCAGTTGTGACTCACGGGCTTCGTTGCGTGTCAGTCATGTCCTGAGTTCTAGCTCTGCCTCCACTGACGCCTTGAGCGTTCAGAGAGCTCACGCACTGTCATCTGCAACCGCCCTCTCCAACTTCGCCATAGATACAATTACAGCGCGCCTTCTCTATACGCCGCCACAGACTGATGGGGCCTAACATCAACATCAGACGATCGGTAAAAAAACTAGCGTGCTTTCTTATAGTAAGATGCAGCGTCTGGACATTCTGTCTCCTGACTTAATGATCGTTGAGGTTCTCGCTTGCGACTTTGAAGAACAGCTGTTGCGAGCCGTGTTGCTACTTAACTCGCACGTCCTGCATTGTTTGTTCTCACTTAGGGTCCATTCTCCATAGGCAAATTGAATATTATCCTATAATTATAGCCTGCATTCTCGCCATCGCAACTTCGAACACCCAGTAGCGGAGCCAGACATTTTTTGTGGCCAGGGCATAGCTATTGCAGTCATACAAGTGACCAGGGCAGAGGGTGAGTCGAGTGCTGGGTAGTACGGGCTTACATAGGCCCATAATTTTGCGCTATACCGTGCTTGCCATAAATCATACACCTTACAAAATTAGACTGCATGGTTGATCAGAGGATCAGATGAGCGAAGTCATAAAACCGAAAAAATTTGACATTTGGAAAGCAAATCTTATAAATCTTATACAGGGTGGGCCGGTTTTTGTCAAATATCTTGGCCATAAGGTTTAAAAAATATATCAAACTTTACAGGCCTAAAGACAATTCATTTTACGCACAGTGGCCAGATTTCACCACAATATTCAAACAGAACAAAAGTTACATCATTTTTAGTGAGACCGTCACTGCTTATCAGATAAAGCGGTGATTATAGCTTTTTCCCCAGGACCTTGCTCATGAAGTGTATGAATCCAAATTTTGTCTGCCATTAACACATTGTGCGTTTTAATTTGATAGAATTTTCGATTTGATTATTTTAATAACAAAATTATTAAACTGAAAAATTCTTTTATAATTTACCAACCGACAGTCATCTTGCTAAATGATGCCACAGCGACGTGCAGCTATGCTGGTAGGTATACCTGTTTATTTTCTAAATAGTAATAATATTAATAATAATAATAATAATAATAATAATAATAATAATAATGATAATAATGATAATAATAATAATAATAATAATAATGATAATGATAATAGTGATGATGATAATAATAATAATAATAATAATAATAATAACAATAATAATAATAATAATAATAATAATAGGGCCGTTCCATAGGGTCGTTCCAGACTGTGATTTTATATTAGGCGGTAGTGTAGTCCCTGAGGTATCCTGTATACCTCGGGGCAAAAAAATAATAATAATAATAATATTATTATTATTATTATCAGTCGCCCTGCAAATCGGAAACTCTGTGTCGATTTTGGGAACAACTGACTCACACAGTCAAGACACCTGGAAGTCTTGGTCTGAATGACTACGTTGCCTAATGTTCAAAAGCAGCATAGACATTGGCATGTAAATGACTTTGTCATTGTCTTTGGAAAATAATAAATGCGTGTTATAATAATAATAATAATAATAATAATAATAATAATAATAATAATAATAATAATAATAATAATAATAATAGTATTATTAATAATAATAATAATAATAATAATAATAATAATAATAATAATAATAATAATAATAATAATAATAATAATAATAATAGTAATAATATAGTAATAATATTGTCTCCGGATAATTTTTTGAAATCCCGAGGGATCTGAGATACCTCGGGTAAAAAATAATGAGAATAATAATAATAATGAAAATAATGCTTTTTCTGTCAATAACATGTTTATTTTTCACCAATGATTTGAGATGTTACTCAATAAAATCGTTTTTTGTTACTTTTTACTGGCTCGTGTTTTTGAATCGTCAAAAAAGTAGGTGGTAGCTTGCTAAAAGTGATACAACTTTTTGAAATATTTTAATAAAATCTGGACATCATGTGTAAATATGAATTGGCTTTAAGCCCGTAAAATTTCATTTAAAAATTCCTAATTTTGCCAAGGTATTGGTAAGAAACCTAGGGATCTTTTTATGGCCCGCACTGTAGACTAACCTCACTGACTTAGTGAAGCACCGCAAATCCTCTTTCGAGTAGCATTTCGAAAGCAAAAAGTTCAGCAAATAACGTTACTGAGTCAGGTATATATGCCTATTGTTGAAGCAAATGCTTACGCTTCATTTGAAAAACAATAAAGCGGCAGTTGGGCCTATGTTGTTATAATACCGTATGCAGTTGTAAACTTTTTACTTGCCAGAGAGCGGACGGACGTGAACAGTAAGAAACAATATGACCGAAAAAATTCTGGCAGGGCAACATTTCTGGCCAAGCAACGACCAGGGCAACGACCAGGGCAAAGCCTTTTTTACCAAGGCATTTGCCCTGCCATGCTCTGGCGTAGCGCCGCCACTGCGAACACACCAGAAATATCAAAGAAGCTGCACTTCCCGGGTAGCCTACTCTAAAGATACAGACACTCGACCATGGCACGGTCCTCCTTGCACTCCATAAAAGACCCCCCCTACGGTTTTTTGCAAATATCTTGGCTATTTTTGTACAGTCGTTAAGGAAATTCATATTTACGTACAATGGCAAAATTGCACGGAAATATTTCATACAGAACAAAAGTTATATCACTTCTAGGGATACCACCCACCATTTTTCCTCTTACTATTCGATATGCCGGCTCAGTGTACTCTTTTAAATCCATGCTAAAAACATACTTGTTAGATAGGGCTTATCCCGCATGTTAGTTGCTTTGTAAGGCGCCCTTGTAACGGCTGTGTTACTGCGCCATATAAATTGTCGTAATTATTATTATTATTATTATTATTATTATTATTATTATTATTATTATTATTATTATTATTATTTATAATAAATATAATTTATTAAACGCATCAATTTTGTTACAAGAAACTGCATGAAAAGTTGCATTGTTCTGGAATTATCGGTCCTCATCACCTAACAACTGAGTGAATGAATGTGCCGCGAAATGCTACTGCGTTGCATCTTTGCGTGCAAATTGAGAGGCGCTGGAAAAGGTGCGTGGTTTCGAGTGAGTTTCCAGTTACAATTGATAAACGTCGGCCTAGTTCATTTAAAAAATCTGAGCCTGATTTGTTAATGGGACCCAGTGTTTCCAGAGCAATTGGGATAAAGTCATGTGTTGCGGGAATGCTCGCAAAGTTCAGATCTTTACGAGTTGCTGCCACTTCGGCCGCGCCGCCGGGTGTAGTTGATGTTACGTGGATGTACGAGGCGGCACAAGTGTGGATACTAGTGGCGTCCCAGGCTATGTATTTGCCTCGCGCTCACGGGATCAACGTCGCGCCATCAGGGCGCTTGCCGTCGGTTCGGAACAGGCCAGGCGTTTCTTTCCTCTAGGAGTATCAGCTCTCTGGAGGACCCTCCAAATGATGTCATTAATAGCAAAGTGTCTGCTGGCTCGCCCCGCAGATTGCTTGCAGACAAGACCGTGGTGTCCTCCTTGGTCCGCCAACTCACCACATTGGCACTACCATGGTGTGGCTCGTTGATAATTAATCCCAAGCGCAAACCAATCGCCACCCTGAATGCCTCGTTACTAAGACCAAGTCCACGTGAAATTATGGGCACGGTGGCCATCCAATCTCCGGCGTGTGGGGATGTCACTGCCCCGGGTCGGGCCCGGTTGAAAGGGTCGCTGAGTGAGGTCCAAGCATTCAATTTAGCTCTTTCGATCAAAGGTCTGTCCCAGATCTGCTGCTTGGTCAACGCAGTCTCATCTCCACTCGGATTTGATGTTATGCGGGACCGCAAAATTTCCTCTCACATGTCATCCTTCCACTCACGGCTTCGGAGAATTGCAATCCCGAGATTTCTTGTTGATGCAGCTGACGCTAGGTAAGCAGAAGATGCCAGCATCGAAACCATTCTAATCCCAAGAACACCATCAAAATGGCCGACCTAAGAACGGATACTTCTGTATCTCAGCTTTCGATTCACATACAATTATCATCTTGCTGTCTAAACATACATAGTTAAGGGCAGGAATTTCAAATACAAACATAGCCTATCTGTTCACAGGATTCGTACCCAAGGACGTCAATTTTGCGGTAAAGTAAGAAGTTCCTACTTATTTGAAAATCAGCTGTTATGGGCTCATGGTTCGTCAAGTATAAATATAGGCTAGTATAATAATCCAAGCTATTTATTGCATCATACTATTCCTGAAACTTCTTATTGTGTTCATGCTCAATTGGCAAATAAAACAAGTTTTGGAATATGCGTAATTCAAGATATTACTGATGTTCTCACAAATGTGTATTGTGACATATTTAAATCCACATTTGGGGGCCTTTATCCAGACAAAGTACTGACCACAGAATTATACAACATCATCCACGTCATTCACGGTCGCATTGGCCTCTACACAGACAGAGACCAGTACACTGTAGAGTGTAGAGAAGCTTTCAAACATTTGCACTGTCCCCTACATCGCTTCTCACAGCCATATCTGAGCAGTTCTCGACAGGTACGAGCCGCTTCGGGAAGTGTTGTCCATGCACTTTACTTCCCAACCACCTTCAATCATTTTCAGCCACCCCTATTGACCAGGACATGGTAGTTTAGGAGCAGCTATGAAAATTTCTGCCCAAACGTGACCTGCTTGGTAGGCAACTCTCTTTGTGTGTGTTCCACCAGAGCAGCTTGAGTTGGTGGAAGGTCATCTTTCTGTGCGAATAGTTGCTTCCTTGCCTCATTCACCTTCTCCTCACCACTAGCACGATCGAACAGAAAAGCCACAAAACGCTCACTTAGGCTACATCGAGCTGCTCATAAACAGAGCTGGCAGTTGATGCTAAGGTGCAGAAGGCTGGGGTGACGTCGCTGAATGTCTTCCAAACGTCCCAGACAGTCCTTTTTCCGCGGCTAGCAAAAAGGATGATAATGTGTCACATCCGCTGAGTGCGTGTAGGAAGGGCAAGGCTACGCACTTTTCTGGATCGAGGTCACGCGCCATCTCATGGGCTGGTACATGTAGGTGTATGAAGCTTTTGCCTGAGGCAAAACAACCCACAGTTCATCCATGCTCAGCAGCTGAACCGCTGCTACGGCCAGCACCAACACGTCAAAGTCAGCGGTGCGTATCATCACCTTACGATAACCATGTTTGGTTGCAACGGAGACATGCAGAAAAATCCTTGTATCATCTTCCTCCTGAGTACACGGAGCAAGTCCAGTTGTATCTTTTCTTCTAGACAACTCACAATGTCTTACTTAGTTCCTAGCCGTAATTTGCCCATATTCGAGAGTGATGGTGGGTATGCCTGATTTTCGTGAGCAAAAACCTTCGTCCAGGTGACCACGTTTCCTGCACGTGTCTGACAGGAAGTGTACAACCTGGAGAATAGTGAACAGTAGGGTAGAGCAAGAAAAGTGTTTTCGTTTAAAATGAACTTTGGCATAACTTAAAAGGTTGCTCCAGGTCCTAAATGAAAGAGCTGAAGAAAAGTTGTATCAAATTTATTGCATCTAACTTTGCCGCCGAGCACCTGAAGTTTAGTCTACTTTCGCGGTTGCAAACCATGGCAAAAACACATACCTTGCAAATGCGAGAACTATGGTCATGGAGAAATAGACAGAAAAGAAAGAGAAAGGAAAGAGAACAACAAGAAGTATTATAAATCTCAAGGACTGTGTAAAGTATAGATGATACACCAGACAATGATTCTAGCTGTGACACAGTTGACTCCGATTCCACAGCATCAGAATCATATTGAGGACGTTTATATGCGATCTGAAGGAAAACATACTCTCGCTAAACCAAGTCACTCCCAGCTTTGCCAAGGGAATGTGACAGATATAGTTTCTCCAATGCAGAGTAAGTGGACTATTTAATGTGAGTGAAACGCATTGTCAGCATGTGAACATATTATGAAGCGTAATTAAGGACTTGTAACAAGTTTCTCTCAACTTTAATAATTCATTCAATTTTTTAAGTTAGAACAACGCATTGGGGACCGTCCATAAATGACGTCACGTAACTAGAGGGGAAGGGTCAGTGGTCGCACATCTATGACGATATGTGACGGCCCATTGCTAGATATCATGAGACTTTTGTTTCAACGTGCACGTGACGATGGAGTAAAAAGGAATTGCCTTAAACGTCATTTATGGACGGACCCTTGCTTGTGGCTCATGGATGTCGGAATTGCCAAGCAAATTAACATACTGTGCCATAAAATGTGGCTCACAATATTCCTATTTTTAAGCCTAATTACTATTTCAGATAAGAAAATAGTCAAATTTCAGCAGTGTCAATGCAATGCTCAATAGTACGGTATACACGAATAACTTCAGGGCCATGGCGGCAAAGTTAAGCAGCATGTCAGAAACAAAATTTCTATACCAGACACTATTATATGCATAGGAGCACCAAATTAATATATATATGCCAAACATGATCCTTTCTGGTCACTATGCCCTAGTGAACAGTCCTTCTTCACGGATGACAAATGGTCTTTTGCTCGCGACTTGTTCCGTACAGGTGGACGACTGAAGAGAGGGAAGTTATTTCTGTTTATTGGATCACTGACAGGTCACATTTGGTTATCGACACGTTCCTTGATAAGTGTTTTGTGCTGCTCTTGTCCAGTTTTCCCGAAGTGGCATATGGGGTTTATCACTGCTTGATCGGCCAGATCTCTGGTATCCAGGACAAGTAGATCATTGCTATCTTCAATAAATGTGTTTCCCATCTCCTCGATGACACTGCTGAGAGCCTTAACCTGATTGAAAAACTATGCCTTTTTATATATTTCACATATTCCAAAACTTGTTTTATTGCCAATGAGCATGAACACAATAAGAAGTTTCAGAAATAGTATGATGCAATAAATAGTTGGGCTTGGATTATACTTGACGCACCATGAGCCCATAACAGCTGATTTTCAAATAAGCAGAAACTTCTTACTTTACCGCACCATTGACGTCCTTGGGTACGAATCCTGTTAACAGAAACGTTTGTATTTGATTCAATTAAAATTCCTGCCCTTAACTATGTATGTTTAGACACCAAGATGACAATTGTATGTGAAGTGAAAGCTGAGATACTGAAATATCCTTTCTTAAGTCGACCATTTTGGAAAATGGCCGCCATTGAATCTCTGGTGACCATTTGCAATGGCTCTGTTGGAATCGTCGCCCCAAACTAAGTATGTTTGGACACCAAGATGACGATCATAGGTGTACTGTAGGCTGAGACATTGAAGTATCCTTTTTAGGTCGGCCATTTTGGAAAATGGCCGCCATTGAAGCCCTGGGAACATTTGCAATGGCTCTGTTGGAATGACTGTCTTTACCTATGTGTGTTTAGATACCAAGATGACGATTCTAAGTGTACTGAAAGCTGAGATATTGATAATCCGTATTTTGGTCGGCCATTTTGGAAAATGGCTGCCATTGAAGCCCTGGGAACATTTTCAATAGCTCTGCTGGAATGACTGACTTTACCTATGTGTGTTTAGATACCAAGATGACGATTCTAAGTGTACTGAAAGCTGAGATATTGATAATTTGTATTTTGGTCGGCCATTTTGGAAAATGGCAGCCATTGAAGCCCTGGATATATTTGTAATGGCTCTTTTGGAATCCTGGCCCCTAACCATGTATGTTTAGACACCAAGATGACGATTATAAGTGCACTGGAAGTTGAAATAATTCAAAATCTGTAAACCGGTCGGCCATTTTGAAAAATGGCTGCCATTGGGCCAGAGGTCAAATCTGCGATGGCCCTATAGCCAGATCTTTTTCTTATGACATTTTCGTAGTATTAACAAATTTCATGCTTGTATCACAAAGTGAACAATTTTTCACCAGGCCGCTCTATAATTATTGCTCTTGCTTTTGGTCGCAGATTGTGGTACTTTGCTACCTTGGTAGCCAAATATCAGCAGACAGCAGCTGTGACAAGGAAATAAAAACACGTATAGGAAAGGCAAATGCTGCATTTGGAGGGCTTGATAAGATCTGGAAGAAGAACGGATAAGCATAAGAACTAAGCATAAGAACTAAGATGCGCCTCTATATATATAATGCCGTAGTCTTGAGTACACTTTTGTATGGATCGGAGACATGGCCGATGACGGTGGCGAACAAAGGGAGACTGGAGGCAGCACATCACAAATGGCTAAGAAGAATCCTGCATGTGTCATGGAGGGACAAGATACCGAACAAAACTGTAAGAGAGAGGACGGGGCAGAAAGAAATGGAGCACATCTTCAGAAGAAGACGACTGAGGTGGGCGGAACACCTGTTCCGCATGGAGGATGAAAGAAGAGCTAGTCAAGTGATGTTGTGGAATCCTGGAGGGAAGAGGAGGAGAGGAAGGCCGACCTGGCCGAGAAAGAACTGGCCGGAGAGCATCAGGGAGGACAGAGAGGAATGGAGACGATGCGTTGCCCGATGTGCAGATCTGCACGGGATGGACTAAGTACTAAGTAAGTAAGCTCTCCACACGTAATAATCCATCGGGTTCCAATCTAGATATTTGGGAGCCTTTTGCTTTTCTCATTGAAATCTGCACAATTCATGAACGGCATATTTCCTGTCTCGTAATTTAACTCTTAACTTTTCTGTGCACTCACCGTTTATCAAAGTAAGCGGTGATTATGACTTTGCTCGTGAAGTGTCTCAATAAGGTTATTAAGGTGTACAGTTTGTCTGTCATGACACCTTGTCCATTTTCATTTTTTGGAGATTTGAATTTCATTGCCTTAACAACAAAACTATTACTTTGACAGATTCCTTATTTCAGAAATTTAGTTATTTATTTTAGAAATTTATATAGCGCCTTTTCAATGTAGGCTACTCAGAAGCGCTCCCGGCACAATCACGGTTTTTTAATAAAAACAGTTTTTAGATTCTTAAGGAGTGACCCGTGGGAATTAAGCGCAGTGTAACATGGAGTCCATTCCAAGTTGTAGGACCAGAAACAGAGAATGAACGACGATGTCGGATAGCAGTCCGTGAGCGGGAAACCAGAAACTCAGCTTGGTTCGCCGATCGATTGTCACCTTGCAAAGTGACTTCACAGTGACTTGCAGCTATGCTGATACCTTGTTTCGCTTCTAAATAATAATAATAATAGGCTTTCTGATAGCAATTTATTTGAGCTATGACTGAATAAACTCGTTTTTGTTACCTTTTGTTGCGTTACACTTTTGAATTGTAAAAAATGGGTGATATAATTAAAAGTGGTACAACTTCTTCTCTTGTTTTAAATGTTTGGTGAAATATGGCCAAAGGGACGTAAATATGAACTGCCTATAAACCTGCAAGATTTTATTTTAAAATTCTTACTTCTTGTCAAAATATTGGCATAAAACCGTATATGGGTCTTGTATTACCCACCCTATATACAGTTTTATATAATTTTTAGTGTGTAAATACTATATATAATTATGTATATTATACACAATATATATCTGAAGGTTCTGTTTTTGTGGCAATTTTAGAACCGCATTTTAAGCTAACTTCTAAAATAATTGACATAATTTTTAAGCAGATCAAACATAGGTCTACTTTTTTTTAACTTGTAACTTCTATTTCTAGAATGCCGAAGCTTTCGAAGGATGCTTGCCTAAAGGTTATTCATGCGTTTACTTTATTTTTGTAAATGAGCTTCTCATATGTTAGACCTTCTTGACAGGGCTTTAATACCTCACATGATCATAGCTATACACGACTTTCTGATATGTTCGGTTCCGATTTTATAATCATAAACATTTCTTTACCAATTTACGTTTCCAGCGTTCGACAACCTCATTTAAACTGATGCGGTGACTATTGTTGGCATTACTAATTATTATTTCTTAATTGTGCGAATTTGTGGTCAGTATTTTGATTGCTTTCATTGCTCTCATTATTTTAGTTACTGCTATTGCTATTATTAGAATGTCAACCTCTATTGTAGAAACTATTTAAGAAAGATAGTGTTGCGAAAAGTTGATTAGCCTGAAACAGAGATCAAGTAACGTAAAAGTTTAAGAAAATCTTTTTCGTGTTGCACTTTCAGAATCAGATTGTGTTTGATGTTGCGTAGCATTTTCAGTTGCAATGAGACAGTACAATAATATGTTAAGTTGGAAAATATTTGACACTTTAGTCAAGTGTAAGGCACTTTAAATCCAATCTTGTGCAGATTAGAAGTGATAATAAATGAATAAAAATTTAATGTAGTAATATTTTATTCAGCAACAATGCGCATGGATCCGAATGGTTGCAGTCTACCATTCCAGTACAAAAATAAAGAATACAATCAATGCATCCCTGAGACTAAAAATTCCTCGCCTCAATGCGCGACATCCGATGGACTGCTGGCTGATTGCGTAACTCCCCCGGGTGAGTAAATCTGTCATAATTATCCACAGTATATGTATATGTATATTCTACATTCAATGCAAGGCAGTGTGGGGGCGCGGTGGTGTAGTGGTGGCGTCGTTGCCGGAAGGTTCGAGGTTCGAATCTACCTCAAGTCGCCGCGTAGTGACCTTTGGCAAGTCCTTCACTCACAATTGGTCAGCGCTTCGGCGTGAAACTCCGATGCACTGTCCGCGCTGAAGTCGGGAGCGCCTCTGAGTAGCGGTTGAGGGCTGGAAGAGGCGCTATAACAAGTGCGCATACAAACAGCAGAAGAATGCGAACGCAAAAGAAACGCCGAAGGTGAAGTTGAAGAGTGCGAAGTTTCCAAAGAAGAAGAAGAAACAGAGGATGAAGGTGGAAATGACGATGATGATGACGATGATGATGACGACAATGAAGATGAAATTGATGCTGCTGCTGCTGCTGATGATGATGACGAAAAGAAGAAAGGAAAGAATAGAGGAAGGATTAGAAGGAGGAAGACAAAGAAAATAAGGTAGGATGATGTTGATACTGGTGATGATGGAACGATGGAGAATTAGAATTGATACTAAAATTAGAATTAGAATTGGAACCACAATTAGAATTAGAATTAGAAGAAGAAAAGAGGAAGAGGAAAAAAGACGAAGCAGAAGACGAAGAAGAAGAAGAAGAAGTAGAGGAAGAGGAAGAAGATGAAGAAGAGGAAGAGGAAGAGGAAGAAGATGAAGAAGAGGAAGAGGAAGAGGATGATGATGATGATGATGATGATGATGATGATGATGATGATGATGATGATGATGATGATGATGATGATGATGATGATGATGATGATGATGATGATGGTGGTGATGGTGGTGGTGGTGGTGGTGGTGGTGATGGTGATGGTGACGGTGACGATGACGATGACGATGACGATGACGAAGACGACGATGGCGACGATGGCGACGATGGCGACGATGACGACGGTGACGACGATGACGACGATGACGACGATGACGACGATGACGACGATGACGACGATGACGAGGATGACGACGATGACGAGATGACGAGGATGAGGATGACGATGATGACGATGATGACGATGATGACGATGACGATGATGATGATGATGATGATGATGATGATGATGATGATGATGATGATGATGATGATGATGATGATGATGATGATGATGATGATGATGATGATGATGATGATGATGATGATGATGATGATGACGATGATGATGAAGGATATAAGATAAGAAGAAAAGAAGAATAAGAGAGGAGGCATAAAAAAATGCAAGAGGAAGCGGAAGAAGAAAAAACAAAAGAAATTTAGATAAAGAGGATGAGGAGGATGAAGAAGAGTAGGAGGAAGAGGATGAGAAGAGAGAGGAGTAGGCGGAGGAAGAAGAAAGTGGAAAAGATGAGAAAAGAGAAAAGAACAAAATAAGATGACGATGATGAAGAAGGATAAGAGGAAAAGAAAAAGAGGCAGGGAGAGGAAGAGGAGGAGAAAGAAGAAGTCGAAGGAGGAAGAGAAGGAAAAGTAGTGGAGAAGAGGGATAGGTGAAGTGTAGAGGGACGTTGAAGAAGTAGAGAAACAGGAGTTACATGAGCAGAAAGAAGAGGAAGAAGAAGATTATGATGATGATGAAGAAGATGATTAAAAGGGTGTCTAGTCATTAGCGCGCCGACGTAAGCGTACCAACATACGCGCACCGACATAAGCGTGCTGACATACGCGCACCGACATATGCGCGCTGCAAAATTTGCTCGTCAAGTGCGCGTCGACGAAAGCGCTGCAGGATAGATTATAGGCCTACTGGCAAAGATGAAATTATTTTTCACAAAACAACAAAATTTCCTTTCATCAATCCAGCTTCTGTTGAGCAAGAATTAGTTTTTTCACTGCAGCTTCCATTTAATCACGAGTTATTTTTATCAATCCAGCTTCTGTTCAAACAACAGATTTTTCATCAACCTAGCTTCAATTTTAGGCAATAAATATTAGATTTGTCATCAATCCGGGTTAGGCTACTTTTAAGCAGGACCTCTTTTCATTAATCCAACTTCTATTTTGGCAAGAATTCTTTTTAAAAATCCAGCTTCTATTTAATCATGAATACATTTCATCAGCCTATATTCTATTTAGGCAACTATTTTCATTAATCCGAATTCTATTTATGCATGGCTTTCTTTTATCAATCCAACTTTATTTTTCCACATAACCATTTTCATCTATCCAGCTACCATTTATTTATGATTTGTTTTCATCAGTCCATTTTGTATGTTAGCATGAATTATTTCCATCAACCCAACTTACATTTTATTGGTATTTTTTCATCAGTTCAGCTTCTGTTTAAGCATCAATCGATTTCGTCTATCCAGCTTCCATTCAAGAACAACTGCTTAAGCTCGAATTACAATTATAGGCTATAACATTCGGGATCCGATCGGTCGCGCTCGACTGGCTCCGCTCCTATCTCAGTGCTCGCCAACAGTCATCAACAGTCTTCGACCGGGTTCTTTCGTCCGTCCGTTCCATCGTCTGTGGAGTCCCTCAGGGCTCCGTGCTCGGTCCGCTGCTTTTCCTACTCTACACCGCAGACGTGGGAGAGCTTGCCACGAGTCTCGGCCTGTCATCACATTTCTATGCCGATGACATGCAGCTCTACATGTCAGGACTTCCATCAACGGTTGTACACCAGCGGCAGCGAATGGAGCTTGGTATTGAGTGGATCGCAGAGTGGATGAGATCGAACAGACTGTGGCTCAACCCTGAGAAGACAGACTTTCTGTGGTGCGCAACTAGTAGACGGTGCATTCATCTTGACACCGGTGCGCTCAGCGTCTGCAGGGCTTCGATCACGCCTTCGACCTCGGTGCGTGATCTGGGCGTTGTGCTGGAGTCTGACTTGTCCATGAGGCGCCATGTGGCTTGGACGGTCAGCAGCTGTTTTTGTCAGCTCCGTCTCATCAGGAGCTGTATCAAGTCCTTGCCTTTCGAGGCCGCTAGAGCAGCTGTCGCTGCTTTCGTCATCTCTCAAGTGGACCGCTGTAACAGTCTGCTGGCCGGAACGCCTGCGTGTCTTTTGGACGGACTTCAATCGGTGCTTAATGCCGCGGCAAAGCTAATTTGTAATAGGAGAAAATACGATCATGTTACACCACTCCTACGCGATGTCTTGCATTGGCTGCCTGTCCCGTTCCGAATTGAGTTCAAGCTCAATTTGCTGGTATACAAATCGCTTCATGGGACAGCGCCTGAATGCATCCGCGACTACTGTTCTGAGACCCATTCCTCCGCTTCCGGGCTGCGACTCAGGTCGCTTTGGAAGACCGACCTTCGTGTACGGAGGATGAGGACACGTTTCGGCGACCGCGCATTCTCGGTTGCTGGTCCCAGATGCTGGAACAGTCTTCCACCGGACATTAGATTGGCCACCTCAGTGGACTGTTTTAAAACAAAGCCTAAAACCTATCTATCTATCTATCTATCTATCTATCTATCTATCTATCTATCTATCTATCTATCTATCTATCTATCTATCTATCTATCTATCTATCTATCTATCTATCTATCTATCTATCTATCTATCTATCTATCTATCTATCTATCTATCTATCTATCTATCTATCTATCTATCTATCTATCTATCTATCTATCTATCTATCTATCTATCATCTATCTGTCTGTCTGTCTGTCTGTCTGTCTGTCTGTCTGTCTGTCTGTCTGTCTCCATCTATCTATCTATCTATCTATCTATCTATCTATCTATCTATCTATCTATCTATCTATCTATCTATCTATCTATCTATCTATCTATCTATCTATCTATCTATCTATCTATCTATCTATCTATCTATCTATCTATCTATCTATCTATCTATCTATCTATCTATCTATTCATCTATGTAATTTATATAGCGCCCCTTCAAGGAGTCTACCCAGAGGCGCTTCCTACCCAAACCCGGTCCAAAAGAAAAGTCTTGAGCAGTCTATAGAAAGAGCCAGACATGTTCCGAGGGTGGGAACGCAGGTTAGAGGGAGGTCATTCCAAGCGGAAGGTCCAGTGACCGAAAATGCCCTGTTCTGCCTAGTGGCAGTGCGGGCATAAGGAACCATAAAGTCACCTCTAGAGGCCGAGCGCAGAGATCGGCGACCCATAGCAGTTGAGGTCAAGGTGAAGAACTCACAGAGATAGGGAGGTGCTGTGTCCAAGACGCAGCGCCAAGCAAAAGAAGCAACCCTGAAATGAATGCGCGACTGAACCGGAAGCCAGTGTAAGACATCACGAATATAGTCAGAAATGTGGCCAAACTTAGGGACGCCACCCACCAAGCGTGCAGCCGCCCGCAGGACCCCTTCCAATCCACTTAAACGAACCTGAGGAAGGCCAAAGTAGAGAGACGAACAGTAATCCAATCGATTAGCAATAAAGACATGGACCAAGGTGGAAGCGGAAGAGGAAGACAGAGAGCGAGACACGACTCGCAGCTGACGCAAATGGTAGTAACAAGAGCGAGTCAAAGCCTTGAGATGATCAACAAAAGACAGCTCCGAGTCCAGGACGATACCCAGATTGCGCACAGATGTGGAAACAACAAAGATGGGGAATTCAGAGGCTAGAGACCCCAGATCAATCTTACCCAGCTGTTGACGAGTTCCAAGTCAGATATATTGGGTTTTAGAAAGGTTTAAGCGGAGTCGGTTGGATGACATCCAAGCAGTAAGACAGTCAGTGGCATGTGACATAAGTCGGACGGCAGAGGAAGCTTGGGACGCTGTTTCTGTTTGCACAAAGAACCCTGCGAAACAATGAAATTTGAACTAGCTATCTGTTTGCTAAGGCGTACCCCGCAGTTGGCCGTTTGTGAGGCGCCCTTGTAGCGGTATGGCCGCGTTACGGCGCCATATAAATTGTCATTATTATTATTATTATTATTATTATTATTATTATTATTGTTATTATTATTATTATTATTATTATTATTATTATTATTATTATTATTATTATTATTATTATTATTATTATTATTATTATTATTATTATAACTGTCGGATTATATCATTGTTACAAAGGCAATGTGGATGAGAAACAGATGGCGTTCCCCCGCGCGTTCCCCCGCTGGACTGCCACCGAGATTCTTTGAAGAAGGTAACTCGTCTCGAGTCTGTCCTGAGTCGCCTCGGTCAACCTTCGTCCCAGGTCTAAAACAAAGTCCAGTCCCTCCGAGCTCCAAGAACCACCGGACTCCAATGCCACCGCCACGAAGGCATGTGTCCGAGTGACTGCGGCGTACTTTGTTCTTTTGGCGACGGCTGCCTGGTTTGCGGCCTCGCCCGCTCCTGCTGATGTTGCTGCCAGATGCGATGCCGCAAAGGTGTCTGACACTGTCACATCCCAAGTGAGACATCTCCCACATGACCAGGGAATAAGCGTCACACCGTCCGGCCGCTTTCCATCCTCCCTGGTGAGCCCTAACGGCTCCTTCTGCGATGGAATATTCGCTCTTCTTAAGGCGCGCCATATGATGTCATTCAGCATATTGTGGCGTTGTTGTCTGCCCAATATTATTATTATTATTAACATTATTGTTATTATTATTATTATTATTATTATTATTATTATTATTATTATTATTATTATTATTATTATTAATAATATTACTGCTACTACTACTACTACTACTACTACTACTACTACTACTACTACTACTACTACTACTACTACTACTACTACTACTACTACTACTACTACTACTACTACTACTACTACTACTACTACTACTACTACTACTACTACTACTACTACTACTACTACTACTACTACTACTACTACTACTACTACTATTATTATTATTATTATTATTATTATTATTTTATTTTTTATTTTTTATTATTATAACACACATTTATTTTTTCAAAAGAAAATGACAAAGTCATTTACAGACTAATGTCTATGTTCCTTTTGAACATTAGGCTACGTAACGTAGTCTTTCAGTCCAAGACCTCCAGGTGTCTTGACTGTTCGAATCTGCTGTTTCCAAAACCGACAAAGAGTTTCCGATTTGCAGGGCGACTGATAGACGCTGGAGCAGATGGCTGGTCTCACGCGGGTCACCTTTGGCCGCTGAAATCTTTCGTCCTAGTTCTTGTACAAATTGAAGAGAATCTCCATCCCAGCTTCCTGCGGTTTCGACTGCAATAGGGACGAAATGATGCGATACTGCTATGTCTGCATATTTGCTTTTCTTATTACGGGCTGCTCTTTCCGCGGCGGCACCTGCATTTTCTGATGTTAAATGCCTGTACGATGTTGCGAATGTATCTGGTACCGTAACATCCCACGCCAAGCAAAGACCTCTGTGCCAGGGAATAATGGTTACTCCATCTGGCCTTTTGCCATCAGATCGGGAAAGACCATCCGGCTCCTTTATGGCTGGTATTTTGGCTCTTACGAATGCGCGCCAAAGAACGTCATTGATCATCCCATGACGTTGCTGCCTTCCAGCTCCTTTGTTGCAAGATAATCCATGCAGACCATTCTGCTCAACTACGACACCACAGTTGCATGTGTGCGTTTCGCACAACGCAGTGCCAAGTCGAATACCGGTTGCTATTCGTAACGCGTCTCCCGACATTCGTAGTCGGCTGCTGTTATCGGAAGCGCATGAAGCCAGTCTCCTGAATGTGACGATTGTACGGCTAACAAGCGGGCTTTGGCGGAAGAATCAGTAGTTCTTTCAGATAGATCTTCAAGTGCATGTGTGATCATTGCACTGTCCCATTCTCTTTGTGCATGCGCCTTCTGTTCTGTTGGAGGAGGTGCGTTTGATCTAAGTGACCACGAATTGAAAGCTTCCTCCACTAATGGGTCAATAAGCGACACAGCGACATCATGTAGAATTTTGTCTTGAAGGCTTCGCGTGCCAGCGGCTGATGCCAAAAAGGCGGAAGTTGCCAGCATAACGGCACTACGGATGCCAAGACCACCGTTCCTCACAGGTAGAGATGCCTGGATCCACTGATCGTCACTCATGTGAATATTGAGAAGACTGCATAGACCAGTTCTCAACGCGTCGTCAAAGTTGTGTAGAAGACCTTCGCTCAAGAAACAGGATGATGTTCTTAGCGTATATAATAGCTTTGGGATGCCTAAACTGCTCCTCAACAGGATGAATGAATCGTGTGGATGTAATTAATGTCTCAAGTCTTGTGATAACTTTCCCCAGATCGTTTATCTTCTTTTGGATGGATTTGTCGACTGCACTGCCTGGCAGTAGCGGAGCCCCAAGCAAAGACAGATCCTCAACGGTTACACTCTCAAAATCGGAGAAGGCCTGATTCTTTTTTACATTGTCGTAACCTCTGGCTGACACTTCACATTTAGCTCGATTCAGATGTAAACCGTACATGGATGCTTGCTTCTCTGTTAAGCGGATGTCATTCTCAACTTCCTCAATCGGTCCAGCAAGAGTGAGATCGTCCATATAGCCAATATGTAGTGGGGTTATCAGACTCGTAAGAAGTGAATGTATCGTTAGGCTGAACTCCAGTGGCCCCAACGGATCGCCTTGCTGAGTACCTTCCTCCGAAAGGATGGTATGATGTCTGGTCTGTAGCTGGGGGGAGTAAGCGTAGTTATTATTATTATTATTATTATTATTATTACTATTATTATTATTATTATTATTATTATTATTATTATTATTATATAATTCCTTTTATTGTTTCAACAAATGTTGCAAACAGTCAAACAGTGCAAAGGCTGTGTGCATTTGGGCGAGTCCAACCACCCTCATCCATGTCAAATAAGGGCTTAATAAATGACCCTGTGAAAACCACAGCATTAAAGCGTTGAATAGTCATGGAAATACGTTGGAACAAGAAACTTGATTCTCGGGGATCCCCGGTTGCTTGTGTTAGACGCCGGCCCAAATCTGAGATGAAGTCTAGGCCTTTGTCGTTGATTGGGCCTAGGGTTTCCAAAGCCACCGGGATGAAAACATGAGCATCAAGGAGGGAACTGTATTTCTGGTTCTTTTTGTCCTCCGCCAGGCTAGCTGCTGATCCGGCTCGGATGGTTGAAGCGGTAAGGTAAGACGGTGCCAATGTGTCCACCACTGTGGCATCCCACACCAAACCTCTGCCGGCTTTCCATGGAATGAGCGTGATACCATCCGGTCGTTTGCCGTCCGATCTTACCAAACCCTGAGGTTCCTTGGCCGCCGGGTATCCAGCTTTAATAAGAGCACGGTATATCAAATCGTTCAGTGTACCATGGCGGGCCATACGGCCAAAACCTAGCGAACAAGACAAACCGTGCACGCCCCTTGCTGTAACAAGTGAGCCACAAGTGCAAGTGTGTGGTTCGCAAATGTTAGTTCCTAAGCGCAAACCAACTGCCACCCTCATAGTTTCGTCACTTAATCTCAAACCGCAAGACGTGATCGGCAAGGCGTGCAGCCAGTCTCCGGCATGCTGAGTCGTGATTGCATTCCAACAACGGGCCTGGTCGCTTTTATCGGTGAGTGAGTTGGATAGTTCCGAGAATGTCTTTTGCAGTAGTGGGTTGTCCCATTGAGATTGCATTTGAGTTGGGAAGTCTTCAGTGATTTTGATTCCTAGTTCCTCCTGCCACATCGCCATCAGCTTCTCCACCTGCGGGTCCGGCTGATTATCGAACACTCCCATTATGTCAGACTGGAGGAAGAGGGTGCTCGCGGCAGATGCCAAAAAGGCGGGAAGCCAGCGAAGACACCTTACGTATTCCTAGTCCTCCCATGCTGATGGGGAGGGTAGATTGAAGCCATTGAGAATTTGACAAATTGATGTTTAAAATGTCTTCAATGCCCTTTCGAAGACACTGGTCGTACTCAAGCAAAGTGGGGTGATCCACACACGGCGCACAACGCAGACTGTACATGTATAGTAACTTTGGGGAGCCCAAAGAGCTTTTAAGAATAAGCAGCGCATCTTGGCGCGCTATTAGGCCTAGTCTAATCATAGCTGTTTTAGCTCCTCCAATCTGGTGTCGAGTGCGATTTGAAGAGCCGATCCGGTGGAGAGTGGTGCTCCTAAGAGACAAATGTAGTCTGGGTTCACGCGCGTGAACTGTCTAAAACCGATGCGTGTGACTAACTGCATATCAACGGCTGTCACTTCGCATTTTGCTCTGTTGAATACAAGGCCCAATGCTGCACATTCCATCTCCAGCGAAATTATGTCTGCTTCCACCATGGCTAATGGTCCACCCAAGGATATGTCGTCTAAATATCCGAAGGCTAGAGGAGAAGTCAACTTGAGGAGAGCCGATTGGAGCGGGAGACAAAACAACAAAGAACCAAGCGGATCACCCTGTTGTGGACCGGCCATAGACGCTATCGTGTATTTACCAAATTTGAGATTAGAAGATTCTGCGTAAGCCATATGACAGTAAGATGCGATCTCCGGTAGAAGAGAGTTAACAGAATCCAGCATACGATCCCGATGCAGACTATTGAACGCATTTGAAATGTCTAGCTTCACGAAGACGGCGTTTGAATCCAGCTCAGCCAGGAATCGACGTGAAGCATGAACTGCAGCCTCCGCTCCGCCTGGAACACCGACGCCTAATTGTTTTGGTGATAAATACGACAAAATCTTAGGCACTGAGGCATTATTATTATTATTATTATTATTATTATTATTATTATTATTATTATTATTATTATTATTATTATTATTATTATTATTATTGTTGTTGTTGTTGTTGTTGTTGTTGTTGTTGTTATTATTATTATTATATATTTTTTTAATTGCCCTGAGGTACTTTGTTCCCCCAGGGTCTTATAAAATATAAAAGCAATGTGTTATTATTATTATTGTTATTATTATTATTATTATTATTATTATTATTATTATTATTATTATTATTATTATTATTATTATTATTATTATTATTATTATTATAGTTAACCTGCCATTGCCTTTGTCGGCGCGATTTTGTCTTGCGTGCTAATGTCGGGGTACCGATTAAAAGAGAAGAGGATATGAGATGTTTTTATGAAGAGACAAAATAGATTTTTACGGCCTCTTAGCAGTATTCATTCTGTAATTTAAAATAGTAACTGAGGACTGTTCGATGTATCTGGTCAATAGAGGGAGGAAGTATGAAAAGAAAGTAGCATAGTCTAATATTGAAACTTCTATGACAATGACATCGTGATAACAATGCTCATGACACTAGGCCCTAATCTTTACAATTCGAGCAAATAGGTTAGACAAAGCTTGTAGATGCAGGACATTTAGGAAAAGAAAGTCGTGGTCCTGCAAAGTAAGGTTCTCTGGAGTGAAAGTGGGTTGAACTTTCACAGATGGGCAAATTCTTTGTTTCGCAGGGTTCTCTGTGCAACATCAAGTTCTGAATTTGCCTGTTGGAGCATCCGTTCCTCTGCCATGCATAGGTAATTGGATCATCCTTATGCAACGTTTCAATGAGTCCTTCAACTTTGTACGAAACTGGACCGAGTACAAAAACGGATTTGGCAACTTCGCAGGATCTGATTTCTGGATTGGAAACGAAAAAATGTACACCATCACCAACACACCTGGAGATGCATACATGTTGCGCGTTGAGGTATGAATGCTGAAATTTGGTGGCGCCAGGATTTCAGGTTGGGCGGTGGTTGAAGCCCTAAGCCCTCCCTCCCTGGGGTGAAACTAGAACATTTTTCTTGAGGGTGTTCAACTGTTCATAATGCAAGCGCCGAAGTCGCGAGGTTCGCGTGCCGAGAGAGTCGTAAGTTCCCACGGTGGAGGACGCGTTTTTAGCTGTTGAGTGTTGACATCGACTGGACCATGTTTTATGCCCTTGTTTGCTAGCTGTTTATGAACCATAAAGTCATGAAAATCTCAAGAAGAAGCTTTTGGCAGAGTCGCAGACTAACAGGATAGCAAAGTCAAAGTTTTATTTTTGTAAATGTTTCGTCCTTACTATAACCATAAAAGTTTAAAATGTTGGCCTATAACGCGTCTATAAGTATACTGTAATCACGGTATAGGAAAACTTAAGGGGCTTGTCCTATTTAGGGTTTTTAGGGCTCAACCCACCCAAACTGTGTCCCATCCTAATCTTTAAAAACCATATAATTATGTGAAGGTTTATACTTTGTGTGTTTTGTGACCATTGTTAGTGTTGAGCCACTGAGCAGAGGGAGGTGTGGAGGAGCAATATGCCCTCTCCATTATCGAATTTTGTTTTGGAATTTCCACACTGCAATGAACGTAGCATTTTAGACTGTCATTTTAGCAAAATTGCTCATCATTTCAGTGCTTCAAAAGTGTCCCTTCCTATTGTTTGAATTTGTTAATTATGCAAACTATAATGATAACATTTTAGGCTGTCATGTAAACAAATGCTCACACTTTCATTGCTGAAAGACACGGTTTAAGACTTGAATAAATGTTGCCTGTCATTGTTTAATTTTTAAAAATTTCCACAATGCAATTGTTGAATTTTAGGCTGTCATTTTAACGAAATGGCATATTATTTCAGTGCGGATGAGCCTAATCATGGCGCCTGACTTCAAAGGTGTCCCTCATATTGTTTAGCATTTTTAAATATCACACTGTAGCGGTTACACGTCATGCTGTCATCTCAATAAACTTCTCAAAATTGTATCGCTGAAAGATATGGTTTAAGAGTTCAATGAAATTAATGTCCCACCACGTTCTTTAAATTTTTCCACACTGCAAGGGTACCAGCATTTTAAGCTGTTGTCTTAACTAAATTGCTGATTATAAAACACTCACGAAATTTTAAAAAATTAATTCTGAAATATTTGTGAAATATTGGGGGAGATATTATAAGCATCACCGTCCCCAACCACAAACTTTGGGGGCCTTTCCTCTGGCCATAAGTCTCAGCCCATGAGTGATGCTCCTAATTGAACACTCCATTTCCCAATGTTGTTGCATAAGAGTGACTACCAGCGTATTCCGTCAGCATACCCCTGGCCCGCACATGGTGTACATACATGTAACCTCATCACGGGTCGGCGACATGTTTGATATATCTGCATGCGGTGTTTTCTATTAGGATCAGGCTGACTCTACGCTGTAGTATTATAGTTGATTTCGTTGCCGTTGGTCACTGTCGAGTTATCCTATTATGAAGTAAGCAATTGTAGAGATTTTCCGCTTTTCGCTTTGGGGGCTGAGCCACATTTAAGAGGCTTAGCCCTCCTACCTCCCTCTGGCGCCGCCACTGATGTTGAATCGTAGCGAAGAAGAAGTAGAAAAAGATAAATCATCAATCAAATCATCATCATTATTAACTCCCACCTCAGATGTCATGTGGCCATAGGCACTCCCACCTCAGATACATGTGGCCATAGGCACTCTCACCTCAGATACATGTGGCTATAGGCGCCGAGTTGACCCGAAGAGTGTGTGCCCAAACAAATGTGGAATATCCTGGCGCGGGCGCGGAAAGTTTTTTGACCTTTTTTTGATGGGAGAGTTTGAAATTACCTCTGTTAAATAGGTGGAGACTTGGTCCTGGGTTTTTTAAAGGACGAACTCGCGGCCAAAGGACGATCGCCGAGGTGCACAGCATTGAGCACTCTGCGATGGTAGCATATCTCAGGCTGTCATTTTAACGAAATTGTTCATTATAGTCGGGGTTTAAAACTTGAAAAGCATCCTTGTCATTGTTTACAAAAATTAACACTGAAAGAGTGACATTATAAGCTGTTATCTCATCAAATTTTCCTATTATTTTATTGCTTAAAGACATGCCCCGATACCTGCTTACATGCACGATGTTTTGCACTGGCTTCCAGTCTCGCACCGCATATCGTACAGAATAGCAGCACTTGTTTGGCGGTGCCTCATTGGTATTGGTCCGTCCGACTTATCTGATCTCTGTCGCTCTGTCTCTGACATAACCTCCTATCGAGCTTTACGCTCTCCGGCCAATGGGGAGCCGCTGGTCCCTCGGACCCGCTCTGCTACCAGACGGCGTCGAGCCTTCTCGGTTATTGGTACAATATTGTATGAAGTGATTGACTGTCGAGGGCTGGAGATGGGATAGTAGATCTATTTGCCGGTGACACGAAACGGAGTATCCCCCCTGAAAGCTATCCGGGGGGATGAATTAATCTATCCCCCCGGATGGAATTAACCGATCTATACTATCCGGGGGGATAAACCATTCTATCCCCTTTTTTGAAAAATGCGCACAATAAAAAAGTTTATGCTGTAATCAAAATTTAAAGTGACTCTAATTGTTTTAAGTGCCCTAAGCAAAGCTCAGATAAAGGCAACTCGAATTTATTTAGTGACTCCGAGTGTTCTTAAGTGTTTTAAATGTTTTAAGTGCTCTAAAAACAGGGCAAAACAAATTATCTAGTAGGAATAAACATACCTGTTAGTGTCATTGTTCAAAACAAAGCAGATAACAATTAATTTGTAAAACAAAATACACGCGGAAGCGGTTTTTTCGACTTTTTAAATTTTGGGGGATACAATTAATACGGGGGATACTCTATTTCGTGACACCGGCTTCTTTGAGCTACATCTGGACGATGCATATGCGGCTGATAGAGGTCTGAGTCTAAGGTGCATGCACACGCGACGGACAATGTGTGGCATTCTTGTGTGCATGAGTACGTGCTTCTACAT
Source organism: Lumbricus terrestris (assembly GCA_949752735.1). Classification (NCBI taxonomy): domain Eukaryota; kingdom Metazoa; phylum Annelida; class Clitellata; order Crassiclitellata; family Lumbricidae; genus Lumbricus; species Lumbricus terrestris. The sequence continues at coordinate 14,754,766 of OX457050.1, read as the reverse complement.
GTAGATAGAGCACCGGCGAATTCCTACATACACTCAAACAGAGACACGTGTAACTAATTACTTCACATAACCTTAGTTTCCAAACATTGGAATAAAAATATTTATGAAATAATCGACACACGGCCGCCAGTATGTAATAATTACACGACGCGTCCACGCCGCCAATTCTTCCTCTCACGGCCGCATGCGGCCGTACGGCTGCAAGTTGCGCGCCGCTGCCGTAGACCATCAATTACTTCTTTCTAGACTCGCGAAAAGTTCGGTGTCTCTGGTACTGCTTTAAACTGGCTAGCGTCTTATCTTGGTGACAGGAATCAGCAGGTGGGCATCGGTACCGCTCGGTCTGAACCCACTGTTTGCACTGCTGGAGTTCCACAGGGATCTGTCCTTGGTCCTCTATTATTCACAGTCTTTACCTCCGCAATTAATCGCATAGCTAATCATTTTGGTGTCCAATTACATTACAGCAGTATGCGGACGACACTCAGCTCCATATTGCTCTGTCACACACTGATCAGTCCGGTAAACTTAAACTTGAGGAGTGCCTTTCATCTTTATAATTATGCCTGGTTCTGTTTTAACGGTTTGGCTATAAACCCAAACAAGTCTGAGGCAATTTTGTTCGGGTCACGACAACGCCTGCGTTCTTTTCCTTCACTTTCCAGCATCGACTTCGCAGGCTCCGCAGTACCATTAGCCTATCAGATTCTGTTAAAACTCTTGGGATTACCCTGGACAGTACCGGTATGCTTACTTTTCGGATGCATGTAACTAACCTTTGTAGATCTTGCTTTTATCACATCAGGGCATTACGCTACATTAGGTCGGCTCTAACTGAGGACATGTCGAAGACTTTAGCTTGCTCCCTTGTCTCCTCTCGCCTTGATTATGCTAATGCAATTTTTGTTGGCATTTCAGACTATGAGCTACATAGGCTGCAACGCATCCAAAATTCCTTAGCTCGGGTTGTGCTGTGTGCCCCACTTCGATCAAGTTCTTCTGTTTTGCTTCATCAGCTGCATTGGCTTCCTGTTGAGTTCAGGATTAAATTTAAATTGGCCTGTTTAACCTACAAATCCCTCTCTACCGGAACGCCTCCCTACCTTCAGTCACTGCTTACTCCTTACATTCCTCCTCGTTGTCTGCGATCATCAAGCATGGGTCTTCTAGCTGAGCCTCGATGCAGAACTGTTATGGGCTCGCGTGCATTCCATGCCTCTGCTTCCAAAGAATGGAATCTACTTCCACTCTCTCATCGTTGCTCACTCCCTACCTTCAAAAAGCGGCTCAAAACTCACTATTTCTCTTTGACTTTCAGGCACATGGACCTTTAACTGCATCTTCCTCTGGCGGCTAACTATCCGCGCCTCAGATTCACACTTAGCCTAGGTGTGACCTTGCGCGCGTAATAAATTTATGTAATAATAATAATAATAATAATAATAATAATAATAATAATAATAATAATAATAATAATAATAATAATAATAATAATAATAATAATAATAATAATGGGTCGAAAACCAGTGGGTTTTAATCCGATAGGTTAGAATCCATTGGGTCGAAAATCAATGGGTCTAAATTCGATGGGTTGAAATCCTATGGGTCGAAAACCAGTGGGTTTTAATCCGATAGGTTAGAATCCATTGGGTCGAAAACCAATGGGTCTAAATTCGATGGGTTGAAATCGTATGGGTCAAAAACCAGTGGGTTTTAATCCGATAGGTTAGAATCCATTGGGTCGAAAACCAATGGGGCTAAATTCGATGGGTTGAAATCCTATGGGTCGAAAACCAGTGGGTTTTAATCCGATAGGTTAAAATCCATTGGGTCGAAAAGCAATGGGTCTAAATTCGACGGGTTTTAATCCATTGAGTCGAAACCATTGGTTGAAATCCAATCGGAGTAAATACGATAGGTTGAGACCTGATAGGTCGAAGTCCAATTTATTTAAACTCAATGAGTCTAAATCCGATAGGTCGAAATGAGACCGGTCAAAATTCAATGGGTTGAAATCCAATTGAATTTAATCCGATAAGTCGAAATCCGGTAGATCGAAATTCCCTAGGTCGAAATCCGATGTGTCGAAGCCGAAAGGTCAAAATCCAATGGGTCTAAACCATATGAGTTTGAATCCTATAGGTCGAAATCCGGTAGGTTGAAATCCAATGGGTTTAAATTCAATGGGTCGAAATCCAATGGGTTTGAATTCTTAGTTTAGACTCGGTAGGCCAAAATCCGACAGTTCGAAATCCAACGGGTCTGAAATTATTAAATGGGTCAAAATCCACTGAAACGAAATTCAGTTTGGTCAAATTCAAGGGGTCGAAAACCGGTAGGTCGAAATCAACTGGAATGAAATTCAATGGGTCTAAATCCGATAAGTCGATATCCGATAGGTCAAAATTCAACATGTCGAAATCCGATAGGTCGAAATCTGGTAGATGGATATCATGTGGGCTGACAGTCAATGAGTCGAAATCGGCTAGATCGAAATTCAATGGGGCGAAATCAAATGGATTGAAATTCGAAGAGTCCAAATCAACTAGATCGAAACTAAATGGGTCGAAATCCAATGGGTTTTACTTTTAATCAGCTAGGCGGAAATCTGGTAGGTCTAAATTCATTGGGTTAAAATCCGACTGGTCTATATCCAATGGGTCTAAATCCGATGGGTCGAAATCCAATGGGTCGAAATACGATAGGTCGAATTTAAATGGGTCTAAATCCGGTGGGTCTCAATCCGATAGGTCGAAATTTAATGGTTTGATATCTAATGGATCAAAATTCGATAGGAAAAATCCAGCGGGTTTAGACCCAATGGGTCAAAATTCGATGGGTCGAAATTCGATGGGTCAAAATCCCATGGATAGAACCTATGGGTCGAATTTTGTTCATTTACATGTATATTAAAATCAACTCTGATCACTTTATTGCAACCCGAAGACATAGGCCTACATAGGCCTATTATATAACTAGAATACACAATGAGAAGTCATAGGCAAACCCAGAAGGGATGTTAGGACCACTAACTCGGGCAGTGCAGGGCGGTTGTAAGATATTGCCACATCGTAATCGTAATCTTCTCATTTCTAAAGCTCCTCTCGAAAGCCGAGCGCGGGGCACCAGCTTATTCACGAGAGCTTCGTTGAGTCAAAGGGTTTCCGTAAGAATAGTAGCCTATATGGAGGTCTGGGTCAAGTTACCGTAGGATTAGAGGGGCGGAGCAGCTTCTAAGGCGGGTGTTGTCGGAGCCGGGAATTGGAGGGTAGAGGATCAAATGAGACAGGGTAAGAGTTTTTGTAAAGCAGTGTCACTTCTTAGTTTCGAATGAAAAGCCCGAGTAGTCTAAGCGGTACAAAAAAGTAAACTGCACTTTTTGAACACGGGTTGCCGCTTGGCACAGTTGTAGTTGGGACCCAAGAGAACATTTTAAGAAGGGGAGGCATCCGAAATTTCCCTTAGAATTCAAGATGGCGGCTTTTTTCAAAATGGCGGTCTGAGGCTAAGAAATTCTTATAAATCATCGTATCATCTCGTGTTTGGTGTCGTTTCTATATATTTCTGACTCGAATAACATGAATCTAAGGTCAAAATCAACTTTAGACATCAAAATTAAGCCAAAAGATGTATTTTTACATTAAAAAACAGCAAAATTGCTATTGAAATTCATCAAATAGTTCTTCATTTCCATTGGTTGTTTTTCCAATTTTCCTGTGGCAAATATGCCTTCATAGCTCTGGATGTTTTCTCACAGTTTTGATTATTATGCATCGGAACCAGTGGGAATTATCCTAAGAAATCAAAATGGCGGCTTCTTAAAAATGGCGTCCTGTGTCAAAGACATCCATACAAACTGTCAAGACATGTCACGTCTAGTGTCGTTTACATATATGATTTTTGACTCGAAGAACACCAATCTAAGGTCAAAATCATCATAGGACATCAATATAAAGCCAATATGATCAATGTTTTGCAAAACAGCAAAACTGTTTTTATAAAAACAAATATTTCTTTTGTTTTAGTTGCTTTTCTTCGGTTTTTTATGGCATCCTTCCTCGTGTATCTGGGTGTTTCTTGCAATTCTCTTTTTCTAATTATTATAATTTTTAATTAGTCTAAATAACTAAAACCCAATAATCGTAGTTTTTCATATTTCCGCCCGGAAAGGGAAACCCCCGCACAGTAGCTATGACCAACAGTACAACGATTATGACCATGAAGACGACGATTATGATGATGACGACAACGACGACGTTATTAACCGATCCGTCTCCCTTGGCAACAGCGTACGGACCTGCACCGTTACGGATGAGTGATTCGTTGATGACGAGATAGAAGAAGGTTTGCGCCTGACGAACAGTTGGACCGTGATCACGGACCTTGACCTCCACGAACAACGTCAGATTGGTCGATTTAGACATGCTGGTGGTTGATTCGTTCGGTTCTACCTCGACGCCAGCAAAAGGCCAACAAGGACGACCGATCTCTCCCGTATAAATAACGAAACGGGTCAATTGAGCTGCTGAGGATGATGAACTTTGCATCTGCAGCTCCCCATAAATTGCAGGTGCTTGCCATTGAGTCAAGTCCGATTGACTGACGAAGCAAGCGGCATCGTACACTTCACCGAAGTCAATGGCGTGGACCTATTGTGACGGTCCTGGCGGAGTCTGGAGTGGCCAAGGTGTCTGAGGATGACCTCAATGGACCTTTGTAACTCATCTCAGAGTCAAAGATCCGGATGACGAGCTAAATGAACAGACGATGTGTTCACTGGACGGTGACGGGGTCTTTCTGTGGGACCCATTCTACTACGATCAGTACAAAGTGACTACATCAGCATTGAGGTCAGTCGACCGTGAAGCGACAGCTGAGCACCGTCTGACCACTGCCTGTAGTAATCTTGGATATCCAATGCCTTCAACCATGGTGGAACTGACTGTCACGGTTGTTGTTGACGAAAACGATAATCCTCCGTCTTTTACGAGTGATATCTACGAGGCCATTGCCTTTGAGAACATCTACCCTGGTCAACATATGGCTCTTGTGCAGGCAGTGGACCGTTACGAAGGACTGAGCGCAGTCGCTCGATACGCAACTGACGAACAGTTGACGGAAATCTTCGATGTCCATCCTTCGAAAGGCATCGTTACGGCCAAGGTCAGTCTCGATCGGGAAGTCACGCCCAAGGTCAACATATTCATCTTGGCCTTTATCCTTGGGACACCATCTCTGACCTCATCAGCACTGCCTTTGTTGACCATCAAAGACATTGACGACGAGATTCCACGGTTCACTGAGTTCAGCTACAGCTTCGATATCCTGGAAAACCAGCCCGAAACGCAGGTATACATATATAGGGGATCATCATGGTCGACTTATGACAGTCATTGGAAGATATGCTGACGCAGAAGACAATACCCGTCTCTCCTATTACATCTCTGTGCATCCTGTCGACGCCGCTTACCATCACCAACACCGCACCCTCCTTCAGATCGACCAGAGAACAGGTTCATTTCCATCCAAACTACCACAACCACCAGCATGTCTAAATCGACCAATCTGACGTTGTTCGTGGAGGTCAAGGTCCGTGATCACGGTTCAACTGTTCGTCAGGCGCAAACCTTCTTCTATCTCGTCATCAACGATCACTCATCCGTAACGGTGCAGGTCCGTACGCTGTTGCCAAGGGAGACGGATCGGTTAATAACGTCGTCGTTGTCGTCATCATCATAATCGTCGTCTTCATCGTCATAATTGTTGTACTGTTGGTCATAACTGCTGTGCGAGCGTTTTCTTTTTCCGGGCGGAAATATGAAAAACTACGATTATTGGGTTTTAGCTCTTTAGTCTAATTATAAATTATAATAATTATAAATAGAATCGCAAGAGCCACCCAAATGCCCCAAAATGAGCCCAAATACATGAGGAAGGATGCCATAAAAAACCCGAAGAAAAGCAACTAAAACAAAAGAAATATTTGTTTTTATAAAAACAGTTTTGCTGTTTTGCAAAACATTGATCATATTGGCTTTATATTGATGTCCTATGATGATTTTGACCTTAGATTGGTGTTCTTCGAGTCAAAAATCATATATGTAAACGACACTAGACGTGACATGTCTTGACAGTTTGTATGGATGTCTTTGACACAGGACGCCATTTTTAAGAAGCCGCCATTTTGATTTCTTAGGATAATTCCCACTGGTTCCGATGCATAATAATCAAAACTGTGAGAAAACATCCAGAGCTATGAAGGAATATGCCACAGGAAAATTGGAAAAACAACCAATGGAAATGAAGAACTATTTGATGAATTTCAATAGCAATTTTGCTGTTTTTTAATGTAAAAATACATCTTTTGGCTTAATTTTGATGTCTAAAGTTGATTTTGACCTTAGATTCATGTTATTCGAGTCAGAAATATATAGAAACGACACCAAACACGAGATGATACGATGATTTATAAGAATTTCTTAGCCTCAGACCGCCATTTTGAAAAAAGCCGCCATCTTGAATTCTAAGGGAAATTTCGGATGCCTCCCCTTCTTAAAATGTTCTCTTGGGTCCCAACTACAACTGTGCCAAGCGGCAACCTGTGTTCAAAAAGTGCAGTTTACTAACCAGAAACTGACTTGTACCGCTTAGACTAGAGGTGCGATGGATAGACGAGCCTGAGGAAGGTGATGGTGTGTGATTAGTAATGATGGTGGAGGAACTGAAAAATATCTGAATTCAGTAGGTAGATCATTCCAAAGGCGTGGTGCTGAGTTGGACATGGCTCGGTTGGAGAACTCGAGAAGACTTGTAACCGGCGGTCGAGGGAGAGTAAGACAGGCGGATGATCGAGTAGAACGGGTTGGCTGGATTGTATTGTATTGCATATAAACATTTATAAAGCGCTTTTTACAGCCTAGCTATTCAGAGTAGTGAAGAGCTCAAGATGATACCCCCAATAAGATCTTACTACGAATAGTGGGAGGGAGGTCATTCCACATAGAAGGGCCTACAATGGCAAAAGCACGTTGTTGGGCCATGGCAATCCTTGCCCTTGGAACCAAGAGATCTAGTCGATCAGCAGACCAGAGAAGGCGGGAAGAGACTGCAGAGAGGTCTTTATGCATCAAGTCACAAAGGTATTTAGGAGCTTGTCCAGATTGTGAACAGTTCGCGAAGATATCTGGGCTGGAAGCATTGTAAGGAGTTGAACGCAGGGCTGTACTGCAAATTTTTAGATGAGTACACGCTGAGAAAAATAGACATTTTTGGATTTCCCCATTTTCTCGTCCGAAAAATCTGATGACCTTTTTTAGTCTTTCGCTTCGAATTAAAAAAAACCCACCTAAATAGCCGCGTGTACCATGATGTACTCGCGTATACCCGTGTACCCTGGTTTCTACCCGTGTATACCCTGGTTTTCGGGAGGTGAGTATACGATGCCGTTTTTCGCCGGAGGTAAGTATACGCCGTTATACCCGCGTATACCCTTGATTACAGCCTTGGTTGTAGGTTAATGAGAGACCTTTGAAATGGATTTGCTCTGAAATTTTCAACTAGTGAGGAGACTTGTAGTCCGGTCTCTTAGCGGTCGAAAACATCGTCATTGTGCATTTTGGTCCTACAAGCAAAAGAAAGATATTTTTTAGTTCATGAAGAAATTCTAAGAAAAATGTGATATAGTGCCAGTTGAAAAAAATGGGAAAAATTTTTCCAGTTTTTTCCAGTTTTTTTCCATTGGATTTTTTCCAGGAACATTAAATCATAATGTTGAAATAGCTCGTAACAAGCTGAAATTTCGTCCTCCGAACCAGAGTACGTGTCACTTCCATTGTGATTCTAGCATCTCTAGTTGCAAAACTTTAAATTAATGAAAAATGGCGGCCATTTTGGACGCCATCTTGGTTTTCAGAGAGAACTTCTGATGGATTGTTTTGCACTTTTGATATGTTATTATACTCCTATTTCTTCACCTATCCTGAAAATTTGAGCTTGTTACGAGCATTTTTCAGGTGATAATTAATGACCTTGTAAAATTACGGCCATCTTGGACGCCATCTTGGTTTCCAGAAAGAGCTCCTGAAGGATTGCTTGGCACCTTTGGAATTTTATTCTACTCATACTTCTACGCCTATCCTGCAAATTTCGGCTTGTTACGAGCTTTTTCCAGGTGATGACTAATGACCATGGGAAATGGCGGCCATTTTGTACGCCATCTTGGATTTCGGAAAGAGCTCTTGAAGGATTGTTTGGCACTTTTCGTATCTCATTCTACTAATATTTCAACACATATCCTGAAAATTTCAGCTTGTTAGGAGCTATTTCAACATTATGATTTAATGTTCCTGGAAAAAATCCAATGGAAAAAAACTGGAAAAAACTGGAAAATTTTTTCCCATTTTTTCAACTGGCACTATATCACATTTTTCTTAGATTTTCTTCCTGAACTAAAAAATATCTTTCTTTTGCTTGTAGCACCAAAATGCACAATTTTTCGCTAACATCCCGGACTATTGAGGATGGGGTTGATATGATGATGTCTGTGTGTTCTGGTAACGGCTCCAGCAGAAGAATTTTGTAGACTATGTGTTGGAGACGCTAAATTTGTGTGGAATCGAGGTTTAAGAACAGGAAATTGCTTACCACATAGGCTATGTCTCGATGTCATTTTTCGGACAAAGCCTCTTCGGAGAAAATCTTCACCACCATTGTGAGTAGGACATCCCCTCGGCAAATACGCCCTATGTGCAATTATTCTACTACTTCATATAATTGAAAAAGCTTAATTGCCCTGTAGTCTAAGCGGTACAAAAAAGTAAACTGCACTTTTTGAACACGGGTTGCCGCTTGGCACAGTTGTAGTTGGGACCCAAGAGAACATTTTAAGAAGGGGAGGCATCCGAAATTTCCCTTAGAATTCAAGATGGCGGCTTTTTTCAAAATGGCGGTCTGAGGCTAAGAAATTCTTATAAATCATCGTATCATCTCGTGTTTGGTGTCGTTTCTATATATTTCTGACTCGAATAACATGAATCTAAGGTCAAAATCAACTTTAGACATCAAAATTAAGCCAAAAGATGTATTTTTACATTAAAAAACAGCAAAATTGCTATTGAAATTCATCAAATAGTTCTTCATTTCCATTGGTTGTTTTTCCAATTTTCCTGTGGCAAATATGCCTTCATAGCTCTGGATGTTTTCTCACAGTTTTGATTATTATGCATCGGAACCAGTGGGAATTATCCTAAGAAATCAAAATGGCGGCTTCTTAAAAATGGCGTCCTGTGTCAAAGACATCCATACAAACTGTCAAGACATGTCACGTCTAGTGTCGTTTACATATATGATTTTTGACTCGAAGAACACCAATCTAAGGTCAAAATCATCATAGGACATCAATATAAAGCCAATATGATCAATGTTTTGCAAAACAGCAAAACTGTTTTTATAAAAACAAATATTTCTTTTGTTTTAGTTGCTTTTCTTCGGTTTTTTATGGCATCCTTCCTCGTGTATCTGGGTGTTTCTTGCAATTCTCTTTTTCTAATTATTATAATTTTTAATTAGTCTAAATAACTAAAACCCAATAATCGTAGTTTTTCATATTTCCGCCCGGAAAGGGAAACCCCCGCACAGTAGCTATGACCAACAGTACAACGATTATGACCATGAAGACGACGATTATGATGATGACGACAACGACGACGTTATTAACCGATCCGTCTCCCTTGGCAACAGCGTACGGACCTGCACCGTTACGGATGAGTGATTCGTTGATGACGAGATAGAAGAAGGTTTGCGCCTGACGAACAGTTGGACCGTGATCACGGACCTTGACCTCCACGAACAACGTCAGATTGGTCGATTTAGACATGCTGGTGGTTGATTCGTTCGGTTCTACCTCGACGCCAGCAAAAGGCCAACAAGGACGACCGATCTCTCCCGTATAAATAACGAAACGGGTCAATTGAGCTGCTGAGGATGATGAACTTTGCATCTGCAGCTCCCCATAAATTGCAGGTGCTTGCCATTGAGTCAAGTCCGATTGACTGACGAAGCAAGCGGCATCGTACACTTCACCGAAGTCAATGGCGTGGACCTATTGTGACGGTCCTGGCGGAGTCTGGAGTGGCCAAGGTGTCTGAGGATGACCTCAATGGACCTTTGTAACTCATCTCAGAGTCAAAGATCCGGATGACGAGCTAAATGAACAGACGATGTGTTCACTGGACGGTGACGGGGTCTTTCTGTGGGACCCATTCTACTACGATCAGTACAAAGTGACTACATCAGCATTGAGGTCAGTCGACCGTGAAGCGACAGCTGAGCACCGTCTGACCACTGCCTGTAGTAATCTTGGATATCCAATGCCTTCAACCATGGTGGAACTGACTGTCACGGTTGTTGTTGACGAAAACGATAATCCTCCGTCTTTTACGAGTGATATCTACGAGGCCATTGCCTTTGAGAACATCTACCCTGGTCAACATATGGCTCTTGTGCAGGCAGTGGACCGTTACGAAGGACTGAGCGCAGTCGCTCGATACGCAACTGACGAACAGTTGACGGAAATCTTCGATGTCCATCCTTCGAAAGGCATCGTTACGGCCAAGGTCAGTCTCGATCGGGAAGTCACGCCCAAGGTCAACATATTCATCTTGGCCTTTATCCTTGGGACACCATCTCTGACCTCATCAGCACTGCCTTTGTTGACCATCAAAGACATTGACGACGAGATTCCACGGTTCACTGAGTTCAGCTACAGCTTCGATATCCTGGAAAACCAGCCCGAAACGCAGGTATACATATATAGGGGATCATCATGGTCGACTTATGACAGTCATTGGAAGATATGCTGACGCAGAAGACAATACCCGTCTCTCCTATTACATCTCTGTGCATCCTGTCGACGCCGCTTACCATCACCAACACCGCACCCTCCTTCAGATCGACCAGAGAACAGGTTCATTTCCATCCAAACTACCACAACCACCAGCATGTCTAAATCGACCAATCTGACGTTGTTCGTGGAGGTCAAGGTCCGTGATCACGGTTCAACTGTTCGTCAGGCGCAAACCTTCTTCTATCTCGTCATCAACGATCACTCATCCGTAACGGTGCAGGTCCGTACGCTGTTGCCAAGGGAGACGGATCGGTTAATAACGTCGTCGTTGTCGTCATCATCATAATCGTCGTCTTCATCGTCATAATTGTTGTACTGTTGGTCATAACTGCTGTGCGAGCGTTTTCTTTTTCCGGGCGGAAATATGAAAAACTACGATTATTGGGTTTTAGCTCTTTAGTCTAATTATAAATTATAATAATTATAAATAGAATCGCAAGAGCCACCCAAATGCCCCAAAATGAGCCCAAATACATGAGGAAGGATGCCATAAAAAACCCGAAGAAAAGCAACTAAAACAAAAGAAATATTTGTTTTTATAAAAACAGTTTTGCTGTTTTGCAAAACATTGATCATATTGGCTTTATATTGATGTCCTATGATGATTTTGACCTTAGATTGGTGTTCTTCGAGTCAAAAATCATATATGTAAACGACACTAGACGTGACATGTCTTGACAGTTTGTATGGATGTCTTTGACACAGGACGCCATTTTTAAGAAGCCGCCATTTTGATTTCTTAGGATAATTCCCACTGGTTCCGATGCATAATAATCAAAACTGTGAGAAAACATCCAGAGCTATGAAGGAATATGCCACAGGAAAATTGGAAAAACAACCAATGGAAATGAAGAACTATTTGATGAATTTCAATAGCAATTTTGCTGTTTTTTAATGTAAAAATACATCTTTTGGCTTAATTTTGATGTCTAAAGTTGATTTTGACCTTAGATTCATGTTATTCGAGTCAGAAATATATAGAAACGACACCAAACACGAGATGATACGATGATTTATAAGAATTTCTTAGCCTCAGACCGCCATTTTGAAAAAAGCCGCCATCTTGAATTCTAAGGGAAATTTCGGATGCCTCCCCTTCTTAAAATGTTCTCTTGGGTCCCAACTACAACTGTGCCAAGCGGCAACCTGTGTTCAAAAAGTGCAGTTTACTAACCAGAAACTGACTTGTACCGCTTAGACTACTGATTTTGCTCGCTATGTCCGCCTGTCACTACTTACTGCCACCACGGTAAAGACTTGTTACCGTCATTCAGATGTAAACTTAATTTTAGCCTATACGGTTGTTTGGTGTCATATAGTTACTCATTTAAAACACTAAGACTAAGTCTTGTCAGTAACATTTAGATTTACACTATGATTATAGACTTGTTAATGAGCACCAGCGAGATCATCGTAACAGGACGCATTCCTACGCTCCCGGGCTGCGACTTAGATCGCTCGACAAAAGCGATCTTCGTGTAAGGCGCATGAGATCCCGCTTTGGTGACCGTGCTTTCTCGGTGGCCAGCCCCAGATGCTGGAACAGTCTTCCTACCGCCCTGCGAGTGGCTGACTTAGTTGACTCCTTCAAATCTGGACTCAAAACTTATTTGTTTTGTTAGGCATATCCTGCTGCCAGTTGTATGTGATGCGTCTTTGTGACTGACTGTGTTACGGAACCATAGAAATCGTCGATGTCATTATTATTATTATTATTATTATTATTATTATTATTATTATTATTATTATGAACATTTATTCAGGAAAAAGTTTTTTGTCCATTACATTCGAACCACCCTAATGTCTAGGCTATTATCGACATGTTAATGTGCCACACAGTCTCATCTGCTGCAGGTCGCTTAAATTATTATTATTATTATTATTATTAATATTATTTCATCCTTTATTAAAACACCACTCAAGATTAAAACAAAACTCAAAAACAGAAATGTGTTCAAGCATAGAGTGCATTGTTCTCGTCCCCGGGATGTGGTGCAAATGTTCCTCTGAATTATTATTGTTATTATTATTATTATTATTATTATTATTATTATTATTATTATAAGTTTGCGGCATAAGACTTTCAAATATCGTTGACATCTAAATTATATTTTCATTGAATGGCAGAATGAACAGGGATGGGCAAATTACAGGGCAACATGTAATTGAATTACAAATTACCAATTACTGGAGAAAATGTAATTGAATTACAAATTACAAATTACTTTGACTCAGAGCCTCAAATTACAAAATTACAAATTACGTAATTTCAATTACATCAATTACAAATTACTTAATTGAGGCTCAAATCTTTGGAATAAAAAAAACCCAGGCAGGCCTTATTTCTATGTGTATTATTATTTATTGCGTAAGAAAAAGTCTATTTAGCTTTCTTTAAGAAACAGCAGCTGTTCAAACAAGTTATTTGACAGCAGTCGTCTGTCTGTTGGGCCTTACAATCATGCCTGTAAAACTAAAGAGCCTCTCAAGTCTCTACTGGTGCAGACCAAAGCAGGGCAGCGTTAAATCGAATAAACAATTTTTTGGCAGTTGGATAGCTATGAGGCATTGCTTGTTCCCTTTCTGTCGCCTTGTAGCCTAAATGCTGCAAGATTTCTAAATCGTTTTTGTTTTGTGCTAGTTGATTTTGTGGTCACTGCACGCTGCACACTAAAACCATAAAATTCTTCATCTTCTTCTCCTTTATGGCCAATAGATGTTCAGTATTGTTTCGCTATTGGTGGCATTTTGGCAATCCTGTCAACGGCGGTTTTTAATTATTTACACTGAAAAGGCAATCCTGTCAACGGCGGTTTTTAATTATTTCACACCGAAAAAGCTTGTCAACGGCGGTTTCAAATTATTTCACACTCAAAGTACAACAATTGACAAATGAACAACATGAAGGTCAGTCTGAATGCACTAGGCGCAAAGTTTAAATGTTATAGTTTTCACTGAGCAGTCTCAGGAAATTCCCGAACACATGAGTTTTATGACTGAATCGCCACTGAAAGGCCGATAGGTAGGTGGGGAAAAGATCACGACTAGTTCCACTTTGATATCTGAGTTTTCGTTTGGCCTGCATCCAAAAGCCTTCAATAAGTTGTGTGTTGACTTCTGGATGAACTGGATCCACAAAGTTGTCTGCATGCACAACAACTTCGTGCATGTAAACACCATTTTTAATGGTCGCAACATTCACGTAACGACCCCAAGCGTCAGTGATTATAACAGTTCCAGGTAGCACGTGACTTGTGATGATTCTTTCCAATGTGGCGGCATCTCTACGTGCAACAATTTCTAAATAGCATCTCCCTGTGCCACGTTCAACAATCCCAACAACCCACTTCCCACGCCGCAAAGAACCCCGATGGTATTTACGATGGAAGAAGTATGACTCATCCATCTCCACACATATGGGTCGACCATTCGCATCGAAACCACCGAGTACGATTTGTTGGCTTACAAACCACTTCTGGCATTCAGTGCGGAAGAAATTGTTGTAATTGACCATTGTGTGCCAATTGTCAATGTTCTCAAACAGCATTACATTTGTCGACTTTATGTCATAAATCCAATAGTACATCATCATAAGTACCTTTTCCGTATTGGTAACACAGTTCGCGAAGAATGACCCAGCACGGACACTAGTCCGTGTCTTACAACGGTTGCACGTCCACGAATATCCATCGGGTGATTCTGATCGTCGAACTAGGCACATAGCCCTTTGACATTTCACGCAGTTACTCGTATTAGGGACTAACCGGTGTTGAGCCAACCATGACAACCATGTCATCGGGTCCTTCATGTTACTGTATATTTCTCTGGGTGTACACTGCAGGAGTGATAAAACATTACGTTGCAACACATTATTAGTTATGACTTTTGGCCCAAACGGTCTCCCTGCCATTTTCAAAATTATTTCTCTGCTGCCCGGATGTTGTCATAAACAAGGACATTACATCACAAAGTAGAGTCATCGGCGAACATATATGAATTTCAGTGTGAAATAATTAAAAACCGCCGTTGACACGGCGAACATATCTGAATTTCAGTGTGAAATAATTAAAAACCGCCGTTGACAGGATTGCCGGCATTTTCAGATGTCGTTACTAGCAATTCATATAATAATTATTCTTTTTGTTTGGTCTGCACACTATAATGCAGGAAGTCACGTAGCTTAAAATATGGACGAGTCACTGACGAATGATTTACCAAAGAATCTTAACAAAGTTGCATTCAAAGTAATTTAATTTTGCAGAATGTAATTGAAATTACAAATTACAGGAAGAAATGTAATTGAATTACAAATTACAAATTACTTTTAAGCAGAGCAGCAAATTACAAATTACCAATTACAATTGTAATTTAAATTACGTAATTTCAATTGCTCAATTAAATTAGATCTACTTCCCATCCCTGAGAATGAACTAATTCTACTAGTGCAGTGCAGTTTAAAATTCCTGTAAAGCACTCAGCTATAGAAATGGCGCATTTGATGCAACTAAATTTATATTCGGTTATGGCAAATCAGTTGAATGAAAATGATGACAACTTCGTTGTGCTTAGGTGCAGACATATTTAACCGGATTCTGGTATTACGCGGAATATGAAAGTTTTCGAGTCGACTCAGAGGCCAAATGGTACGCTCTTCATGTGTCCGGATACTCCGGAAACGCAGGAGATTCTCTGTCGAACATCACAAATGGTAAAAGCCTTAGTAATGGGATGAATTTCTCAACCTATGATGCTGATAATGACAGGAAACTGAACGGAGCTTGTTCCGCGTTGTTCAACGGGTCATGGTGGTTTAACAATTGCTATTGGTCGTGTCTGACTTGTGATTATAATTCAAAGCTTTTTACATGGTTCTCTTTGGACACTTACGACTTGCAGAGAAAAGGAATGCTTAGAGGCGCCAGAATGATGATAAGAAGCACTTAATCCGAAAGACGCTCATAAATTCACCACAGCACTAATAGGCCTACTTGTAGTTCAGCACATTGTGAACTTTACTAATCAACAAGCAAATATTCCGATCATCCATGCTATTCACAGCTGTCAAAATATAAATATTATTTTGCATTTGATTAGGGATTTTTTTGTAAAATAGCCTACTTTGACTCATAAATTGCTAAATGAAAAGGGCAATAATTTTTATAAGACCAATGAATTTTCTAGCGACTCGTCGCTTCTAAAATACATTTCCTTAGGTAGTCCTTTTCCGTTTTTATCACAAAATAAACATTGCAAATCAGATAAGTGTGTTTTGTTCTGCAAAGTGTTAGAATTAGATGAACGATTACCTGCACGAAAAGCCACACAATATTAACCAGACACGTGTATTTTCCTCTCAAGTGTAAGATTATTGATCATTTACGTTACCAACTGGACAGCGTTAATCATGGATATGTGTGTTTAATCGGTCAAGTGTTAGATTATTGATTACTTACATTACTAACCACACAATGTTAATCAAAGGCGTGTACTTTCTTCTCTCTAGTGCTAGATAATTGATTATTTACATGACCAACTAAACAATGTTAGTCACAGACGTGTGCTTTCTTCTGTCAAGTGTTAGATTATTATTCATTTATGTAGCCAGCTACATGTAAACATTGCTAATCAGTGACGTGTGTTTTCTTCAGTCAAGTGTTAGATGATTTGATCATTTGCATGAATAGCTAAACAATGTTAATCAGAGACGTGTGTTTTCTTCTGTCAAGTGTTAGATTAGTTGATATCAGATTCTGCATTAATAACTAAACAATGATAATCAGTGAGTGTGTTTTCCTCTGTCAAGTGTTAGATTAGTTGATATATGCATTAATAACTAAACAATGATAATTAGTGACGTGTGTTTTCTTCTGTCAAGTGTTAGATTAGTTGATATCAGATTCTGCATTAATAACTAAACAATGATAATCAGTGAGTGTGTTTTCCTTTGTCAAGTGTTAGATTAGTTGATATCTGATTCTGCATTAATAACTAAACAATGATAATCAGAGACGTGTTTTTCTTCTGTCAAGTGTTAGATGATTTGATCATTTGCATGAATAGCTAAACAATGTTAATCAGAGACGTGTGTTTTCTTCTGTCAAGTGTTAGATGATTTGATCATTTGCATGAATAGCTAAACAATGTTAATCAGAGACGTGTGTTTTCTTCTGTCAAGTGTTAGATGATTTGATCATTTGCATGAATAGCTAAACAATGTTAATCAGAGACGTGTGTTTTCTTCTGTCAAGTGTTAGATTAGTTGTACATTTACATGATCAACTGAACAATATAAATTAGAGCCGCATATTGTATTGCATTATACTTAAACATTTAAAAATCACCTCTTGTGGGATGAACCGTTCAGGAACGGTCTCGGCGCGCAAGGTCCATAGAGAAGAAACAGGTTTTGAGAAGAGAAAAGAAAGACGAGAGACTGCTTGACTGAATTGTATGGCGAAGAGAAGGAGTAAGCGGCGCATTCCACAGAGAAGGACAAATTGAGGCAGATGATCTAAACTGAGCCCTAGCTGGTCTAGGGCGAGGAACTAAGAGTTCAAGTCTGTTGGATGAAAGAAGTGGACGGCGGAAGGAAGCTGAGTGAGATCGAAGTATAACGTTAGCTAGATAGTTTGGGTCAAGACCCCGCTGAGCCTTGGTGATCAATGTGAGGATCTAAAATTGTATGCGATCACGGATAGGAAGCCAATTGAGTTCATGCAGCCTAAGCACAGAGATACGAGAGTATACTGTACATGGGAAGGCTGACAATCTGTCTAGTAGCTGAGTTGAGCGTATACTGAAACGATGAGAGACAAACCTTGGAAAGACCAATGAGAAGAGAATTTCAGTAGTCAATTCGAGAACGTACAAAAGCATGAATTGAGACAGTGAATCTGGAAGGGTAAGACAGAACGTGTGTTTTATTGTGATATGTTATTGATGACCATCCAAGCAATGCTAATCAGAGACGTATGTTTCTTCTCTCAAGTGTTAAATGATTTATCATTTACATATCCACCTAAACAATGTTAAACAGAGACGTGTGTTTCTTCTCACAAATGTTAGATTATTGGATCATTTACATAACCAGTTAAACAATGCAAATCAGAGACGTGTGTTTCTTCTCTCAAGTGTTAAATGATTTATCATTTATATAACTAGCTACACAATGTTAATCAGAGACGTGTGTTTCTTCTCTCAAGTGTTAGATAATTGATCATTTACATAACCACCTAAAAAATGTTAATCAGAGACATGTGTTTCTTCTCTCAAGTGTTAAATGATTGATCATTTGCATAACTAGCTAAATAATGTTTATCAGATACGTATGTTTTTTCTCTCAAGTGTTAAATGATTGAACATTTACATAGCTAGCTAAACAATGCTAATCAGAGACGTGTGTTTCTTCTCTCAAGTGTTAAATGATTGATCATTTACATAACTAGCTAAACAATGTTAATCAGAGACGTGTGTTTCTTCTCTCAAGTGTTAGATGATTGATCATTTACATAACCACCTAAACAATGTTAATCAGAGACATGTGTTTCTTCTCTCAAGTGTTAAATGATTTATCATTTACATAACTAACTAAACAATGTTAATCAGAGACGTGTGTTTCTTCTCTCAAGTGTTAAATGATTGAACATTTACATAACCACCTAAACAATGTTAATCAGAGACGTGTGTTTCTTCTCTCAAGTGTTAAATGATTTATCATTTACATATCCACCTAAACAATGTTAATCAGAGACGTGTGTTTCTTCTCTCAAGTGTTAACTGATTGATCATTTACATAACCACCTAAACAATGTTAATCAGAGACATGTGTTTCTTCTCTCAAGTGTTAAATGATTGATCATTTACATAACCACCTAAACAATGTTAATCAGAGACGTGTGTTTCTTCTCTCAAGTGTTAAATGATTTATCATTTACATATCCACCTAAACAATGTTAATCAGAGACGTGTGTTTCTTTTCTCAAGTGTTAACTGATTGATCATTTACATAACCACCTAAACAATGTTAATCAGAGACATGTGTTTCTTCTCTCAAGTGTTAAATGATTGATCATTTACATAACCACCTAAACAATGTTAATCAGAGATGTGTGTTTCTTCTCTCAAGTGTTAAATGATTTATCATTTACATAACTAGCTAAACAATGTTAATCAGAGACGTGTGTTTCTTCTCACAAATGTTAGATTATTGGATCATTTACATAACCGGTTAAACAATGTTAATCAGAGACGTGTGTTTCTTCTCTCAAGTGTTAAATGATTTATCATTTACATAACCACCTAAACAATGTTAATCAGAGACATGTGTTTCTTCTCTCAAGTGTTAAATGATTTATCATTTACATAACTACATGTAACTAAACAATGTTAATCAGAGACGTGTGTTTCTTCTCTCAAGTGTTAGATAATTGATCATTTACATAACCACCTAAACAATGTTAATCAGGGACATGTGTTTCTTCTCTCAAGTGTTAAATGATTTATCATTTACATAACTAACTAAACAATGTTAATCAGAGACGTGTGTTTCTTCTCTCAAGTGTTAGATAATTGATCATTTACATAACCACCTAAACAATGTTAATCAGGGACATGTGTTTCTTCTCTCAAGTGTTAAATGATTTATCATTTACGTAACTAGCTAAACAATGTTAATCAGAGACGTGTGTTTCTTCTCTCAAGTTTTAAATGATTGATCATTTACATAACTAGCTAAACAATGTTAATCAGAGACGTGTGTTTCTTCTCTCAAGTGTTAAATGAGTTATCATTTACATAGCTAGCTAAACAATGTTAATCAGAGACGTGTGCTTTCCTCTGTCAAGTGTTAGATGGTTGATCGTTTATATGACCAACTAAAAATATCAATTAAAGTAGTATGTTTTCATCTGTCAAGTGTTATACTATTAAATGATTAAATTGAACATTTTCATTACTAACTATAGACAATGCTGATCAGAGACGTGTTTGGGTATGTCATGTGATGGATGTTATGAGTCCTACTCAGGCCCGGTCTTAGGGCAAGGCGAGCGAGGCAGCCGCCTGGGGCCCTCGCTTCCAGGGTGACACGCTGCTGGCTATAATTTATGATTGAAGACCCGCTGTTGCCTTGGGCCCCGCAGTCCCTAGGGCCAGGACTGGTCCCATTTACTTACAATCCTCTCTAACGCACTCATTCCACCTTTCCCAGTCTTTGCATTAGGCCTATGTCGATTTCCAATTTGACTGAAAAATTGTGAAGTCATGTTTAGCCTAGGTCGAAATCATGAAGAGACCCATTGTCCGTTAAAGAAGCATTTAAACATCAGGAATTGGAATTTCATGCTTTCCGAGTTGGCATACTAGAATAGACAGTACTGCCAAAGGTTGAAGTATAGGGTGACACTTATGAACAATGGCATCTCCTCTATAACTGACGCTGCAAAAGCTGATTGGTAACTATTCCGAAACTTTGCAAAGTCTCCATCTCGCTCATTGTTTTAGGACTCGCATTCTTCAGTTTGCCTGCAAGTACACACCATACAGTGTCTAATCTAGGCATCTCCAGGGGAAGTTCTCCCCGGAATGACATCCCCAGAAAATTTGACCCCAGAAAACTTGACCCCAAAAATTAGACGGCTGCATTACATGAATGGTCATAATAAAGCGTCATAGAATCTATATTTACCTATTAGTACAATCAAAGAAAGTAACAAAGATACAAAACTAACACATCATAATTTCATGGGTGGAGACCTAGGGGGACAGAGGGGACGGTCCCCCCAATGGGGGTGTTGAGGGACGGCTCATGCATTTGTCCCCCCCCCAATCGTTGAGAGTCACGACTAAAACAAGGTCATCAACTATTTTGGCGGCGAAAATAGAAAATTTCGTCGAGATTTCGCCGGATGACCAAAAACAGGTCGTCAGAAATTTTGGCCGGTGTCACGAAATAGAGTATCCCCCGTATCAATTGTATCCCCCCAAATTAAAAAAGTAAAAAAAACCGCTTCCGCGTGTAATTTTTTTGTCAAATTAATTTTAATCCGCTTTGTTTTGAACAATGACACTAACAGGTATGTTTAATAATTGTTTATTCCTACTAGATAATTTGTTTTGCCCTGTTTTTAGAGCACTTAAAACATTTAAAACACCTTAAAACATTCAGAGTCACTAAATAAATTCGAGTTGCCTTTATCTGAGCATTGCTTAGGACACTTAAAACAATTAGAGTCACTTTAAATTTTGATTACAACTTAAAAAATTTATTATGCGCATTTTTCAAAAATGGGGATAGAATGGTTTATCCCTCCGGATAGTATATACCGGTTAATTCCATCCGGGGGAATAGATTAATTCATCCCCACGGATAGCTTTCAGGGGGGATACTCCGTTTCGTGTCACCGGCAAAAGATGGAAATTTTTCGGCAACACTCAGCCATTCGTCCGTCAAAAAATCTCGTGTCTTTCCGTCCCCCCTCCCCCTCCAAGTCTCCGCCCAGGTCTCCGCCCATGGGCAGAGACTCGTGGACTTCGCAGTTTGAGCGATCAGATAGGTAAGGTAGCCTAGTTATCCCAGAATGCTGGTCCGCCAAGAAAAGGAGCTAGGTAAGTGCCAATTAAGAATCGAGTGGTCCTCCGTGTCAAAGGCAGAGTTAGTGTCGAAGAATAGTAGGCTAATAACGATAATAGTACTAATAATAATAATGACAATAATAATAATTATTATTAGTAGTAGTATTATTCTTTA
Source organism: Lumbricus terrestris (assembly GCA_949752735.1). NCBI lineage: Eukaryota > Metazoa > Annelida > Clitellata > Crassiclitellata > Lumbricidae > Lumbricus > Lumbricus terrestris. Next base: position 14,733,116 of record OX457050.1, on the reverse strand, counting down.
ATGAATCGTCTGCAAACGAAATGCGCTGTACATGTAGCCTACAAGTTATGCAAGTCAAACTATTCACAAGAACGCATATCACAGAAGAATATAAATCACAAAGTTGCCGCCATGCTGGGCTCATGCCCTGTGTAATTTAGCTGCCACCTAGGGAATGAAGGGAGCTAAACCAAGGACCCTACGAGATTCAAACCGCATACCGTAGGCGCTTCAAGCCAGAGTGTTATCCACTATTTATACTCAGTCAGGGGCAGATCCAAGGGGGCCAAAATGGCCATGGCCCCCATTTAGAAATTTCTTTATTTTTACCAGCTATTATGGCCCGGAAAGTTGGCGTGCTCCCCCCTCCGTGACTACCTCCGTGTGTCTGTTCCCCCCCCTCCAAACCGACGAGGCTCGCATACTACGAGGTAGGTCCGCACGACTAAAAAATGGTCATCAGGTGTTTTTGGCGGATGGAAAAGGTATATTTTTGTGAAAATTCGAGACAAATGACTTTTAAAAAGGGTCATCAGATTTTTCGGTGACCCAGACGAAATTTTTTCCTGGACCGAGACCCTAAATCCCTAAATTCTGCCCCCCCCCCCCCATCGAAAATTTATGTATCCGCCGTTGTTTATACTAACCCACTCAAGACCAAGAACAGTAACCTAACTACGGGAAATGGCGCTATAGAAGTCTCATTAAAGTCGGAGCAGGAGAGTCTCCGTGGAGTGATTATTAACGAAAATCCAACTACTGCAAGGAAATCAGTTAATTAATATCCCGATTAGTAATCAACTGGTTCGCAAGAGAGCGCTTTTTGGATTCGCTGTGACTCTTCTCTTCAAACAATCTAATTAGAGGTCAATCAATCAATCAATCGATCAATATACTTCTATTATTGATCACCATAATACATGCAAATTTAAACCGTTGTGTAGCCTAGCCTACAGCGGATTCAATTAGAAGATCCAAAGGAGCACAAGGTTCCGCTAGCATCACCTTTACAGATTTATTTTTTAACAATTAATCCGATGCGTCTTTTAAAACATTACGTAACATTCCACAATAATTATGTCTTCAAACAGCGCTTGGTTACTGTTTTCATTCTTAATCTTACAAGAGTGCAAAATCTATCTAATATAATAAACGCAATTAAGTAAAGCAAAATCCCCAAAACACAGCAATGCACACATGCTCAAACCATGGTCAGGGGCGGATCGAAGGGGGCAAATCCGGCCATGCCCCATTTAGAATTTATTTATTATTGGCCAGCTATTCTGGCTCGGAAAGTTGACGTGGTTCCCCCATGAGTAGTTTCGTAGGCCATTCCCCACACCACACGAGGTCCGTACAGAGGTTTGAGAACACCGTGTACGACTAAAAAAGGTCATGAGTTATTTTTGCGATGAAAATGGCAGGTCTCTACGGTGTTTCAGGAAAATGGCATCTTTTTGTCCGAGATTTCGACTAAATGACTAAAAAAGTCATCAGATTTTTCGGCGACCAAGACGAAATTTTCCCCCTGACTCAAAACCGAAAATTTGGCCCCCCTCGAAAATTTCTGTATCCGCCCGTTCCGCCCTTACCATGCGCCGCATGCGGTGGATTTTTTTATGGCAATTGCAACCAAGAGATGGACTTTAAACTTCTTTTGAACTGGGGGACTGCGGGTAGACAGGTAAGACACCTAACTCTATTAAAGAAGTAATTGGATTTATTATCACGATTGAACTGCAATTGTTATTAGAAACTTCTATCACTTCGTCGTCGTCTAAATCGCGAGTCACAAACACCGGTGGCGCACCCTGACTAAAACCAGAACAATATAGCTATAGAAACCGCTTGCTTCGCGCTATTGCTGTTGTATCTGTCGGTGTTGGGACTTGAGCAATGTAATACAATTAGTAATTTGCATAGCGCCGCTAACAGCCATGACCATTCAGTAGCGCTCTCAGTGCGAGGCCCCGATAAAAATGTCTTATGAAGAGAGACGGATGTAGATATTGATGAAGAAAGATGAGTCCCACACAGGGTGGAGAGAAGGGAGCACCATAAGAAGAGCTCAATGATAGTAATGGATCGAGTTTTAGGAATATTGGCCGAAGCTGGTGTTACGAAGAATCTCTTAAGTTCATTTTTCTCCAATCACGGCGTCTTTGCGGCAGGATCGTGGAGAGTGGTAGGCCTATAGTAGCACTGGACATATAGTAGCACTGGATATGGGCGGAGTTTATCAGGGGTTAAGGGCCAAGCCCCGAGAATGGGCCAAGATTCAGCTTCTTTACCGTGAAAATGGTATCTTTTCACGGACTTATCCCCAACCCCTCCCCCGCCCCCAAGAAGGTCCAGACTTATAAATTTTCCGGGGAAAATGACTCTTTTCACGAAACTTAAATCTCAATGACTAAAAAAGGTCATCAACTTGTTTGGCCGGGGAAAAAGTATGGTTTTTTCAGAGATTTGAACTAAATGACTAAAAAAGGTCATCAACTTTTAGGCCGAGAAAATATTGTCGACGCCGCTCGTTTTGGACCAAGTCTCCGCCCCATCAAAGCCCAAGTTATTTTCAGCCACCCCAAGAACGGAAACCAAACTCCCTCCATGGCACTGGATCAAACAACACGCACACAGGTGGGCAGCACACATAATTATCAGGGTTATGGGGCTACTAAGGGGCGCGGTGGTGTAGTGGTGGCGTCGTTGACTTGAAGCCGGAAGGTTCGAGGTTCGAATCCACCTCGCCGCGTAAGGACCTTGGGCAAGTCCTTCACTCGCAATTGCTCAGCGCTTCGGCGTGAAACTCCGATGCAGTGTCCGCTCTGCATTTGGGAGCGCCTCTGAGTAGAGAGAGCTTGAAGGGGCGCTATAACAAGTGCACATGCAATAATTATTTTTCGTGAAAGTGCAACTTATTTTCACTTTACGAGCGATCGAATTTCTACTGAGGACCCGTAAATAGACCGGTGGCATTTCTTTACCAAGTGAGACACGAGCAGACAGTGAGTGACTTGGTCGTGTGGAAAAGAAAGACTTCAGACTTCACGAGAACGTTATTGCCGTCTAGGTCAAGCCTTTAACAGGACGGCTAATAATTAAGTGCGGACGTGAAGCTGGTGATTACTCTTTGCAGTAAGACGCAGAGAACGCTTCTTTCCGGGACGACTTCCGTCCGGAAAATGTCGCCGTCCACTATAAAAGACCACGCATGTTGTGTGCCGTACACATCGACTAAGATTAGCTCCGGCCGTATACGCGCTAATCTTCCGTAATCCTCGTTAATCCCTTCTCTGTTCGGTCATTTGTTGATTGAATCCTCGTCTCTGGTAATACATCACCAGCAGTCGGCTTACGGAGACGACATATTGACGGCGTGGACTTAATATCTTAGAGTAATTGGACAACTGCTTAAAGTATATGTCCGTCCCGGCGTCGACTGTGCTACTATGCCATACAGAGCGCGTCCAAAAAAAACCTTAATTTTTTGCCAATATCTTGACCAAAAGTAAGAATCTCAAGTGAAATCTTACGGGCTTATAGACAATTCACATTATGGCAAGATTTCAGCAAAATATTTCAAACAGAACAAAAGTTATATCACTTTTAGTGAGGCCACCCACCATTTTTGGACGATTCAAAAACGTAACGCAACAAAACCTAGGGGGTATTTTTGGCGCACCCTGTATATATGGATTGCTGCTGCAACTGGGCCAATCTGCCAGCAGTGACAACTGACTGATGCTGTGTAATACGTTCGGATGTTGTTGATGTCAATTTTTTGAACTAATTCTAATGATCTGCAGTTAGGCTTTATATTGGTCGCAGTTAATTTGTAAGGAATTCATTTTGTCGGTGTATTTTCACGCAGTTTTGACATATTATTTTTAAATCATCGTTCTTGTTATTTTAGTTGTCATCGTCGTAGTCATCATTATCATAGTCATCATCATCATCATCATCATCATCATCATCATCATCATCATCATCATCATCATCATCATCATCATCATCATCATCATCATCATCATCATCATCATCATCATCATCATCATCCTCAGCTACTACACCACTACTACTAATACCACTACCACTACTACTACCACCACAGTAACTGCTACTGCCACTACTACTGCCACTACCAGTGAACTGCTGCTGCTGCTGCTACTACTACTATTGCTACTGCTACCTCTACTATTGTAGTCATATATAAAAAATTATTATAATATTACTATTATTTAATTCTTCCTGTGGAGCGAAGTCGTCCAAAAACCACACAGGACCTAGATGATCAGAACCGATAAAAGTTGAATCATAATGACTGTGACCAAAACCTTGTTTTCTCCTCGTCCAGTTTCTCTATTTCAGACGCTCCGGATTCATTAGCAAGTTAATAAGATGTTGACTTTGACACGACCAGAGAGACTCGCGTCGAAAACAGACATGTGAAAGTTGAAACCGGTTTCATTGAGTCTCGAACAGCTCCTGGCGATATTCATGGCATGAGAGAATGCTTATTTGTCTTGCTGGCATTTAATTTTACTGGAATGCTATCCATTCTAAGCGCCTCTTCCAAGACAGTATGTATACCTGATCACTGGATATATCATTAGATTCCGTTGCCCAGGAGATGCCAGCCAATCAACCACAGTCGTCCTTCAACTTCTCTTCGTCTATTCCTACTCCTCCACCTCCTATTCCTTTTCCTTCTCCTCATCCTTATCTTCCTCCTCCTTCTCCTCCTCCTTATCTTCTTCCTCCTTCTCCCCTTCTCCTACTCTCCTCCTACTCTTCCTCCTATTCCTCCTCCTCCTCAGATTCCTCTTCCTTCTCCTCCTCCTCCACGTCCTCGTCCCTCTCCTCCTTTTCTTCCTCCTTTTTCTCTCCTTCCCCTACTCTTCCTCTTCTTCTTCCACCTCTTCCTCTTTCTCCTCCTCCTCTCTCTCATCTTCCTCCTCCTTCTTCTCCTCCTTCTTCTCTTTTTCCTCCTCCTCCTCCTTCTCATCCTATTCCACCTCCTTCTCTTCCTTATCCGCTGCTGCTGCTGCTGCTTCTACTACTGCTGCTGCTGCTGATCCCATCGCATCATTTCCGGTCGATGTTCAGCGGAAGATCAATCAACTCGTCAGTTACTCTCTTCAACTGGAGTGTCTAGTGACTACAACAAACTCAACTGTGGCCAGATCGATTGCGTCAGGACTTCTTAAGGGATTTATAGAACTGCAAACCCTTCTTTCCTTCCCATCATCCATGGTACATTTCTCCTAATCGGATGGTAATTACGTTTTTACTATTTTAACTGCATGTTACTGGTTACCACTCGACCCGGACCACCTTTGGACTACTCTTGCGGACCACCCTTTTGACTCAACTCAGTGCTTGTGAATAAGCTGGTGCCCCGCGCTTGGCTTTCGAGCAGCTTTAGAAGCTCGGAGAAAATCCGATTATTACAAGATCTGGAATCAACTCATTTCTGACTACTCATATGAATGTATGAGTAATCTATTGAGGCAGCTTTCAAATTTTAGTAGTCGTCTCTTGGTCATTATAACCGTCTATCAATGCTTAGACCTGCACCACGTCTGTGTCTGGCTGCTACCAGAGCTTGCGTCTACGAGAGTGCGCCTATTCCCAAAGTGAAGTCCATTGATTTTTGGCGTCGTTCTCTGCCGCTGCCACATTCCAGCCTTTCCAGTTGTCCGGTAATTGCGTTTAGTTACTGGCCTCCTTCCTTCCGTCCACGCTAAGATTCTTCCATTGATCTCGATCTTCCAACGTTTCCGGTCGCAAATAGCCAGCGGCGGCGGCGTCAGCGGAGGCGGCGGCGACTGTGGCGTCTGTCGTCTGCTCAGGCAGATCGTCGTTTCCTTGTGAATGCCGCTTCTCCCAGCATGCATCGCTTCTTTGAACTTCGTGAAGAGGCGGTGAATGCAGCTCTCGTGGCATGTATAGGGATTGTTGGTGGTCCACGGTCAGAGATTTAAATATTATTAGAGGAGGCGGAGACTTCATGGGAGCCCGAAAACATAGAGGCAAGAGGGGCACTTGTCCCCCTGGAAAATCGATTTCCTAGTTGTTTAACTACTACTTCTACTTTCTAACAAATTTCTTCGTACTAATGCGCTGTTGTCACTAAAAGTGAAACTGAGAAATTGGCATTTTAAAAACCTCCTGCTAAAATTTCTGCGGGCGCCCGCGGGCGGAGTGGATCTCAGTTTAATCTGCAATGTTACATAGCACCACCACTGGTGTAAGCACGTTTGCACCGCACAAAACCGGGTCTGTAAGACTGGGTAATTCACCGTTGCTAAAATCAAATCACTGCTAAATACACCGGTAATTATCATAAAATCGGTCACAATAGATGACGCAGTGCTGCATAGGTATATGCCATACATGTAATGATATCTAGGCCTATATCTATGCTTAACAGCAATGCAATGTCCAATAATATATGTTTATGTATATAATATCGCAACTGCTTTTCCCCACGTATCAATAATATTACTCGTACATTGTCAATTGGATCAAGGACACACGTCTTTGTATGCTTCCCGAGTCAACCATCAACAACAAATGGACCTTTCCAGAAACTTTTAACATCAAAACTCTATTCTCTGCCAAACGTATCGATCTTTTTTCTATTACGAATGATTCCTTTCGGTGAATAATTTGTCTGAAGCGGAAGCAAAGACCGACCCTGCTGCAGTCCGGATAGCAAACTTCTTGCGATTACTCCGCGACGCTGCAGATCTGGACCCTTGATCTCTCGCCTGGCGCCGCGCAGCGACGAGGTCCGCAGAGTCGGTTATCCTCTTGTTGCAAGGGGGCAGCGGTGGGACAGCATTCCGCGGGAATAAATCAGGTTTTATGTCGAAATTTCCTGAGTATAGACAGCAATTTGACGTCGCAAAGGAAGCCGTCGGAGTCTCGGAGATCGCGTAATGCAGACGCGTATTAAATTACACGGCGCCCGGAATGCACGCGGGTTTGTCGCCGGGCACGAGTTATATCGGCCATAATCGGCAACTGCCCGTCCGGCCGGTCGGGCGGTTGACGGTGGCCGAAGAAAAAAAGATTGCGAATCTGCTGGATGGCCACCGAGGAGAATTTTCTTATCGGTATTACGACGGCGTTGGTCGAAGTCTCGGTGGATTCACGATTGGCAGAAAAGACACATGAAAAAGGAGACATAACGTAACCTCAGAGGCTGGCGTTATAATATGGCTTGTTTGTTTCGACATCAAGAGGCATGATGAAGAAAGAAAAGTATGGCTATGACAGGCAGTTTGACGGGATTTTTGTCTGTTAGTTCAGTGAATTGACCAAAAAATGAATGGCAAAACTTTGGATTTGAAAGGATGGAAAGCAGACGATATTATGCTGTTTGATGGTGGTGGTGGTGGTGGTGGTGGTGGTGGTGGTGATGGTGGTGGTGGTGGTGGTGGTGGTGGTGGTGGTGGTGGTGGTGGTGGTGGTGGTGGTGGTGGTGGTGGTGGTGGTGGTGGTGGTGGTGGTGGTGGTGGTGGTGGTGGTGGTGGTGGTGGTGGTGATGATGATGATGATAACGATGACGATAACGATGACAATGATGACGACGATTACGATGATGATGACGATGATGATGACGACGATGATGACGACAATGATGACGATGATGACGATGATGATGATGACGATGACAACGTATTAACAGTATGATAATAATACTGTACTGCTGCTACTACTACCGTTAGTAGCCTACAACAGCAACTACTACTACCATTTTACACGAGTAACGGAAATTATGGGTTCACTCAGTAAGTTACAGTAACCACCAGGTAAACAACTAAATAGCTACCTATAGAAAATAACTATACTCGGCCCATATAATATAATAGCTCTCGTCTGCTCAAAAGAGAATGCAACGTGCAAATGCTTGCATTGTGATCGGAGTAGGCCTAATGATTATTGCGTGACGTGTGTCAGGTATTGCTTGCTTCCTTTGCCTATAACTAAATTGGAAAACGGACTTCAGTTGTCGACAGGGCTGCTGCGACGCTTCTACATGGACCTCGTGTCAGACTTGCCATCTGTAGGGCAAGCCGAGGTCAAATAAGAAAATTGGCCGAAATTACCCAGGATTTCTCAATGCCTATTATTGTAAATACTTTAAAATAATATATGTACGGTGTGTGATTGGTTCGGTTGGACTGGGTCTTTAAAATTTGACTTATTCTATAAGACTACATGTATAAACAACTCAATAATAGTATTATTTGTATGACATTATGTTATGTTTGAACGTATAAGAAACTCGTCGTACTTGCGTGTAACGTGTGAACTAAATTGCATTGATATACGTTATTATTTATGTGCATGAACATTGAATATACCACCATTCACCATCTTCTATGTGCAAGCAGAATGAAACACAACAAATTTTGCAACAAGACCTCGATTAACCCTCGGAGGCTAACCTGGGGTGTTTTTTTCACCCCACTGTCAGTATTTGCCCTGAATTTTTTTACTGCTTTGAAATTTTGCCCTGCGCTTTTGTGTATCTGTTCATAGATGATTTTTGCTTAATTCCACATTTTTATATTTTTTATATTGAATGCATGGTCACGGTCATTAATAATTTATTTGTGTTGAAGAGGTTTCGACGCTTATCTGCAGCCAATGAAGCTAAACTGATACCAGAATTGATATCAATGTATTGAAAATGATGATAGTGATGATGATGATGATGATGATGATGATGATGATGATGATGATAATGAAGAGTTTGTTGATTGTAATGATGTCTCTGAGCTAGATAATGTTGAAATCGATGATGTCATATACCTAGCCTATGTGTTGCAACTTTGTATATATGTGGAAAGCATGCAACAAAGCGTTACAGTGTTACTTGTATATAGATGACCGTAGACTCGATGATTTTGCTAATATTTTAACTTGGTTATGCTTCATAGTTTGTCAATTCCATGCTGAATTTGAATTAAGTGTCATTTTTGATCAAACATGGTTTAATTTTATATCATAGGCCTCGAATGGTGTGGGGTAAAAAATATACCCCCGGTTATCCAATATGTGATTTTTTTATAGGTTAGCCTCCGAGGATTAAATGACGCATTCGTATTTTAAGGCATAATAAAAATTATAAAATAATACAATGTGCATTATTATGCCTACAAATATGATTATATTTGTCAACCGCTTAAGACTGTATATTGTATAATAATCTATCCTAGACGTTTATGGACAATTGTACATGTAGTCCTAGTCCTAAAGTCTACTGCTGCATGCTGCGAGTTGTGCTGTCATCGTGTAGTCTATAGGCATTTGTTAGGACTGCCATCGTTTTCCAAAGTGCACTTTTATCGACGTTCTGTCATTTTTATACATCATCAGTTTTCGCATGAATTGAAACTGCTGCTCATATAATCCGCCCTGATCTACGACTTGCCACAGGTTGACGACCACGTTAATGTCATCGCAGTCTTTACGTGTCATTCACTGTCATCGCCTGTTTAATGTCTAGGTTTGCATGCATGTATAGTTTGTATACTTGGAAACTGAGTATATAGGCTATCGACACTATAATAATAATGTGGCCCTGTATAAACTCTGTTTCAGAGTTCCCTCTCCTCTCATAGAACGAGAGGAGTGGGAACTCTGAAACAAAGATTGGATTGGACTCCGTCGGGATGGAGAAGAGGGCGAGGAAGACCGAGGAAAACCTGGCAAAGTACGATCACGCAGGATCTGGAGGACGGCAGAATGACGTGGGAAGAGGCGGAGGACAGGATAAGGTGGAGAGGCTGTGTCACCGGCTACCAGAGCGTGGAAGGACTATAAGGTCTAAGGTAAAGCCTAAGGTATAATCTCGGAGCTGTTAATTTCTCTACATTCTTCTAAGCGAATTTTCTTCGCCGGTGATTTCTCTGTCTTTCATGCGACATCCAACACTTAGCCGTTTGTTGTATGACATGTCACGAAATCGTGACTGAAGGAACTTGGCAATCTGCCTGCATGAACATTTATCCAGCCTCCACTCCTCCTCCGAGAGGCTGCAGTTGAAACGCTCTCGCCTGACCAATTCATTACGCTTCGTTTCAGTCTAAGACGGTTCTTCTCTGACTCGGATCACGTTCGCTTTCAAACAAATGAGTTCTGTATTTGCATTGCGACTTCTGCCTTAAGGCTTGTCGTGCTCGAGAATAGACTCGTGACTTAATGTAGACGACAACATGTACAATTGTACATGGCTTGTTGGTTTTACAATCGTCTTAATCGTGTTGACTCTGCTGAGCATCTTGGCTTTTAACCTGTGAAGCTGTCGAACGTTGATTATTGTGTGTTGGTAACATCATACTAACATGTGATGGCATGCAGGGCATTGTGGAGTAGACCTGCTTCACATTTTTATGCGATTTTAAGTACACGAGAATGAAGATGAGGCACTATAGCTATTGTGAAATTGCCTCGACGCTATACATAATATACTACTTTACACGGAGTGCTTGAGAAAGAAGGAGTCGATGTCAATAACAATAACAACAACACTAATATTAATGATACTATTACTACAACTACTAATACGACTACTACAGCGGATATTAATACTCTTATTACTATTACAACAACTACTACTACAACAAAAACAACAACTACTACTACTACTGCTACTGCTACTACTACTACTACTACTACTACTACTACTACTACTACTACTACTACTACTACTACTACTACTACTACTACTACTACTACTACTACTACTACTACTACTACTACTACTACTACTACTACTACTACTACAACTACAACTACTACTACTACTACTACTACTACTACTACTACTACTACTACTACTACTACAACTACAACTACTACTACTACTACTACTACTACTACTACTACTACTACTACTACTACTACTACTGCCACTACCACCACCACCACCACTACCACCACCACTATATACTACTACTACTACTACTATTACTACTACTACTACTACTACTACTACTACTACTACTACTACTACTACTACTACTACTACTACTACTACTACTACTACTACTACTACTACTAGTACTACTACTACTACTACTACTACTACTACTACTACTACTACTACTACTACTACTACTACTACTACTACTACTACTACTACTACTACTACTACTACTACTACTACTACTAGTACTACTACTACTACTACTACTACTACTACTACTACTACTACTACTACTACTACAACAACGACTATTACTACTAATAGTGTGCGTGTGGATAGGTGTGTGTGTGTGTGTCTATTTGGCGTCTGTTTGTGTGTGCGAGCTCACCCGCAAACGTGTGTGTGTTTAGACAGGTGTGTTGATATTACGAGTGCACGTGCACTAAATCAATCTTAATTTGAAATAAATTTTTAAAACTAATCCTCGACGTGCAAACGAAGTTGTGTTTATTCTCCTTCATTCAACGCAAATTTCGAATACTACTCGGCAGCGGTTTCGAAGCAATGCGGAAATTTGTCATCTACATCGCAGGTGAAAGCTTCCGACGCCACCACCCCCATCTGGCGGCTGATTGCAGTTGGTGTCCGTACGTAATTACCGGATACGCAATGCACTTAGTCCGAAGATGATTGGTTGCGAAGCCCGGCAATTCGCCTTAAACACGCACGCTCATGCATATTCATCGAAATTATTAATCCGCGCTTGGCGCGAAAGAACCGCGATATAGGAGAGAGAGTCGTCTGCTGTCGTCGTTTCCGCGCGAAATGTAGGCATTGGCGATTTCAGTCGTCTAATCCGTCGCTTAGCAACCGCGACGTCGCGTGTGACGCACACGCGATCAACAGCAACTGTGACGTGGTAAAATGTGACGCAGTGAGCAATGCGCAATCTCTGACAAATCTGGGTCGTCATTATGACGTCATTACATCTGTGTGTCTGTGTGTCTGTGTGTCTGTCTGTGTGTGTGTGTGTCTGTCTGTGTCTGTCTGTCTATCTATCTATCTATCTACCTTCCTATACCTACCTACCTTCTGACCTATCCATCCTTCTATCCAACCACCCAATCCATTCGTCCATCCATCCATCCATCCATCCATCCATCTATCCATCTATCTATTGTCGTTTAACGACAGTGTCATTATAGAAGGATGATTAGAGTGGACCTCCTCGTTTCTCCAAATTCGGGACTGGCACTTCTAGAGGACGAGCAGTGGCGGAGTTATCAATAATTATAGCTACTTTAGTTGACCATCTATGCCATTCTATGGAATTTGCATTGCACCTTTCTATGCTATTCAGAGGCACTCTCGACCTGTATGCTGTCTTCAGTAGTTCATCAAATGACATACAAGAGTATATGATGAAAAGAAAAACGGAGGGGTTCAGATGGAGGGATGAGAAAGGAGAATGAGAAAAAAGAAGGAAGATGACGAGAAGGAAGAGGAGAAACTGAAGAGAGAAAGGATGCGAGGAGGACGAGGAGGAGGAAAGTATTAATATCGTTTATGAGAGATGTTTCGAAGCACACTTGAGGACGTGTCCAACCGTTTCGCTTTCATATAAACGCCGCTCAAACTGATCGCACGGAAGAGAGAACAACAGCGTTATTGGCTTCTCATGACGCTTAATAATCATGCGAGTCAGAGCGAAGACCGTACTGGAATCTCAGTCTTTTCGCTATGTAGGCTATTATGTGCCGTAGCAGTTGATGTAGCTCATTTTTAACGTATCTCGCAAAAAATACTGTCAGGCGTCATCCTGTTTGATGGAAATCGCATGATTTTGCAAACTATAATATATTGATGCTGATGTTATTAATACTGCATTGTATGGTGTCGTCTTTGAAGGTGTTTGTGGTTTGGAGAAGATGGTATGATGGTATTATTTTGTTGTTGCTGTTACTTTTTAGTATTTATTATTATTATTATTATTATTATTATTATTATTATTATTATTATTATTATTATTATTATATTATGTCTATAGATCTATGTCTGCGCGCCGTTTGGAATTGAAAGCCAGCCAGCGTTTCGGTAATGCAAGCCCTATAGCCTACAACTAGCCAAAAGCGGATGTGGCACTGAGAATTGTTTGAGCCACCCACGGGACACCCTCTGTCACGGCCATTACCACCTGTACCGCCGCCTCTTAGATTGTTTTCTTTACGTCGCAACCGTAGGACTTATTTCATCCGCGGATGTGGACCATGAGGAGATCTGGTCGACAGGTGTGTGTATAAATCCGCCAGTTAGTTGCTGATGTGTAGATGGCACGCAGCCCTTTATGGCTGGCCGCCAACAACGCACACACGGTCTGGACTCCACACGCACGCATGCACGCATGCGCGATCGTGAGGATTATTAAGGGACTTCATTAGATTTCCGATTTAGCCATCTGGCTCTTGGGAATTATCTTTAAAGACCAATCAAAGCTTCAAGGGGATACTTCGGCTGGGTCTTGATTGGAATGCAGGTGTGGTCTATCCTCTTAGAGACTTAGACCGTCTCAATCAAAACAGATCCGTTGCTGTTACCGATGTCAACTCTATTATAGGGACGCTGTGTCAGCCATTTCTTTCTTGTTCACAGTCACTTCGCACCAACACGCACACGCATGGGCGCCGACTCTGCGAGGCCCGTGAGTGCTCAGCACCACCAGAAATTGGCCATGCGAGGCCCGCCCTATGCTGGGCACCACCAGAAATCAGCCAACAAGATGTGCTTTTTATTATATTATTTCTCTGTTGGCGTTGCTTATCTATAAAAATCATTGCGTTTTTTACATATTTTCTTTTATCTCAGTTCCTTAATATTACTCCAGTTTTACACTTTTACTCCGTCCGGTAGTCTGAACTCCATACGAATACGAGGAAAATCTCAAAATCTCGCTCATTCGATCCGGGGTGGAAATTTTCGTCAAACCCAAATTTCTCCGGTGGCGTACTGGTATAGAGGTCGCAGTGTGGTGGGGTGTTGTGTGGTGGGGTTGTGGCCGGAGCGGATCGAATCCTAAATTTCCCGGGCAACGCCGGGTATCCCAGCTAGTAATTATTATAATTATGTAATTATAATTACATTAATCGGCTCCTGCTCGTTTGTCTCTGTGTTAGGCATTATCGCAATCCAATTGAATTAAATAATAATACTACATGTATTTTCTTTATTCAACAATCCGGTTGACAGAACGAAATCGGTTACAGTGTACAATTAGGCAGCTTAAACAATTCACAAGAACGGAGATCACAGAATACACATATTATCTTAATTATTCCAGGTGAACAGACAGCCTGCAATACAATTGAATCCCGGGAATGCTGTTACATAATGATGACCCTGTACTGATTGACTGATTGCCAAAGCAGAAGAAAATATGCAGGCAATCAAGTTCACATCAATAGGTGGCATAGGAAGCAGGTACTTATGAGATAACATATAAGTTTTAGATTCGTCAAAATGCAGCGCACAGTTGAGAAGATGGCATACCAACCATGTCTACTTAAAAAACCAACCATGTCTACTTAAAAAGCCAACCATGTCTACTTAAAAAACCAACCATGTCTACTTAAAAAAACAAAGTCTTAGAATGCTTCATTCATGGTGATCTCAAAGTGTCCTACTTTCCCAAGGGTTGGGTATATCATTCAGAGGCGCGTCTAATGGTGTCAATAATCGCCCTAATGCTCTATTGACTGATGTTATGTATACTGCCACTGCAGAAATCAATCCAAATTTCACGGCAAAACTATAATCACCCACTTAACTATAGCAGCAGCATTTAGGTCAACAAGTGCAAGCCGCTGCGAGGTCCAAAAATAGCCATCACTCGGGATGACGTCGTTCGTCTATGACGTCAAATCGAGCCACCTTGTTGCCATTTGTGTCTCCGTTAGCCAGAGACTCCTTCTTTGGTCTCATTTGTTTTCGATTTCTTACAACGGGTGCAGCAGGCGTCTCAATCTGCCAGTCGTCTCGCGTTGTCATGGAGTCATCTGATTACCAGGCTGCGAGCGGCGAAGTGCATGCAAGCGCTACCGTATAGCATCTTCCACTATAATTGCTGGCCATGCATCAGGGGCTGTGTTCACGTCGATACTTAGCCTACGTATATCGACTAAGCACTACGTTGCGAATAGTTAAGACGCGTCATAGAGATTCCGACAGTGGGTATGCATAAGGCATGGACCACTTACTTAGTCGGCAACTAAGTCATGGTTCTAGTTAACGCGCATGTGCAATAGATATTAAGAGGCAATCGTCCGCGTACGGAAGTAAACAAAGACATTATACGTTTGCTTCACACACCGAAAAGATATATTAAGCCTATTATTATTATTATTATTAGTAGTAGTAGTAGTAGTAGTAGTAGTAGTAGTAGTAGTAGTAGTAGTAGTAGTAGTAGTAGTAGTAGTAGTAGTAGTAGTAGTAGTAGTAGTAGTAGTAGTAGTAGTAGTACATAAATTTCTTACCAGACGCATCTTATATCAGACGCTACGTTGTGTTGTGATCTAAATACGACTTGTCACACGTTAATTAAATTTTGGGACGATGAAAACAAAAGTATAAATAATCTCATTTCCCCCACAGCAACAGAATTAACTGTTGAGTCTCCAAAACATCCTTTGGTGTCTTAAACATCGTCGAAGTGAACGAATCGCCCCGCCATGTTTTTACCTTATTCAACGACTAGCTAACACTCGACCCCAATAAACCGACTAGCGCTAGTTGTCACTTGACGACAAAGAGATCGACGTGTATACAGATTTAACGTGAGTCGCTAACCATAGCCAGATTTATAGTCAGCGACTAAGACTTACGATATCGTCATGAATACGGCCCCAGAAGCCTATTTCGATTGAGCGACAATTGCGCGGCGCATTTCCAGCGCGGCACATGCACTGTATAATATTCTGTTTTACGAGTTCGTCGTCACGAGGGAGCCACCGTGCAACAATGGTCAACAATGACGGACGTCGTCGTGAAAGACCTGTTGGAAATGAGCCGACTGTTTCGTCATTGATCGCGAGCATGCTCGGTGCCGCCTATTATACGGCTCGAGCGTCTAGTGCACGTATAATATACACACCTTCTCGTTCCAGGTGTAAGTGGCGCTGCTGCTGTGGCTGACAAAATAATTGCCTGCTTTGTTCTGATGTATTATAGGTGTACGGTCGTTGCAAGAACAAGCCCGGTGTTCTTCGAAGGGCGTCGTCGTTATACGGGGCAATTATCTGCAGAAAGCACTGCTGAATTTTTCAGTGCGTCTAAGTAAGGTTTCTGCTCCGTATGCGTATATACTGGGAATCTCAGGATATAGTGAGTACACAGTCTTTACACTGTCGCTAGGAGGATGAGACGGTGAGGGAGAGGCATTGGCCACCTGCTCTCATATGCCGAGGTTAAGAAACTGAAATTGCTATCATCATTAGATTGCCTAAGGCTAGCTTTTTTTCTTCTTCCTCTTCTTCTTCTTCTTCTTCTTCTTCTTCTTCTTCTTCTTCTTCTTCTTCTTCTTCTTCTTCTTCTTCTTCTTCTTCTTCTTCTTCTTCTTCTTCCTCTTCTTCCTCCTCCTCTTCCTCTTCCTCTTCCTCTTCTTTTCCTCTTCGTCTTCTTCTTCTTCTTCCTCTTCCTCTTCCTCTTTCTCTTCCTCTTCCTCTTCCGACATAATTTATAGATAGGATATACTTTTGATATTGTGACAGTCAGAGAACATAGAATTTTCCAAGAGTTGATTGGGATCTTTGACCAAATTTCTTTGTTTATTGCCCAGCGAGAACTATTTTAAGGGTGTCTAATGACCTGCATAATTTGCAGAGAGTATATAACTATGGCACATTAGCCTTGACGGCCATTCTGCATCTGACCATTGGTGGTGATCTTTTGTAATCAGGTTTGTGAGTGAGGGATCGACTTCGCCTGAGTTTCTTAACGGTCTCTTTAACAGGCATAGCGATCACACTGCCAATTACGTATGTACAACATTGTACATGTATGAATGACAATAACTTATGTAAGTACTATAAGTAGGCTATGTATGCGTGAGCAGTTTGAGCACTTGTTACAACGCCTCTTCAATATCTCTACGCAGAGCGCTCCCCAGTATACAGTCGGACACTGAATCGGAGTTTCACGCCGAAGCACATTGGGCAATTACGAGTGAAGGACTTGTTCAAGGTCCTATATACGCGGCGGCTTGAGGTGAATTCGAACCAACATCCCTCCGGCTCCAAAGCATCCAGCATACCTCTGTAACACCACTGCGACCCACATTTAGCCTACAAAGCTGCCTACATATTACTGCGGGCGTTTGCAGTTCTGTGCGTTGAATTACATTGTTCGAATCAATATGATAGTATTCTGCCTTACGTATAGCCTATACGTTTGAATGAAGCAAAAGCTGCAAAACCGTTGCTCGGGAGACCTACGATTAAAAACTGTCGCAACCAGTTTGATCTCAGTTACCTTGTGAATTCACTGAAATATTGTTCATTGCGTTTGCGTATGGTATGGTATGAACTGTTGCAAAGAGATTTAACTAATTGTAATCGTTATTTTGAAATTTCTAGCGTGCTATATGCACTAAAACGAATCGCAAAACACCTGCTTATTAATTATTCATGAGCAGGCGCCACGCTGTGTCTGAAGCAATGTCCAGAGAGTTACAATGTATATAGCTAGATAATAGCTTCTATATCAGTGTCTGAGAGAGAGATACAATTATATAATTATATATAAGAGAATGATAGAGGCTGTATAAATATATATAATAATTATTATATACATACATGTGCCTAATATATAATCATATATATATATATATATCAGAGAATGATAGAAGCTGTATAAATATATATATATATATATATTATATATATATGAGCCTACCTGTCAATTCATCGTTTATGTATGTAAGACGAAGAAGACGAGCAGCTCCCCTGGGTTGGCCACGATGCAGCCACTGGTGCGATCAATCAATCATTCAATCAATCGATCAATAGATCCGTTAATTTGAAGTTATTAAGCTGACCCAGATGCAACTTAAAAAAACAATATTGTTCGGGGCATTCTGGAGGCAGTCGCAACGCAAATGTACATGTATACCACCGTACGAAAGTGTATGTATAAGTTATAAAGAATACATACTGAAATATACATGTAGGAATATGCAACTTAAAAAAACAATATTGTTCGGGGCATTCTGGAGACAGTCGCAACGCAAATGTATACTATGTCAGTAGATGTATAAGTTACAAAGAATACTGAAATATACATGTAGGAATATGGTGGTCTTTAATAGATGATGTGAAGTCTTGTGTTCTATAGTCTTATATCGCTGCCACGGCATTCAATTCGAATCAATTCAATTTCTCTAGTTATCTCAACAAGACAGACAATTGGGCTATGCATTCACAATAATAGTACGCATAGTGACTAACTGCAGTTCCGTCAATCACTCAATCAATCAATCAATCCCTCGTCTCTTGGTTGACCGTCCAGAGATTAAAGCCACTGCACTATCGAACACCTCTCATTATGCATGCAAATCTACCCTATACTTATTTAGCATCATGCGTTTCTTGGTTATTTCCAGGGGAAGTAGTATAGGGTAATGGTTAACAATATGGCACAAAGAGGGTATACGGGGGCAAGATCGCTTCCCCATATACCCTCCCAAAGGTCCACTCAACCTTCCAATCACCAGATGGCGCTGATAAAATGAGTGGCAGGATATGACGACATTGTGCGTCTTGCAGTTAAATAATTCGACTTCTGTAACAACTTGTAACCATGCGTCATGTTATGAATTTATTGTTGGCCTACAGGGTGGGCCAAAAAAGACCCCCCTAGGTTTTTTGCCAATATCTTGACCAAAAGTAAGAATTTTGAAATTAAAGTTTACAGTCTTATAGACAATTCATATTTACATATGATGGCCGGATTTCATAAAAATATTTCAAACAGAACAAAAGTTATATCACTTTTAGTGAGGCCACCCTACGTTTTTTGATGATTCAAAAAAGTAAAAAAAAAACAGTGGGTGGCCTCACTAAAAGTGATATAACTTTTGTTCTGTTTGAAATATTTTTATGAAACCTGGCCATCATATGTAAATATGAATTGTCTATAAACCTACAAAATTTAATTTCAAAATTCTTACTTTTGGCCAAGATATTGGCAAAAACCTACTTTTTGTTGCGTTAGGTTTTTGAATCGTCAAAAAACGGTGGGTGGCCTTCCTAAAAGTGGCTTAACTTTTGGTTTGTTTGAAATATTTTGATGAAATCTGACCATCAAATGTAAATATGAATTGTCTTTAAGACTGTAAAATTTCATGTCGAAATTCTTACTTTTGGTCAAGATACTGGCAAAAACCTAGAGGGGGTCTTTTTTGGCCCACCCTGTATATCATTCCGTTTTATATCAGTATGAAATTAAACAAAGATAAATTATTATTATCTTCGTTTACAACAACAATAATAATTTTTAGATAATAATTTTCGTTTAATTTCAAATAAAATCAAAGGATGAGGGAGAGATAAAGAACAACAGTAGTTTTTCGATAAATTATTATTATTGAAAAACTACTATTGTTCTTTATCTCTCCCTCATCCTCTGATTTTGTTTTAAATTAAACGAAAATTATTATCTAAAAAACTATTATTGTTCTTGATATCTCCCATCATCCTCTGATTTTGTTTTAAATTAAACGAAAATTATTATCTAAAAAACTGTTATTGTTCTTGATATCTCCCATCATCATCTGATTTTGTTTGTAATTAAACGAAAATTATTATCTAAAAAAATTATTGTTCTTGGTTTCTCCCTTATCCTCTGATTTTGTTCGAAATTAAACGAGCATTATTATCTAAAAATATAATTGTTCTTGATTTCTACCTCATTCTGTGATTTTGTTTGAAATTAAACGAAAATTATTATCTAAAAAACTACTATTATTGTTCTTGATCTCTACTCATCCTCTGATTTTGTTTGAAATTAAACGAAAATAATTATTATCTAAAAAATTATTATTATTATTCTTGATTTCATCCTCATCCTGTGATGGTCATTTCTACCCTACATATACATGTAGGTGGACCACGCCATATCGTTTCATCGTTCTGTATTGTGTCCTGTCACTCACGCTGCAGGCCTTCCGTGAACCCAATCTATCTAACAATCGACTCCTTGACAGCTAATCCCGGAGGCGCTTTGAAAGCACTGAAAAATTCTCAACGGTCCTCGTTTCTATTTTAGATCCAAACCAAACTCACCAGTCGAACCCCGTTATACTCGTTGACGACCGATTCAGATCTCGCTCGCTATAGGTAGCGCTAGTACAGCAGCAGGGCATCAGCGCTGGCACGAGCGCTGGCGGCAGCGCTAGCATCGAGTGCTTGTTTATTGAGCAGCTGCAGCTGGATGGTTGGGTAGATGGATGCCGGTCAGTTGCGTCTCCTGTTGCATCGCTTGCCAGCAACTTATACTGTATTGCGAGCGATTGGATTGAGCTGTGTGGCTTTCGCTTGGGAAGACAGCGCACCGGTGCCTTTAAAGTGTGTGTGTGTGTCTTTGGTGCCAAGTGCAAGAAGCAGAACTACCGGATTAAGTCATTGGTATACGGTGCACAATTAGTGTACAGTCCTCGAATTATTTATCGTCTGGCTGGCTTTGACTGTGTTACGTCGGCTGGACTGGATTGCCAAGGTAAGCGGTGGGTGTACTCTTGACTGCATGGCGAGTAATTGTCCTATGTATACCTCTGAGTTCTGTAGGTCTCTTGATAGGCGCTAATAAATTGTAGATTCTGCACCGTGTTCTGTCACGAACACATAATAATTATTATCTGTTGGATCTCGCAATTAGGCTATTGTAATGATGACAATAATATTTCATTCGTTCATTCATTCATTCATTCATTCATTCATTCGCTCATTCATTCATTCATTCATCCATTCATTTATTCATTCATTCATTCATTCATTCATTCATTCATTACTAGGTTTTATCGACCTGTCTCCAACCTCGCAGCACCGTCGAGCTCTTCGCTCTGCAACGGGAGATCTTTTTGATTCCGCGAGTTTGCACTTCTGTCAGACAGCGCTGAGTTTTCTATCGTGGGTCCCCACCATCTGGAATGACCTCCCACTGGCCGTGCGACTTACGCCTATAGTCTAAATTCCTCTGCTTTTCTAAGTCGCTCAAATCCTACATTTTTAGCTGTGGCTGGGAAGTGGGAACGCCTCTGAGTAGCTCTTGAATAGGCGCTAATAAACTCTCGAAATTAATGAATGAATTTAGGTATACCCTTTAAGGTTACTAATCAGGAGGGCTCTCGGCCCAACCTCGATTAAAGGTAACGGTTTTGAGATTGCGGAGGTTTTCGGCAGAGAGGTCCATTGGCCTCGTCTTATTACATGTTTAACGACACTGCCATATATCAAAGATGACTAGTGTCGCCCTCCTCCTTTGTCCAGGCTTGGGACTGGCACTTGTAGAGTGCAATCAATGTCGGAGTTCATTGGCATCGTCAGCAGCAAGCAGCTTACATAGATGCTTTGTACACGTTGTCGAATGCGACGGACTCTCAACTTCTCAAGGCAGTCGACGCAATATACGTCATGTTCATTACCAGTGGCGTAGCCATAAATTTATGATGGGGCGGGGAGTTGGGGTTTTATGGCCTGGCCGGATGCCCTTTCTGACACCAACCCAACAGTATTACAGTAAATAAAAAGGGAATAAAGTAACAAAGGGAATAAAGTAAGAAAAACGATTGTTACTACAAGCAATTGTTTTGTTTTCTTATTTAAGTGGATAAATAACCTTTAAAAAACCTTTTTCTAGGCGAATGGGGTTTTACCCTCAAAACCCCCTTCTCTATATACGCCACTGTTCATTACACTACATTGCTTGCGTAAGGATTACATGATTTTCTATTCTGATGCCTGACTCTTTTATTTATGAAGGCAAGCTGATAAAATTGAGTGGTTATAAGTCATTTTTGTCCCAACAGACTATAGCGATCTCTCTGAAAATAAATGAATTATTGAATATTAGACATTCGACATGCCAGTTAGTCTATGATGATGAACCATAATTGTATTGTATCACATTGTATTTAAGCGTTTATAAAGCGCATATATTAAGGTGAACCGTTCAGAAGAGCTCCAAGTGCGTTGTAGGCCCCGCGAGAAGAAACAGGTTTTGAGATGAGAGAAGGAAGAAGAGAGACTGCCAGACAGAATAATTGAAGAGCGAACAGAAGGAGAACGTGTATTCCAATTAGAAGGTGGACCGGTTGAGGCAAACGATCGAGACTGAGCCACAGCAGTTCTAGAGCGAGGAACCAAGAGGTCAAGTCTGTTGGATGAACGAAGCATGCGCTTAGCTTCGAGTTTGAAACTAATTAGGCTATAGTTGGCTAAAGTGACATAATCTGTAGAACATTCGTCAATTACAGCATGAACTATGTTCCAGGGATTATAGGCCTATTATCGCAAGCTTACTCTCCTGCAGATTTTTCACAGATATATGTGACACAGAGTAGTCGGTAAACAGAGATTCTCTAACAAAAAATTAATGACTTTAAATACTTAAGATTCAGCTGAAAGTTTCTCATATAAGTTTTAACTACTACATACTTTAATGAGTTCATGAGGTAATGCTGGAGTCTAAAATAAATACATACTGCAATGCTGTTTTGTACACTTACTAAAATTTGTTTTACACTATATTTAATGCATTACTACTATACCTTGTTATTACATGTATGTGTTATAATGCATTACTGTCGATGTCCCATTGTGAGGTTGCAAATGGAGTAATAAAGGCTATACTTACTTACTTCTTATTTCTTACTTACTTATACCAACTTCCATTGTAAATAGGCATAAGGTCAATGGTAGTCTAAGTGAAACTGCAATTATAGGGCTATTGTTATTGTGCATTTATTTAGCGCCTTGTAGTACGAGGATGTAATGTCATTCTGTAAACTAAAATTTAGCCTTTTCGATATGACATTGTGGTATTTCTAATTAGTAATCTCCAGTGTTCAGTCATTGTGGATGGATTTGAGTCATCAGTGGTATAAAATGACGATGAAGTTAACTCAGGGTTTAAAGTGTGCCTGGACGGTCATGGACGGCGTCCATGCACTTGTTTTCAAATCTGAACGCTGTCCAGCCACTTATTGGCCAGCATAGTCTGGAAAGGTAAGGGGCGTCCAGGCACTTATTTTTCTACACTTTAGGCACTGATTTAACTAATAATATTAAGTCATTATTCTGAAAACGCCACCAAAGAAATAAATTACTTAGACCCTACTCTGCATTGTTTTGTGAGTGTCATTTGTTGAGTCAACACTGGCTGTTAATGAACGACAATATTGTGTATTACCTCGTCTTGTTTATTACCTCCTTTGTTTTCTTGTTATATGGTCTGTTCTGCACAGTGATGTCACAATGGAAGGATTTTGTTTACCTGAGAAAAGGGTGGGCGTAGTGCAAGTTCGCATGGAATAACCACAAACTGTTGTTTTATATTGATTCGGATTAAATAATTATGCGCTATAAAACAGTGCCATCTATTTCCTTGTAGCGGCGGTTCATATAATAGCTTCGGAGCGAGTATATGCCGATATATATGCATGACAATGAATTCGGAGCACCATTGTAGCCCCTATAATACCACACGTTCGTTCTGCCAGAGACCATTTTTCAATTTGCTATCAACTATTTATACGGAAACTGAATTACCGGCGACGAACGAATATGGGCAATATCTTAATTCGGTTGCGGCTCGTGCCAGCCGAAATTTCATTACATTTCTAAGACCGGTCTGCAGCAGCAGTACACGCGTGGACCGTGGACATTTGGACGTGTGGCGGCGGCGTCGGCGATGGGGCTACAGAAGCAGAAGAAGAAATAGAAATTAAATCTGGCGATTGCTTGGACTTTGCCGCCCGCCGTTCTGAATAGACAGCCTTCACGTACCTTGCGCGGGCAGTCGTCGTGTCGATTAACTGCCCAGAATCGCGCGCGGGCATATACATACGGGCATTCGTCTGCGAGCGACACACGAGACGGGAAAATGGAAGTTAATTCGGAATGACGCAACGATTCATTCATTTGTCTCGCATTGAACGGCTCACTCACCGGGATTCGGTTATCTCGAGTGGACCGGTTGGTGGGTGGTAGGAAGAGGAGGAGGTCCCGTTCCGTGGTGGTGGTGGTGTATTGTGGATCTGTACGACTTCATTTTATCTAACTCGACTCACCGTTTCAATCCGGCTGATGGGACTCGCTGCGTGTAACGCGGTTATCTCGCAGATTGGATTGCGTCCGAATGAACTGTCCGTGCGATGGATGGACCGGTATCCGTAATTCCGTATCCGTCGCGGAAAGGATGCGGGGTGGACAGCGGACACAGCACAATCCAAAGACGGATGAGTCTCCGGATTTCGTCTTCCCTCTTTCGCGTTGTTGTTGTTGTTGCCTACTATACGGAAATTTTGCCGTGGCCACTTCACCAATGAAGAGGGATCTCGCCTGATGTATTGATATATGAAGCATTGGCTGATGCTTCTGCTGTTGGTTGCTGCAGCGGCTGCTGATGCTGGACATCGCACATCGATCGGTAATAATTCCACCGGACAACTACTCTTCGTGAGTCTTCGTCCTTAATTCCTTTTCGTCCGTTCGTCCGGCGCCTTGGCGGGAATCGTCGCCTCTCCTCCATCAGTTCCAAGTCTTTCCGTAGATTGTTCCGCCGATGACGCCGCCAGCCGCGGCCCGGATAGCCTTTCCAGAATTGCTTCGAATTAATTAGACATATAATCTATACCGCCCAGCTGACGACTTTCCGTCGACGATATTTTGGCGACATGTCATTCCATGGATGATCGGCTGTCAGTTTCGTTGCAGCTGGAAATGTTGCGGATTCCTGTAGCTGGAGCTGGAGTCCTATGATGTCGGGGCCGCTGACCTTAATCACAACCTTGACGTGAGTCAATGAAATGACTTTTCTTATCGCGTCTTGACAGAATGCGGTCTTATGTAGGCCGATCAGAATTGATTCGTGGATCGTCAACGGTTGGTGTCTTGCCGTTGACGACCGATTGTCAGCGGTTGGTGTCTTGCCGTTTACGACCGATTGTCAACGGTTGGTGTCTTGCCGTTGACGACCGATTGTAAGATGATGATGTATGTTATAGGTGACATAATTAGTCATGGATGGGCGGGGACTTGGAGGACATTATGATAGTGCGCTACTGTTTCTTGTTCTGCAGAACAGTTGTGTCCAAATCTGCTTGACAGAACCATGAAACTTTGTCCACTTGCAATAAAACTACCACAAATTATTATATTGTAATGTCTCTGACCTTTATCGCAAGTGTGATTGCAAATCTATGGCACCACTTGTAGACAGTAGAGCACAGAGAGCTACGCCACTATAGTATACCCCACCTGCGGTTGTGCCAGTCCCAAGCCTGGAAAGAGCAGGAGGGTGACGCTGATCATCTGTATTATGACATGCAGAGCGTCATAAAGCAGTAACTATATAATATAGCCAAACCCATAGGCGCCACAACACAACGTACAATAGTTCCATCATTTTATGATTCGCGGCGGTATTATACTGTTAGCCTACATCAGTCGTATCTATTAAATGAAGACGACGTCGTGACTGTGTTGTGTGTGTGTGTGTGTGTGTGTGTGTGTGTGTGTGTGTGTGTGTGTGTGTGTGTGTGTGTGTGTGTGCAAGTGCGTGTGCGTGTTGTGTATTTGTGTTTGTGTTTGCGTGTAGGTGCGTGTGTGTGCCTGTGTGTGCTTGTGTGTGTATCAATGTGTGTATCACTTCAATCTCTTGACATACACATAAATACTCGAGGCCACCCATGCACCCTGTGTCATACATAATTCTATGGGACTGACCCTCCTCTGGGACGGATTCATTCAAGCCTGAAGGAGATATATTGACGTGTTTATCAGAATCCCAGTTGCACTTGCACATGAGATAAACACATACTACATTCACGTTCTTATACTTGCAGGCGCTCAGTATGCAGTGCCCTTTAAGTACGGCAGTATCCACGACACAAATGAGCTTCACGTATGCATACATACATAATACGCAGGTAGACATTCATTCATTCATTCAAGAATTTATATAGCGCTTCTTCAAGGGTACTACTCAGAAGCGCTTCTGACTCTAGCACGGCAAAAAAGGACAGTTTTGAGTTTAATAAAAAAAATGCTTCAGTAATAACTCCAGCAAGTAGACGTTGCTGCTGTGGGAGCCCATTCCAGACAATCGATATTTAAAAAAATCATACATCGCAGTATGAGAATTGCAGAAAAATAACTGCAGGGGGTCAAACGTTGATTATTGTGGAGTTTGGGGGTGGGGTGCAATGAAGACTGTACTATGAATTCCTATGAAAGACTGGGTGAGGTTGAAAACACAACCCCACGGCAAATCTCACCCTGATGATTGCATGAGCACTTGTTATAGCGCTACTTCAATTAAGATTTCTAAATAAATAGCCAACATTCATCAGTTACCAGCTACAGATAAACAGGCCTACATCAAGCACATAATCATATTTACGATTATGACCAGACTTTCAGTGTAGAGCTTCCAAGTATACCTCACAGAAAAGGTATATACTTGAAGTACCTTCGAGCATGCAGACATATTATGCCGTGCATATTCTATACCGTGTAGGTTTTTGCATATTTACGATTATGATCAGGCACTCAGTGTAGAGCTTCCAAGTATGCCTCACAGAAAAGGTGTACTTGAAGTACCTTCGAGCATGTAGACATAATATGCCGTGCATGCATATTCTATAATACCGTGTAGGTTTTTGCATATTTATCAGACACTCAGTGCATGTAGAGCTTCCAAGTATACCTCACAGAAAAGGTATACTTGAAGTACCTTCGAGCATGTAGACATAATATGCCGTGCATAATCTATAATACCGTGTAGGTTTTTGCAGGTTGTATGCGGGTTTGAAGTACCTTCGAGTATGCAGACATAATATGCCGTGCATAATCTATAATACCGTGTAGGTTTTTGCAGGTTGTATGCGGGTTTGAAGTACCTTCGAGTATGCAGACATAATATGCCGTGCATAATCTATAATACCGTGTAGGTTTTTGCAGGTTGTATGCGGGTTTGAAGTACCTTCGAGTATGCAGACATAATATGCCGTGCATAATCTATAATACCGTGTAGGTTTTTGCAGGTTGTAAGCGGATTTTATGTCGACGCCGCTTTGGCGTTATGGCGTTATGTATTTTTGGATAGACCGCTGTCGTGATTGTTTTGGCGTGCGTGAGTCTCGAGAACCCGTGCGCGCTTTTGTGTGGCGTGACGCGTTCTAGGTGTGTTAATCATGTTCTACCTTGCACTTCACCGGCGCCGAACTGTCTCCATGCTTATGGATTTCTTCAGATCAATTGCACCTTTTAACGACTCCGTAAGCGCGTTGGGAAATTGATACCCTCTCTCTGTCTCTCTCGCGTCTAGATTTTGTTCATGCCGAGCATTGACGCCTTCCTTATCCACGTTCAGATTCATATTTCACCATGCATTTAGGAAACGCTATCGATATCTGTTGTCTGTAGTGTATCACTATGACCACATATGCTGTTATAACCTAATATGTATGTATTGTATGTATATAATTTATGTGTATAGATGAATGCAAACATGTCTACTTGCATTATTGTATGTGTACAACATGCATCTTATCCGCCGACGCTATATCAATTAAAGTCCGCTATGTAATGGCCATGTTGTTTTGGGGCATTACGGTGCCCGACCAGAATCCGGGGAGGTCAAGCTGAGGAGGTAGCTTGTACATCGTTGAATGCTCTTATTTACTTAACTCCGATTCAGTGCCCACGCTGTAGTCGGGAGCGCCTCTGAGTTGATTTCTTGAAGGGGCGTTATAACAAGTTCCCATACATACATACATACATAGGCTACTTATGACAGTTGCACGGCCACTATTTTATGACTATATTATAATAGTTCATCAGGAGTTGAATCATGATAGGAATCATAGGATAATTTATATCGTCAAGAGTTGAATTACATTTGTGAGAGTATCACTGCAGAGGAGAAAAATCAAAGGTCTAAGTACAATTTATTAGCAAGAGATAATGGGGAAAGAAATATTGAGAGTTGAAATAACATAGCGTAACAATTAAGAGTGGTTCAGTGCATGGATCAGAAAACTTATAGTAGGGCCTATGTGCTATAGAACTACTGCAAAATTCACCTGGAACGCATTTCCCCTTATATATAGCTTCCTCTTAAAACCTCTGACAATGGACAATGATATAGTACACTCCCATCAGAGCCATTCCGCGAGTTGATAACTCTTTCACTGAAGAATTTCTGTCCCAATGTTCAATTTGTCTTCGTAAATAATTAATGCCTGTGTCTTGCATGAAGTTGCTTGTTTGGAGCTAATTCAAAAAACCTCTCCACTTTACTGCTTCCTTTCCCATTGGCAATCTTGTCAGCCTCTCAGTGGCGTAGACAAGGGGGGTTTCGGGGGGTCAAACCCACCCCCATTGACATAGGGAAAAGGTTTTTAAGGTTATTTATCCACTTAAATAAGAAAAAGCAGAACAATTGCTTGTAGTAACAATTGTTTTTCTTATTTTATCCCCTTTGTTACTTTATTCCCTTTCTATTTACTGTAATACCGTTGGGTTGGTGTCAGAAAGGGCATCTGGCCAGGGCATTAAAACCTCCAAAACTCCCCCATCATAAATTCCTGGCTACGCCACTGCAGCTTCTATATCAGGTCTCCTCTGTCTCTCCACCTCCTCTCAGTCCTCTCCAATGTTGTCAGTCCACATCGTTTCGACCTTTCGTCGTAGCTCAAGTTCATTCAACAAACTTGGCGCAGCATATTTATTATTAGCGATTGCAGAATTTCAGAGAGGAGTATATATTTAGGAGCAAAGGCGGATACGAAGGGTGGGGCAAAATTTCGGTCTTGGAACAGGGGAAAAAATTCGCCTTGGTCGCAAAAAAATCTGATGACTTTTTTTAGTCATTTGTCTCGAATTCCCAAGAAAAATATACCATTTTATCCGCCGAAATAGTTTATGACCCTTTTCATGGTACGGACCTCGTGGGCGTGGAGAGGGCCTACGGAGCTGCTCACGGGGTGAGGGCCACGTCACGGATTGGCCTCTGGATCCACCCTTGTTTAAGAGGAGACTGAAGGCGCCCTTAATTGTAACGGCATGCGCTGTGTTACGGCGCCATAGAAATTGTTGTCATAATTATTATTATTACTAAGGCTGTTGGCTAGTAATTGCGCTATATAATTATGGCAGTGGGCTACTCACCAGATCAGAACTCTACACAACTTCCTATAAATTTTCTCAAAGCACCTATAATAGAATTGATTGGTTCGTGTAGGTCACCTTCACATATATAATATGCAAACCTGACCGATTCCTTACGGACGCATATATAATATTACTTCTTTTTCCATGCACAGCCCGCTGTATTATTCCATCAATAATTTACCATCTCCACACGTCTCCAAGACGATTCCACCACAGGATGACTACTCCGTCGCGAAATGGACCCTTTTATGACACATTAAAAAGCCGCAAAACGAACGATCCCTTCGCCGCCTTTTCACGGGTTGACTTTGGCCTCCGCATCACTGCATCAGCCAGTTGACCACCCCCCAAATTCCTCTCGATCGGGACCTCCACCGTCGGTGTCCGGTGACTTGGGAACCCGAAATTGGATTATCATCCGAAACAACTTCCATTATGTGTATCTGTACCGGAACTCCGATCACATACGTATATATATATATATATATATATATAATTATATATATATATTAATACACAGGACCGTATATATAGCGTCATATACGTGTATATATAAATATACATATTAATACACAGGACCGTATAAAGCGTATACCTGATGGAGTTTCTGATTGAAAATCGTCGCAATACCGACTGCACATCTGCCGAACGATGCATAAATCTAATTCCTCTTATTATTCCTATCCAGCCCCCTACCCCCACCCCAACCCCACCCCACCCCGTCTCGTATCGGTCTCGTGCACGGCCGGACTCTTTACCGCCGGACTACTTTCTACGCTTTCCCACTCAGTGATTTGTTGACTCCGAATGGTTTCTGTCGTTCCAGCGCGTTCCACCACGCATGCAGAGTCCTGTCGTGACTCTCGGTACTTGGAGTCTTGGACGACGGTCCGCTGTAATACGACGACGATGTTGCTTCGATTGCTTCCTAGTAAATTATGATATTATTTTCTCGTCATGTGCTGGAGAAATATTCATCCATCTTAGACACCCTTTGCCACTCTCCGAAGATTATACCGAATACGATCGGTCGGCGGCAGAAAGAAGATGCCGATATAGCGTCGTGAAGATCGTGCGTGCAAGCGCTATATAAATCCAGTTTAAATTCTCGCAGTCGGTGAGTTTTAGTGCACGATACCGAACGTGATGCCGTTTTGAAGTGTTAGGCATAATAATAATAATATACTGTCCGTTTATAGAAAGTAATAGAGTCTACTATTTGAAGACAGAGCGTTCATCCGTCATCAAGGAGGTGCTGTGCAGTTTCACATTGACTGTGGCTTCCATCACATGAACGAAAGTCCCCTTAAGCTTGATCATCAGGGGCGGATCCATGGGTGCCAATCCAACCATGCTCCCCCCCATTTAAAAATTGCATGGACGTGCCCCCTCATTTGGTTTCAACAAGTCATTAGATAAAGCAGGAGCTAGGATACCATTACTCCCGACTATGATGACTGACGACTAAAAGAAAGGTCGTCAACTATTTTGGCGGCTGAAACGGTATCTTTTATCTTTTTCCTGGAAATTGGACGAATGACTATAAAAAAGGTCATCAGTTGTTCGGCGACGAAGAAGACGAAATTTTTCCCGTCCCACCAACAAGACGGAAAATTTTGGCCCTCCACCTTCGAAAATTTCTGTATCCGCCTTTGCCGATCATAGTCGCCACGGAGCGTTAGCGACCTCATTTTCTTAGCCTCGTCATATGAGGACAGCTAGTAATCCGCTGCTGCCTCTGCTTCCCAACGACAGCGTGCGGCATCCAGTGTACTATATAGTTATTGAAGCGTTGGTCAAAAGGCGCTGATGGTGCAGAAACTGAATTTCTGCCTCTGATGGGATCTGAACCCTCCACCTCTCGACTGATAATGCAGCGCCCTAAATAATACACTATAGACCTACCAAGCATGCATGTCAGCTTTCCCAAGAAAATCAGGTGAGCACTTATATAGTCAATCAGGCTGAATCAGCCAACGTATTAAAAAATTTACGTGCATGATGTTTAGAACATTATTCGTCTTCCAATGTCGGAGATATTTTATCGCACGAGACACGGCCCTCGGAATTCTGCATTGTATACAATATGCATGCACTGTGCTGCATTACGATCAATTATAGTACCGGCAAGTTCGCTGTTGAACTTGCTTGATGCCAACTTTTGCACTGCCGGACTGTATTAATCATCTGCTGAATTATTGCATTTTACTCTGTTTAGTTCTTCAGCCATTGCCGACAGTTTATATAGGCTTTTACTCCGATGGAAGTATAGCAGATAGTTTTGCATTGGTATACTAAGATAGAAGTATAGCTGCAAATTTCCTAGCACACTAAAATGGAAGAATGGCAGCAAATGTTACTGCATACTCAGATAGAAGTATGGCAGCAAAATCTGCTAGCATACTAAGATAAAAATGATAGCAACAAATTTTATTTGGATACCCAGATAAAAGGAGATCTATAGCAGAAGATTTTATTAGCATACTCAGATAGAAGCATAGCAGCAGATTTTATGAGCACTCATAGACAGAAGTATGTCACCAGATTTTATGAGCATACTTAGAAGCATAGCAGCAGAATTTAGTAGCATACTCAAAATAAGAATAGCAGCAGATTTTATTAGCACTCATAGTCTCATAGACAGAAGAAGTATAGCACCAGATTTTATGAGCATACTTAGATAGAAGCATAGCAGCAGAATTTATTGGCATACTCAAAAATAAGAATAGCAGCAGATTTTATTGGCATACTCAGATGGAAGTACATTTATTTCGTCACCATCTCTTATCTTCTAGGTGCGAAAAATTTCTGAATTCTAATCCTAACCATTTCAACTGAGCCGAGCCTCTTTAGCGCCTATAGTTCAATACGTGAATACTGCTACTGTAACAGCTTTCAAAGGTGATGTTATGCAGCATGCTGTATATTACGTACTATTCAATTTACACTCACCTCTGCTGTTCTTAGCTCAAGGGTGCGAGATTATTTGCCATCCTCACTCTCTCTTTCTGTCTCTGTCTCTATCTCTGTCTGTCTTTCTGTCTGTCTGTCTTTGTCTGTCCGTCTTTCTGTATGTCTGTCTCTGTCTGTCTTTCTGTCTGTCTTTCTGTCTGTCTGTATCTGTCTCTATCTCTGTCTTTGTCTGTCTTTCTGTATATCTGTCTCTGTCTCTGCCTGTCTGTCTTTCTGTCTGTCTGTCTTTCTCTGTCTCTGTCTCTGTTTCTGTCTTTCTTTTTCTGTCTCTATTAATTATATTATATGCATATTCGACCTATGTGCATAATGTATATGTACTATGTATGTGCCTGAATAATTGTATATATAAATAATGCACTCTGATGTGCATAGGAAAACAGCTCACTCTTTTACCAGCTAATTCTGCTCTGTCTAGAATTTATGAACCATTCGTGCTGCCTTTATTTCTGATCTCTGGTTTTTTTTCTGAGGTTACACGCCCTTCAAATGTGTTGATGGCATGTTTATTGGTTCTGATTTTTATATTCTCCTTCTGCAAAACTTGAGATGCATTACAGATGTTATTTAAAACAAGTCGAACGGTTTGAGAAATGATGATTTGTGTGTGTGTGCTTGAGAGAGAGAGAGTTTTTAAAACTACTGAATGGCTAAAATGTGTTCCTACTAAAATACAGAACGAAGACGTCGTTTGTTTTAATTGGAATAAGAGTTGTTGATGGAAATATGGTATTATTATTATTATTATTATTATTATTATTATTATTATTATTATTATTATTATTTTCATTATTATTATCATTATTATTATTAATATTATTATCATGATCATTTTATTATTGTCATTATTATTATTTTCATTATTATTATTGCTATTATTATTATTTTCATTAATGTCATTATTATTATTATAATGATCATTTTATTATTGTTATTATTATTGTTGTTATTATTATTATATCTTTATTATTATTATCCCGAGGTAGTTCTAATCACTCAGGTGAAAAATAAAATTCCAGAGACAGAAAAATGAAAGTGCACCATGTAAGGTTAGATGGCTACTATCGTTATTACTATTATTATCATCATCATTATGATCTAAGCCTATAGATAGCTATGAGCAAAACCTGATGCTGCAATATTAGAAGTTCATAGCACTCTATGTGAAACACGAGACGCCCGTCTACAGCTGGGTAACGGAATATTTATGCCTATTGGTCGATTCGGTTGTATAATATACTGCAGAGGTAAGCGATGCTGTTCCAGCCTCCAGGGTTCATACAAGCAGATAGATGCTGCTACTACTGCTGCTGCTGCTGCTGCTGCTACTGCACATATCTTGGAGTTTGGTTACGTTCGTCGATTTATAACTGCTCCATATCATTTTCTATAGTCTGCCCTCTTGCACGCACAACGTCGCGTATCCTCCGTGGCCGGGTGACAGTTTATCCATATCTGCTCTGAGACATTAATTTCATCCGAGAAACGACCACGGTCTGTATTATCTAGGGGGACGTATGAGTTGTGCCGGCTGCTGCTGCTGCTGGTGGTGCAGGGATCGTCTGTATCAGCCATCAGTCCTTTTATCTTTCTGAATTCAGACGCAATAGCGCATCGGTTACATTTGAAACCAGTAGTTTCATTCGTGCTTGTTATAACGGCGCCGTGGTGTTGCTGTGTCCTGTTGAAGGAAGATGAAACTGTTGCGAAATATTTTGGCAGTCGCGTTCTTGTTGTTGTTGCTGTTGTTATACATGTATGTTCTTAGGTGTGTAAACTGTGTATGGCATATGCATGTGTGATTGTATGCATAGAAGAATGTATATTCGTATGTGCGTTTGTATGTATGTGCATGTAGCTGCGTGTACAACTGTACATGTATGTATACGTGCAGGTATTTTATGTGTATGCCTGCATGTCTGACTGTGTGCCTGTCTAAATGTATGTAATATGTATATGTATATATGTATGTCAGTATGGATGCATGTATGTAACTAAGTATGCATGTATGATGTATGTGTGTATGTATTACACACGCATGCCGGACTTGGTTGGGATGTCTTGACTAGATAATTCAAAGAGGTCATTTCAGATGAATATCAGAACATTTAGATAGTGTCTTAAAAAAATTTCATGCGCTATATAAATTGGCCGAAGAAACTAATATGTGCGGTACACGCAAACGTTGAGAACGACTGCCCTGCAAAAGTCATTGTCTGCACTTCGGTCTGCATGGATGAGCAGCGAGAGGACATTGCTGTCAAAACATTTGCATCTGTTGCTTGAAGTGTCGTTATCAGTCGCTTTTTCACAGGTCATGACTCACGAGAACAGCTGAAACAATATCCTTTGACACCAGAACCCATCTCCAAGCACTGTTGTTGTTGCTGCTGTTGCTGTTGTTGCTGCTGTTGTTGTTGCTGTTGTTGTTGTTGTTGTTGTTGTTGTTGTTGTTGTTGTTGTTGTTGTTGTTGTTGTTGTTGTTGTTAGAGGAGAGCTAGAACTAAGGAACAATTATAGCTCGTGTCCAGAAACAGCAGCTTCTGCTTCTATTTTAGATCATACATCTTTCAACAAAAAAGAGACCTGTGTGTTCAGTGTTCCGCTTTTTTTAGAGTGCCCTGCCACCTTCGTTGGCACCGCTGAACAGCAGATTTCGACATATCTTAAGTTACAAAACATATATGTAAGATATATTATACCAGTCATTGGAATATCAGAAACCTAAACTATTGAGATTGCCACAATTTGCTCTAAAAGACAAGAAAAAAAGCCGAGAGATGGAAATCTGGATTCCCCAGTGCACGGCAGGCAGTGGGACTAGATTAAACACTTGTCAGCGGTCATCCACCACATCCATATTATAGCCATCCACCATGAACATTAGAGCCATCCACCACATCTATATAGCCATCTACCATAGCCATATTATAGTCAACCACCATAGCCCTATAGCCATCCACCATAGCCAAATAGTCAACCACCATGGCCATATAACTATCCACCACATCCATATAGCCATCCACCATGACCATTAGAGCCATCCACCACATCTATATAGCCATCCACTATAGCCATATAGTCAACCACCATAGCCCTATAGCCATCCACCATAGCCACATAGCCATCCACCATAACCATATAGCCGTCCACTATAGCCATGTAGCCATCCACCATAATCATATAGCCATGCATCCACCTTGACCATATAGCCATCCACCACATCCATATAGCCATCTACCATAGCCATTCAGCCATCCACCATATCAATATAGCCATCGACCATAGCCATTCTAATGCCCAAGCATTAGTCTCAGTACCTTCTTAACGACGAAATCATCCAATTGTCCTTCATAAATTAACCGGATACATTCATATCTGAGCATTTATAGCCTATACATATATAATATATGCAATCATATCTGAGCATGTAGATCTATACATATACGATGTATACATACATTGTATACAGTGTAGGCCTTTAGGCCGATCCTTTTACTGAGACACATGATATGCACGAGTCTACATGTAAGTACCTCTTGAAACGACCAGATCACATGCCATTCAGACCTCAATACCTGATACCTGTATAATATCCCATATATACAACAACGGTATTGCACCGAACTTCAATTATTATATTACACTTATGCATCTAGCCTCCGATTCCTTTTTTGTGTGGGTCGGTCTGTTGATTGTCTTAACTGAACGCAGATCTGAGTGGATGGCGCATAAGTGGCCTATCTTTCATACAGAAGCCAGACGGAGCATTCGTTTTTTGCATACGGCTGAATTGCTGTGTCTGCACTCAGAGCAGGTATACATCACCGCTTCAACCGGAACATATACATTTGTATGTATATAGTCGGCTCAGACTTCAACCTGTCTGCACCAGATGACTAATGACACGAGAACAACATTTGCGGTTAACATTATGTATACATTGCATTGTCTGTATATATATATATAGCTGCAGTGTATTCAGTCCATGTATACCTCGTCCCGTTGGCTTATATGCTGCAATGGGGTCAGGTCTCCGGTGACATAACATAACAAAGTATAACATAACAAAACATAACATATCAAGTGTTCCAAGTGGTTCAGGAGACGTCTGGCATGTGCTAAAAACACTCCAAGTCAACCTGTAATGCTTTACAGTCGATTTCTTATATGGCTTCCTCGTGAAAGCGGTGACCAATGTCCACCGAGACTGTTGTGTGTAGGCGTCTACTCTCATCCAAACCATTTCACAAGTCTAAAACTGTTGCAGTAAAAAATTCTGCCCTAATGTCTCTTTCGTATATTCCTAAATAATTCATGTATATATCTGCATTGTCGCCTAATTCAAAGCTAACACAAAGAGCCACTCCAACTGCACTATATATACACGCAGTATTACTTTCAGTCTTACACAATATATTGTGTAGGTTTCAATAATTGTAGCCCTATATAATTATATGTAAATGCATCGAACATTGTATTGTGGTTCAAATGTAGACTTTATTTACGTCTCTTCTGCTTCTACTCCTTTCCACTTAATTCGTGATAATTACTAAACAGTTACTTACGCACGTTAGTGACTTATGATTATAGCAGTTAGTGACTTATGCTTATGGCATCTATTAATGGCGCACCATAATCAAGTATTATTATTATAGGTTACGATCGATCAGAAGATTCGCCAGCATTCAGAAGATTTGAGTTACAAGCACGGATGGTGGGTTCGTACGTGCGTGTGTGTGTGTGTCTGTGTGTGTGTCTGTCTGTGTGTGTCTCTGTGTGTGTCTGTGTGTGTGACTTGATTTTCATATGCTGAAGTATTAAATACAGAAAAGGAAGAAGGCGGGATGGTCTCCTTGTCTGTTTTTCTGTATCTCTGTCTGTCTCCCTGCCTCTGTCTATCTCTGTCTGTCTGTCTGTCTGTCTGTCTATCTCTCTCTCTCCACGCGGGCTAGCGCATGCGCTGTTGGTCGCTGGTCCAGAGTGGATGGCGACCTTATTACCCGAGCGATCGCAGTATTAATTCTCATTAGCATTGGCCGACTGCCTCAACCACTTGGCAATTGGCCTTTCTGGTAAATTGACAGAACGGTCTGTCCTACCGCTCAATCATGGTTACGGTGCGCCGTCGCTCGCTCGCTCGAAGACGAGGCGATGTCCATACTGTAGCAACGGAAGAAGAGGAGGAGGAAGAAGAAGATGCAGCTCCTAATACATCCTCAGTCCCATCCCCTTCCCAGAAGGGCGCGTTTCTTCGTGGGGATGGAGGGGGGATCTGCGGTGATTTGTAAGCGTCTACTGCGGTCTATTGAGCCCGAGAATTATTTGCTGAGTTGTCCGCTGGGAGCGCTTTTTGGAATCGACTGAAGAATTGTGGGCGGAGGGGAATTGGGGGCGGACGGTTGGGAACTGGTCGCTTTTCTGGGAGACAGATTGCTGGTCCATTCACTTTCACGATTGGGGTTTGAACTGTGACGTTGGTTACAGTGTTGTTTTTGCACGAACATTTATGCATGTATGCGGGCCTATATATCGTTGATGGCTTGCATGCATGCACGTTTGTATCTGTATTTGTGTGGGTCTGTCTACGTAATGGCCCTAAAAGAAACAGGAGTACACGTGGTAAACATTTGTTGAGTCGCGACAGGTGAAAATCAGGATTTTACATGCCTCAATAATTCCCAGGATGCAGTATAAGGAGGACATAGATAGGGGTTAACAGAGAATATACTCGAGGTATAGACATAACTATGGTATATGGTCAATGTAGTCACAAGGAAGACATAGGCCTACAGTAGACACTCACGTTATATATATAGACAGAGGAGTTACAACTCAGACATGCGCGGTGGACAAAGGTAATTATGAGGAATACACGAGGTAGGCATTCGGTCGACATAAGACAAAGACATCTGATATACCTATGAAAGACATGAAAATCAATAAATATAGGGTATAAACATAAAAAAGACATCAGGAAAATATAACATAGAGTTCAACAGAAGAGAGACATAGCATAGACACGAGTTAAGCAGAAGATATAGACATGACATAGACATGAGTTAAACAGATGATAGACATGACATAGACATAAGTTAAACAGACGATAGACGTGACATAGACATGAGTTAAACAGA
>OX457050.1:14687142-14689642 GCA_949752735.1 Lumbricus terrestris | reverse complement strand
CGACTTGTAACAGCTGGCGCTCTCTTACCTGCACGTCTCATGTATGAAGTGTATGAACTCCTATAAGATAACTCTATATATGTTTATGTATATGTATATGTGTATGTGTATTTGTATATGTATATGTATATGTATATGTATATGTATATGTATATGTATATGTATATGTATATGTATATGTACATGTATTTGTATATGTATATATATGTATATAGTATATACGTTTATATAATTTCTATTATATGCATGCAATACATTATACATACATTCGATCTATTATACATATATTATACATATGAATTTGAGTTCAAGATATGTGGGTTTTGTGATGATATTCCGATATATTTAGACGTCTCCTCGGTAGATATGCGGGGCCAGTTGGCTCCTTTTCGTCTCGGAGATATTCGCCAGTAGTACTAACACCAACATGGTGTGCGTAACATGATCCGATTTCGATATCAGTGCAATTAAATATCAGTGATATATGGTGTAATCCTAATCCTGTATAAGACTTCTGCATTAATCTGTCAAGTTAAATCCTGTGATAAGCAGTAAGCAGTATATCTGGAAGTAATCAGAAAGTCCGAGAGTATTAAAGTGGTCCATGCTTGCGATTGTGAAACAGATTTGTTCCACATTATAGATGGAAGCACATGCATGGGCTCTCTTACAGTATAGGGGGGTGTTATATGTGGATTGTGGAAACATGGCTGCCATGTTAATCCATTCATTCATTCCTTCAAGAAATTCTATAGCGCCTTATCACATAGACTACTCAGAAGCGCTCCCGACTCCAGCACGGCAAAAAGGCACTGCTTCAGTTGAATAAACAAGATGCTTTAGTGAGATTCTCGAAAACTCCCAGAAGAGAGACAGATAAGTAGACGTGGCTTTGTGTGAGCTAAACCAAGAGCATCCCTATATGGATTCCATGCACGTGAGCCTGCTGATATACTGACAGGTTATAGAATATTTCTGTAACAATCTCGTTTTCCAGAATCTTCTACAAGAAGAGGAGCGTGGAAACTATATGGCCTAATTGCACTTTTGTACGCATAGCTATTGATAAAAAAATCTGAGGCGACCATTGTATTTTGCCCCCTGCAAAAATTCGTCAATGTTTCAAACATAGGTGACAATTTTTCATGGGTGTTGCCTCTTGCCTCTGTTATATGCGGGCGTCATATACTTCTTTTTGTGGGGCGCGGTGGTGTAGTGGTGGCGTCGTTGCCTTGAGGTCGGAAGGTTCGAGGTTCGAATCCACCTCAAGTCGCCGCGTAGGGACCTTGGGCAAGTCCTTCACTCGCATTTGCTCAGCGCTTCCGCGTGAAACTCCGATGCAGTGTCCGCGCTGCAGTCGGGAGCGCCTCTGAGGAGTGAACTTGAAGGGGCGCTATAACAAGTGCACATACAAACAAACAAACAAACAAACAAACGTGTGCTCATTCATGTAGGTTTCTTGCATCAGGAAATATTAGGCTACACACTAGTACACAGATCCAACCGACGTTCTGTATAATAGTGATGTGTAAGGCGCTTATCCTGGGGGAGATAATCATTAAGTATGCATAACCGCATAACAGGTTCTCATCTCACTTCCGGTACGTTCTGATGGAGCCGTCATTTCGCCGGATGTGTGGAACGCTGAAGAGGAAGTGTGGGGTCTGCGGGATGCCTCTGTTGCCTCTTCTTCTTCTTCTTCTTCTTCTTCTTCTTTTTCTTCTTCTTCTTCATCTTCTACTTCTTCTTTTTCTTTAGCATTCTTCTGTTTCTTCCTCTTCTTCTCCTTTCTTCTTGTCTTTTTCTTCTTCTTTTCTTCGTCTACGTCTTCTTCTTCATCTTCTACATGTACCTCTTCTTTTTCTTTAGCATTCTTCTGTTTCTTCCTCTTCTTCTCCTTTCTTCTTCTTCTTCTTCTTCTTCTTCTTCTTCTTCTTCTTCTTCTTCTTCTTCTTCTTCTTCTCCTTCTTCTTCTTCGTCTTCTTTTTCCTCTTCCTCTTCTTCTTTTTCCTCTTCTTCTTCTTCTTCTTCTTCTTCTTCTTCTTCTTATTCTAATTCTTTTTTGCATCGTCATCTTCTTCTTCTTCTTCTTCTTCATCATCATCATCTTCTTCTTCTTCTTTAGCATTCTTCTTCTTCTTCATCATCTTCTTTTTTCTTCTTCTTCTGCTTCGTCATCTTCTTCGTTTTCTCCTACTTCTTCTTATTCTTCTTCATCTTCTTATTCTTCATCTTCATCTTCTTCTTAATCTTCTTCTTCATCATCTTCTAATTCTTCTTTTGCATCGTCATCTTCTTCTTCTTCTTCTTCATCATCATCATCATCATCATCATCATCATCATCATCATCGTCATCATCATCATCATCGTCGTCGTCATCATCATCATCATCATCTTCTTCTTCTTCTTCTTCTTCTTCTTCTTTAGCATTCTTCTTCATCCTCTTCTTCTTCTTCCTTTTCTTCTTCTTCTTCTTCTCTAGCCTTCATCCGTCCGTCCT
>OX457050.1:14674642-14682142 GCA_949752735.1 Lumbricus terrestris | reverse complement strand
CTCTCTCCTCCTCCTCCTCTTCCTTCCCATTTTCCAACTTCACCTCTCCTCGTCCTTCACAAACTCATCACACCATCTTCCCCGTATAATCTCTTCCTCCCATCGTCTCCCTCCCTCCATTTCCTCTCATACTCCTTTCCTTCTCTCACTCTTCCTCCTTCTCTTCCCACCACCTTCCTCCTCCTCCCCTCCCTCCGGCCGTGGGCTGTTTACATAATCCTAGGCACATCGTACTCCACTTCGGTTCCCGCTACTGCACCAACTACCACAACCACCCCCTCCCGCCCACCCCCACCCACCCCACTCCGCAAAGCCCGTAATAATCGTGCCAGATGCGTAGAGCAGCCAAACTAGATGCTGCCTCTGCTGCCTCTTCTTATATATTCAGCTACTGCTGCAGCTGCTGCTGCTGCTGGTGTTGTGTTGTTGCGCTGGCAGACTGTTCCCGATTAAAATTTCTGCAGCGGCATCCGTGATGAATGGCGGGACTCGTGTAGCAGGATTTTATTTTTTGCAGAGCAAGTCAAACGGTGCTGAGGTTGTTTACATCTCGCGCGATCTTGCGTTCAGTCATCTCGTATCCATACGACTATATCTGAAGTCTTAGAAGTCTTACATCGCGTTATCAAATTAATGGATTGCGATGTTGTCTGATGAGAGAGGATTTATGACAACGAGAGCCATCAGATTCTGACGTCTTTTTAAGTAAGAACAGTTCATCTAATCATTCTAATGTATACAATGTAGCATTGTAGTGTTGTAGCATTGTAGCATTGCAGCATTGTAGCTTTGTAGTTTTGTAGCATTGTAGTTTTGTAGCACTGTAGTTTGTAGCATTGTAGCGTTGCAGAATTGTAGCATTGTAGCATTGTAGCATTGTAGCAAAACATTGTTTTTTCTCACAGGTCTTGTTTCTTCCACTTTCCCCCTACCTCCGACGCCGTTTCAACTCTAAACATCACCCACCCTCTATTATTATATTATATATTAAATATATTATATAGCTTATATATTATATATTATATATTATATATTATATATATCATATATATTATAGATATTATATATATTGTATAGCCGTCTGTCTAACTTCTCGCCTGACTCTCCGGATCTTGATCCCCTACCCTACGACTTTGTTTTAATTGAGCGCCTGTGAATAAGTTAGTTCCCACGACTCAGCTCTTGCGGGCGCTGTAGAAGTCCCGAGTTTGCGATAATGATTAGGAATGTAGCATGGCATAAAGCAGGGCCGTGTTTAAGGTTCTTCGAGTGTCGGTGCAAAATGCTACAGCACGAGCAAGTGCCGTTCGGCAGTCTTACAAGATTTGTCATTTACAAAAATCCGCTGTTCAATAGGCTATAGCCTACGTAGTTTGTCGGCTGTGGCGGGTCAGTAAGCAAGCACGCAAAGTCGGTGAACTTAGTGAAATTAATGTTTTCTTACACTTGCTGATTTTACAAAAGGTTTAAGTAACACTGAGACCCGCAAAAGACATTTTGGCCAATGGCAACAAAACTCTCGGCTCAGGGGCATTCGGTGCACGGCACCGAATGGACCTATGTTAAACACGGCTCTGGCATAAAGTGTACAACATGGACACTATAGGCTATAGCGTAACATATATAGTACAGAATACTACAGGCTAGTACTGTAACAGTATAATACAGTACAGTTCAGTTGATGGTTTTCCAGAGTCGGTCAATGCTCAAGGGTCAAATCCAGGGGTCAGACGGGTGGCATCCCACTTCCCTGGAATATCAATTAGGATCTTTTCAGGTGACATCTGTTGTCGGATTTTGTTTTGTCGTGACGATGCCGTGCGCGGCGGGTAATTGTGGGAATGGCAGGTTCTGTTTAAAGACGACGACAACGACGACGGTGGCGACATCTGCTAATGAAGCTGATTAGTTAGCGCTGTGTCTCCCTCCATACTCCCCTTCACTCTGCTTTAGCCTGATACAAGGACGTCTTCG
This sequence comes from Lumbricus terrestris, assembly GCA_949752735.1. Classification (NCBI taxonomy): domain Eukaryota; kingdom Metazoa; phylum Annelida; class Clitellata; order Crassiclitellata; family Lumbricidae; genus Lumbricus; species Lumbricus terrestris. Next base: position 14,680,168 of record OX457050.1, on the reverse strand, counting down.
ATAGAGGCAGTTTTGCAAAAAATGCGCAACGTAGGAAGAGGAGGAGGGGGAGGAGGAGGAGGAGGATGAAGAAGAAGAGGAGAGGAGGAGGAATAATAAGAAGAGAAAGAAGAGGAAGAGGAAGAAGAAGAAGAGGAAGAAGAAGAAGAGGAAGAAGAAGAGGAAGAGGAAGAAGAAGAAGAAGAAGAAGAAGAAGAAGAAGAAGAAGAAGAAGAAGAAGAAGAAGAAGAAGAAGAAGAAGAAGAAGAAGAAGAAGAGGAAGAGGAAGAGGAAGAGGAAGAGGAAGAGGAAGAGGAAGAGGAAGAGGAAGAGGAAGAGGAAGAGGAAGAGGAAGAGGAAGAGGAAGAGGAAGAGGAAGAGGAAGAGGAAGAGGAAGAGGAAGAGGAAGAGGAAGAGGAAGAGGAAGAGGAAGAGGAGGAAGAGGAGGAAGAGGAAGAGGAAGAGGAAGAGGAAGAGGAAGAGGAAGAGGAAGAGGAAGAGGAAGAGGAAGAGGAAGAGGAAGAGGAAGAGGAAGAAGAAGAAGAAGAAGAAGAAGAAGAAGAAGAAGAAGAAGTAGAAGAAGAAGAGGAAGAAGACGAAGAAGAAGAAGAAGAGGAAGAGAAAAAGGAAAGGGGAAGAGAAAGAAGTCTAGGAAGAGGAAGAGGAGGAAAAGGAAGAGAAGAGGCAGAGCAGTCTATTCATCTTTCCTTGAGGCAGCCATATGTTAGAAGTGTCAGCGTTCTTATTTTCTTGGCCTCGGCATATACGAGGGCAGGTATTGAGTCCTCTCCCTCACCGTCTAACCTTCACACCGGCAGTGTACGATCAAAGTACTCATTATTGACGAAGTGCCTATGGCGGCAGGTGGTTAAAAATTCTCAAACCAAAAAACTTCTGCCCTTGTTTTGGGATTTTAAGTTTTTTAACCCCTACTGCTTGGTTGACAGTCAGCCCAGCGCGCTAACCAGTTCCCTATTACGCACCCGATTTGAATAAACAACAATCTCCAAAAATGTTAATTCTTCACTGGTGAAGACTGCAGGGTTTGAAAGTCGAAAGATAAATGAAACCAGAAGCAGGCTGTGTAGTGTGTATAATAAATAGACAGGGTTGCATGCATCGTTTGGCAATACTTTAGACGAGCATCGTCTGATAATTTAGGCAGCGGAAGTTGCTAAGTTTCTTTTATTTCTTCATTCATTCATTCATTCATTCACTCATTATATGCATTTATATGGCGCCTCTTCAAGGAGACTACTCAGAGGCGCTCCCCACCTCAGCGAAGCCAAATAAAACTGTCTTAAGATGAGAGAGGAAAGAATGAGAAGGATTTTTACAAAGAGAGCGGAGGGCCAGAGGAAGACCATTCCAGGTAGAGAAAGCACGGTTCTGCATAGTGGAAGACTAAGCACGAGCTAAAGGGAGTGATGGCAGACTTTATTCAGTCGAACGAAGGGAGCGGAAAAGGTGAGAACTAAGAGTAGGTCAGGATTGTTCAAGATTCGAAGGGGGGAAGGCAAATCAAGACTACGCTGATAATTTAAATGAGGACGTCTATATTCTATGACATCACTTCCGTTAACACTTTGTGCAGCATGAATTTGGCAAATGTCCAAAGGCAATGAACATCATTTAATACAGTGGTTCCCAACCTTTTTTGACTGCCGGGCCACTTTTTCTAAGTTGCAGGACACGAAGGCCACTTTTTCTTAGTTGAAGGACATTAGGGACCACAAGGCTAAAATTTAATTAACTAAAAGCGTATAAAATTGTTATAATTTAATCAAAATAGAAGGTGTGATGCGATTGATTAACGTCCAAATAAAACAATTTGCAATAAAAAAAATAATTATAGGCTATAGGCCTATATTCTATCATGTCCAAAATGTCAATTTTTACATATATTTTTCTTAATTCAATGAGATGATGCGGGCCATTTTTGTAGGCCAGGCGGACCACTTTTGGCCCGCGGGCCACGGGTTGGGAACCGCTGATTTAATGCGATACCGGTGTTGTACCTCATGAAACTTGCGGCGATGTCTCCATCTGTTTTGGGGTTCATAATGACAACAGTGCGGCCGTATACAGTTTCGCTGACTGTTGGTCTAAGAAGTGCTTTCTCTCACAGCATATAATATTGTAAGCTTGTGTGACAACGCTTTGCTTGTTTCTTCAGTTCGTTCTGTTTGTTTGCATTTTAAACTGTTTCACAATAATAACGAGGATCCGATAACGACTGCACCGTAAACTCAGCATGATGTGGCGAACTGTGAATTTGTTGTTATTGCAATGATTATCAGTATTATTGGTTTGAACAGTATAATAGTTGTAGGCACAGCATCATACGCCCTTGTAATACTTGTAGCGGCATGATCGTGTTACGGCGCCATATAAATTGTCGCTAATATTATCAGTGGCTGCTTGAGGAGCTTTCTCTGTCACGCTGGGAGTGCCTCTGAATAGTTCTGCTGTGAGAGGCGCTGTAGAAAATGTTCATATTAGATTAGATTAGATTAGATTAGTGTTAAACAGGTTGTCTATATTATGGTAGTAGACTTGTAATAATGATTGGAAAAGTGAAATCAAATTCTAACGATATAGTTCCGTATACTGAAACTTGCACGAACATCACAATCACAGCAGAGTTGAAATTCCTTTTCTAGCCCCTATAATAATTGAAATAGTCGTTTGTGGCCCTTCTTAACATTGGTGTTACGAAGCTTTGTGGTGTTAAAAGCAAGGTCGAGGCCGGACGATGTGGGACGCGGTGGTGTAGTGGGTATTTTCGTTGCCTTGCAGCCTGAGGTTTGAAGGTTCGAATCCACTTCAAGTCGCTGCGCAGGTACCCCGGGCAAGTCATTCCATCGCAATTGCTCAGCGCTTCGGCGTGAAACTCAGATGCAGTGCCCGCGCTGTGGTCGGGAGCACCTCTGAGTAGGGAGCTTGAAGGGGGCGCTATAACAAGTCCACATGCAAACATTATGTTAAATCGCTACATAAAAACTGTACATTTACACGTACTCTTACACTTTCACCCGGCCCGTTAATCACGAAGGACTGGCATTACTGGGGGGTCCATTTGTAAACCGCTGCTGCCACGCCTGATAAACTTCACACGTATACGGCCGATCGAGCGGCCTAACACCGACAGGAGGTGTCTGCTTGATTAAACTGACTCATTAGGTTTCAAGGAATGTCTCGCAAGCTCCTAATTACTAGAAAGCCGGTCGAAGCGGAAAGGATGAACTGCTGTGAAGTTGACTCTTTCGCTTCCGACGCCACTGGACTGATGGTGCCTTGGACGGAGAGGGTTAAATGGCTGTTGGTGGGTGGGTGGGTGGGTTGGTGTGTGTGTGTGTGGGTGTGTTGATGGGTGGTTCGATGGGTGGATGGGTGGGTGGGTGGATGGATGGATGGATGGATGGATGGATGGATGGATGGATGGATGGATGGATAAATGAATGGTCTATATGGATGGCCGAGTGGATAGATGGATAAATATGTGGAAACATAGATCGATAAAAGATGGATAAAATGGGTAATGGATGGATGATTGGATCGATGGACGGATGGACGGACAGATGGACGAATCTATTGACGTATATATTGATGGATAGATGGAGAATGGATTGAAATGGAATGCATAGGCAGACGGATGGATGGATGGATGGATGGATGGATGTGCGTTGGCGGTAGGTGAAGGGTGAAGGCATTCCGTGCTTGCCTTTCAATTGAGTCGGCGTCCTTGTTGAATTAACCCATTTGGGCAAGCATGAAATTTAATGGTCGAATGCCATTCAAGAGGGTCGTCATCTTGCCCTGCTACTGCTGCTGCTGCTGCTCTGCTCAATTCGATCAGTTTTCTTTGTCCAGGGGCATGTCCAAGGCAGGCTGCTGCCCTTCCCCTGCACCCAGCAGCAGGAGGCGTCGTTATCAGGGCTGTGCAGACGGTCGCCGGTCCTGCCCTCTTTATGCATCTCCGTGGGGTTGTTCCCGCCGCTGCCTCCACTCGTCCAAATGAAATTTCGATTGCGGTCCAATTCCGGATGACTAATCCAGCGTCTGCCGTTGGTTGGACATCTCCAGAACATCATCTATCCGGTTGGTACTGTGTATGACTTGATAGGATCCGGTGCAATGGAACTGTGTTTGATGTTCTTCTCCTTTTGTGGTTCTATTTCCGTGAACGACCGTGTTACAGATCGTCATTGGAGCTGACCAGTTGTGAGAGATGGACTCGGTCGTCGTCTCTACACTTTACTGGTGGTGTTGGTGGTGTGGTGGTGGTGGTGGGGTGGAGGTGGTGGTGTTGGTGGTGGTGGTGGAGGTGGTGGTGGAGGTGGTGGTTAATGATGATGATGATGATGATGATGATGATGATGATGATGATGATGATGATGATGATGATGATGATGATGATGATGATGACGATGACGATGACGATGACGATGACGACGACGACGACGACGACGACGACGACGACGACGACGGCGACGACGACGACGACGACGACGATGACGATGATGATGATGATGATGATGATGATGATGATGATAATGAGGAGGAGGAGCAGGAGAGGGAAGATGACGATGTTGATGACGACTGTGGGATTGCTGTGGTATTATTTTTCACCTTTCACTTGAAAATAATATCGTTTCATAATCATATCCATAGGTGCTCCATGTAATTGCAATTTCCTAAACAACAAACCTGGAAAAGTCTGTTATTATACACGTGCTGCAGCAGACTTATCGAACCTCGTGATTTGGTATAAAAATCGGGCGCCATAAAAATTCCTCTACCTCATTACCCAACGCGGCATTCTATGTTAACAGGTACATGAGCCAAGATGGACTAAAAGCACAGGACCTTCCTGTCTGAGAGTGGTCTTTAAACTAGCACTCCAGAAGTAATTCAGATTAGGATGTATAATAGGATCGCCATAACCCCACGAGGGCTGTTAGAAATCCACGTGTGGGGTCGTGACGCAAAGGTTGGGAGGGAGCTGAAGAGGGAGGGTGGTAGGGAGGGAGGGAGGAAGGGAGGGAGGAGGGTGTCTGGTAAACAATGGGATTACTATAATAGCGTCTGCGATGTTTCATGGAGGTGTGATTCAGCGGTTGGCGTGATTGATGAGGGAGCTGCATAACCATTTGGTCCGACGGTTTTGTCACTGCTTTGGAATTTCCACGCCGATCCTATCGGGTGTCTGTCTGTCCGTCCGTCTGTCTGTCTGTCTGTCTGTCCGTCTGGTCTTGTTTATCTTATTCACCAAGCAGTTTGACCGGCGTGTGGAGTGCGGCGTGTGTAGAAGGTGTGGAAGAGATATGAGGACGTGGCCAAGAGTTTCCAGATGTTACAACGGGTCATTCTACTATAAACAGTCCAGTTAGCATCGCACGGAATATGTCTGGTTGGCTGAGTGTTGCTGCTAACTAGATACCTTCATGTCGTCTTTTCTGGCCGCCAAACCGCCTGCGCCACTTTTATTGTATTGTATTGGTATTGTATTGAATTGTGTCGTATTGTTTTGTATTGTATTGTATT
>OX457050.1:14647142-14667142 GCA_949752735.1 Lumbricus terrestris | reverse complement strand
ACAGCATAGAAAGCACAATATTTGCTGGGAATGTTTTCGCATGGACATCGTCGCTTGGCTTCACAACAGCCACCGCCGTACCCGTTGGGCCGAGTGTGCTCGGACTCCCCCTGGTCTCCCCTGGTCTCCCCCGGCCTCCTCTGGTCTTCCCTGGTCTCACCCTGGTTTTCTCTGGTCTCCTCCTCAGGTTTGCTGCCATTTAAAGGAGATGTTTACATTACCGTGAAAGGAAGTAGTCCGGCGATGCGTCCGATCGATCATTCCGTGGAGCCTGATTACCAGATGGCGTTTTGTCGAAATGACGGCCGAGTGTCTTCGCCCAACCCTCGACGTTTGCATGTATGTATGTGTGTATGTATGTATGTATGTATGTATGTATGTATGTATGTATGTATGTATGTATGTATGTATGTATGTATGTATGTATGTATGTATGTATGTATTTATTTATGTATTTATGTATGTATGTATGTATGTATGTATGTATTATGGGGCGCGTTGGTGTAGGGATATGTTCGGTGCCTTGGAGCCGGAAAGTTGAGGGTTAAAATCCACCTCAAGCCGCCGGGTAGGGTCCCTGAGCAAGTCCTTTACTGGCAATAATTTGCTCATTCGCTTCGGCTTGAAACTCCGACACAGTGCCCGCGCTGTAGCCAAGAGCACCTCTTAGTAGCAATCATGAAGGGGTGCTATAAGAAGTGCTCGTATAATACACCTTTGCATCAGAACTCGTTTCATAGCGACTTAAGATTTCACAAAGGGATGTAGCTGAATGATTGATTGAATGAATGTTTGATTTATCGATCAGAAAAACGAATTTCTCATTGATTGATTGATCGATCGCCTGAATAAATGAATGAACTGCTGTTATATCCTCTATTATTCTTCCAGTGTATTTGTCCTTCGGTGCCTCAGCTGCGTAAGCATAAAAACCGTCGCTCGAGACAGCCATTGTTTGTGGAGACAATAGCAGCTGCAGTTGACTTTGTGCTGGTTCTGCGACGCTTAGGCTGCTCAGATTGCGTCGGCACTTCTGCCTAAACGACCCTATTATTATAGTCTCTGTTGGTCGATGGATAGGCCGTCACCAACGTCCGCGTTCATAGGCCGTCACCGACGTCCGCGTTCATAGGCCGTCATCGACGTCCGCGTTCATAGGCCGTCACCGACGTCCGCGTTCATAGGCCGTCTCCGACGTCCGCGTTCATAGGCCGTCTCCGACGTCCGCACTTCATGACCTGCGATTCGCGCAGATCAATCATTTAGTCAAAACTTATAGCATCAGATTCGTCAAATTAAGGTGAAATGAGAAATGACCGGTGACCACCGCGGACCCCACGAGGAGGCTGATGATCACCCGGGTTTGGAACACACCTTTGAGGGCTTCATTTCTTAATCTATGGGAAACCGCCTGTTCCTACACGTATAAACATGCACACATATACGTATGATTATTTTGTACGAGTATGAATGAGATTATGTATCGGCTGCTATGCCTGTTTGATAAAGCGGTATCGTATACGGCTGGTTACTGCTTAACGACACTGCCATATCAAAGATGATTAGTGTTGTCTTCCTCCTTTTTCCAGGCTTGGGACTGGCCCTGGCAGAGTGCAGCCAGTGGCGGAGTTAGTGCATGGTATACCGTATTGTATCTATAGATTTGTATATAGTGCCTAGTGCAGAATGACTATGCGCTCTCACTATAATATGTTTCACCAACCTAAATGTCTCAAATCTCGCTCGTTCCACGCCATCTTTTATCTTTGAAATGTGGCTTCGATTCAAAACCGGCTTTGTCATTCAGTTACACGAATGACTCTTCCAGCACTGGACAGTTTTACCAGCTCTGGATCTTCCATTATCCCCAATCCTCTTCCATCCTGTAACCTCTAATTCTTCGCCAATCACGCCATCCCAAAAACCATGCCATAGTTCCTCTTCCGCACACACTAACAGTAGTCAGCGCTAGGCTATAGCTGTGTAGTATACGAGTTAGTATATATTTATTATTTATTTATTAATTAGAAGCAGTTTTATATAGCGCCTCTTCAAGACTGCTCAGAAGCGCTCCCGATCGACCCCGCCGGGCAATATTATATATATATATATATATGTGTATATATATATTATCGGAAACTTATTCCTATTGCTGCATTTGGGAATTAGGTATAGATTGAGTATGAGTACTTCCACCCCTACCTCCTCCCTTTCTTCCCCATTCCTCCTTCTTCGCTGTCTGTCCCTATACCACTTCCATTTCTTCCATTTCCATTCCTATACTTCCTCCCTTTCTTCCCCCATTCCTTTCCTGCGACGAAGCCATTCCTGGTGGCCTTTCCTCTTCACGTCTCCAATCTTCATCGTATATATATATTTATATAGACTGCCTATTTCGGCCCAGGCCTGAAATAGCGCTAGTTCATATATCTGCTCTATATAATTATATGTATATATACCAGAGCCCTCGTCCACTTGAGGTAAGGGTCTGGTATCTGAGAAGGAGAGAGAGAGAGAGAGACAGATTGCTGGTGGCGCTGTTATCTGTTGAGTCGACTGCACTTCGGCCGGAAGAGGGTCCTCATCGTCATCCTCATCCTCATCGTAGTCGTCGATCCCATTCGTTGCCTGAGGCTGAAGCTTCTGCCAGCGCTCGCGTCCCTGATAAGATGGAGGAGGCTTCGGGTGTCTGTTTATACGCTGGTGTCGGTATGTAGGTCTGTCTGTGTGTGTGGGTGTGTGTGTATCTCTGTGTCTGTCTGTCTTTGGGTCTATCAGTGGGTATATCTATCTGTGGGTCTGTCTGTGGGTCTGTCTATCTATGGTTCTGTCTGTCTGCCTATGGTTCTGTCTGTCTGTTTGTCTGTCTGTCTGTCTGTGGGTCTGTCTATCTAGCTGACTGCCATGGCAGTAGAGTTGTTCTGTCTGTCTGCGGGTCTATTTGTCTGTACGTTTGTCGGCCTGTGAGTCTGCGCCTACCTGTCTGTCTATCTGTCTATCCTTCTGTCGGTGGGTGTCTCTGTCCGTCGTTCTGTCTGTGGGTCTAGTCTGTTCTGTCTGTCTCTGTCTGTCTGTCTGTCTGTCCGTCTGTCTGTCCGTCTGTCTGTCCGTCTGTCTGTCTGCGGGTCTATTTGTATACGTTTGTCGACCTGTATAGTTTGCCTACCTGTCTGTTTATCCGTCTGTCTGTCCTTCTGTCGGTAGTTCTGTTCTGTCCGTCTGTCTGTCTGTCTGGCTGGCTGGCTACCATGGCAGTAGAGTTGCACTGGGCCGTGTCTTGACGGCTGACGTTCGGCTGCTGCTGCGTCGGTTTAGTTAATATGTTTTGACTGCAGTGATCCGTGACCATCTTTTGCAGACGTTTGCGCTAACGATTTATCCTCCAGCTACAAATAATTATGACGAGCATGTGTGTGTAGAGACCGTGACGTGCATCTTCTTCTTTTTGCGTGGATTTCGACTGTCTCTATGTATGTCTGTAAGTATCGCTTTGTGTATGTCTGTGTGTCTGTTTGTGTGTACGTTTGTGTCTCTCACCGTGTTACTGTCTGCTATACATGCGTGCGTCTGCACGTCTGTATGTATGTCTAAATTATGTCTGTATGTGAGTGACTGTCTGTCTGTCTGTCTGTCTCACTCTCGCTACCCGTGTCTATCTGTTTGTCTGGATGTGTGTCCGTCTATCTGTGTGTCTGTCTGTTCTCTCTATATCTGTAATACTAAATTACAATTACCGCTTCAAAATGCAGCGTCTGCTGTTGTTAATTTACTGTCGGCTTAATCAGTTGCTGCTGTTGCATATACTACTCTTGTTGTTGTTGTTGCTGTTTTTTATCGTAGAGGCTATCAATTGTTGCTTCTTATACTGTAGCATCTGCCGTTGTTTCTAATTAATCAGATAATTTCCCTGTAATTAGTTCTCAAGGCGTTAATTAAGATAGAATGACCTCAGGTCTGTATACAGCTGCAGTCTATGGCTGATCAAATTCGCTGATTAGTTGGTTAGATGGCCAGAGGAAAAGCAGTGCACTGCAGTGACAGGTAGAGCTGAAGCTTATACTGCAGCCTTGCTTTTTGCCGTTGCATCAGCAGTTCTAGACCCGTTGCTTTTGCGTTGCTTTTGCTGTTACATCTTCATTTCTTTTTCTGTTGCTTTTGCGATGATTTTACTGTTGCATCTTCATTTCTTTTTCTGTTGCTTTTGCGATGATTTTACTGTTGCATCGTCATTTCTTTTTCTGTTGCTTGTGCGATGATTTTACTGTTGCATTTTCATTTCTTTTGCTGTTGTCTCTACGTTACGTCTGTTGCTGCATCGTCATTTACTTTGCCGTTGTTTCTGCGTTGCTTTTGCTGCTTTATCTTCATTTGTTTGTATGTTGCTTCTTCGTTTCGTCTGCACTTCTTTTGCTGCTGTTCTCTACCTTGCGTCTGCTGTTGCATCTTCGTGTGCCAGAGTGTTAACTATTACCCTAAAGGGCTAAACCCTTTTGCCAGTGCCAGTCCCAGGCCTGGATAAAGGAGGAGGGCGTCGCTAATGGTCTTTGTTACCACACAGTGACGTTAAACTGCAAATACCACCACCTCCCCACCTTTATCGTTCACTCATAACGAGAAAGCTACATTTCATGATCATTATAATTATACGATAGTATAATACTGGAGTTTTCATTAGTTTGCTTATCGTAGATCTCCGACAATAAAGAGTTTTGGTCCTTAGGTATCGCGCAAGAGCGATGCTTTGAGTGAATGTATGCTGTGTATCAACACAAGCGCTGTCTGGATGGATAGGTTATGCAATGCATGGCTGGGCTTCTGTTGGGTTATACTCCTCAGCTGTTGGATGAAGGAGAGAGGGCGATAATTCAGGGCGGTAAAGAAATGCAGATAATGCCCGATTTAGGCTTTTCTCTTGATTAAATATTCATCGTCAGACTTCTGCAGGTGATAGAGACGTTCGAGACATGCAATCTGCAGAGTGGACACTGTGCTATGGAGGCGTTCAGGTATACACACAGAATGATAATCATGTGCGTGATCACTTGTGTTATTACTATATACCTTCGTCGTCATCATCATCGTCGTCGTCGACGTCATCATCGTCATCATTATCACCACCACCAACGCCATCATCATCATCGTTACCACTACTGCTCTACTTCTACTACTATACTTCTACTACCACTACAGTACTACTACTACTTCTACTACTATACTACTACTACTGCTACAACTACTACTACTACTACTGCTGCTGCTGCTGCTGCTGCTGCTGCTGCTACTACTACTAATAATAATAACAATAATAATAATTATTGTCATTATTGTTATTATTATTTTTTATTGTCATTATTATTATAACAATAATGACAATAATTATTGTTGTTATTATTATTGTCATTATTCTTATTATTATTGTTATGCTATTGTTAGTATTGTTTTTACTTCTATCATTGCTGTAGGTTTTAATTATATCTGTTATTAGGTGGGTAGTTAGTATAATCAGTGCCTAAAGTGTGGAAAAATAAGTGCCTGGACGCCCCTTACCTCTCCAGAGGAAGTGCCTGGACGCCCCTTACCTTTCCAGTCTGTGCTCGCCAATAAGTGGCTGGACGGCGTTCAGATTTTAAAATAAGTGCATGGACGCTGTCCATGACCGTCCAGGCACACTTTAAGCCCTGAGTATAATAGTTAGTTAGTATTTACTTCATTATTCTTGGTATTATTCTGACTAGCACACAATGCAGTAGCCTAACTACTTCCACTACGTATATAGCCTACCTTCAATACACTGCAGCCATAATTAAGCGATTTCCTTTATCCTCTTTTTCCTCTTCCACTTCCCTTCCACCCTTTTCCATGACTCGCCTCCTTCCTTCTCTATACTCCATTCCTTTCCCCTTCATCTCCTTCACTGATCCTTTTGTCGCCATCTTCTACACAGCATCCTTTGCCCGAATGCAAATGTCTTTCTTATAAGTAGGCCTACAGTCCGGACTATTTTCATCCCTGCGGCATCTCAGCGGCATCTCTTCTTCATCAACCGTTATTGCTGTTATTTACGAAATTGACGCCGTTGGCTTTTACGGCTCCAGCAGTCGCTTTGCAATACTTTATAACAACGATCGATTCGAATAAAAGAAGCTGCAGCAACTTTTGCCAGTCTATTCCGTTACTGTAATTGCGGCACTATAGATGCCAGTTTCGTCTTATTTTACTCAACTCAACCACTACTGTACAGCATGATCCTGTTTGTATAAAATTCGTATTATTGTCGTAATCGTTTCTGTAGCGCTGCTCAATGTGTAAAATGTCTCTTCGAAATTCTCAGCGCCGGATAAAATTCGCGTCAGGGAGAGCAGATAATTTTATATAAACTGGCGCTATATTTCAGGTCCGGTCCAAAATAGGCAGTTTGTTTTTGTCTATTTCGGATCATTGTTCTGGGAGGTTAAGCTGGTGTGTGTTTGTGTGTGTGTGAGCTCGTGTGTGTGTTTGTGTGTGTGTTTGTGTATGTGTGTTTGTGTGTTTGTGTGTTTGTGTGTGTGTGAGTTTTGTGTGCGTGTAAGTTTTGTGTGCGTGTAAGTTTTGTGTGCGTTTGTGTGTGTTTGTGTGTGTGTTTGTGTGTGTGTTTGTGTATGTGTGTTTGTGTGTTTGTGTGTTTGTGTGTGTGTGAGTTTTGTGTGCGTGTAAGTTTTGTGTGCGTGTAAGTTTTGTGTGCGTTTGTGTGTGTGAGCTCGTGTGTGTGTTTGTGTATGTGTGTTTTATGTGTGTGTGTGTGAGTTTTGTGTGTGCTTGTGTGTGTGAGCTCGTGTGTATGTTTGTGTGTGTGTGTGTGTGTTTGTGTATGTGTGTTTTGTGTGTGTGAGTTTTGTGTGTGTGTTTTGTGCGTGTTTGTGTGTGTGTATGTGTGTGTTTATGTGTGTGTAGCTGAACATATTATATATCATGGCGCACTCCAAGTGCTGCTAGTCTGAAAGATGTTGAATTATTAATAATCTTCTCTAAATAGTAAGCAAACACTGAATCGATGACTAGTAGAGTGACTGCAAGACGGAAATCGCACATCACATGTACAAGTCGTACATTAGTAGTAGATCCCGCCACTATTAGAACTAAATTATTGTGTAAATTGTATGGCTGCTCTATATAGGGCAAGCTTAATGAGCTCTTTCTTCTCCTCTTCTTCCTTCTTTGTTTTTCGTTTTATCATCATCATCATCATCATGTTCTTCCTCTTCTTCTTCTTCCTCCGCCTCCTCCTCCTTCTTCTTCAACGCCTCCTTTTTCTTTTTATTCTTTCTCCTCTTCTTCCTCCAACGCCTCTTTTTTACTTTTTATTCTTCCTCCTCCTCCAACGCCTTTTTTTCTTTTCATTCTTCCTCCTCCTCCTTCTCCTCTCCTTCTCTCCTACTCCTCCTCCTCCTCCTTCTCCTCTCCTCTTCTTCTTCCCACCGTTTCCCCCTCTCTCTTTCACGTATGCGCTATAGTTTGATCTTTATTTCGCTTTGTATTTCTCTCATGTCGCAGTTTCTGGAAGTACCCAACATCTCACGCAAACGTCGTTTATAATTCAGCGGCGTTTCCAACTGTTTGGCGATTCGCGCTTCAGCCTTGTTCTGCTTATCCAAAGTCATCACCTACCCCTTATCGATCACTCAAGACCCCAGTGCTTGTGTGACCGTCAGCCATCTTGTGTCTGTCCGGCGTCGCCGCCTTTTCACAGCCACGTCAATGTTTGCACAGGCCGCCTTGGTAGGACGCGGCGCATTGCCGTCCGTGAGCGGCCGGTCTGCATGCTGAGACGGCTGGCAGAGCAGGGTCGTACCGGGCCGGGCTGGGCTGGGAGGGTCGTCGCTGTCGTCAACGGGGGAACAATTCAATTAAACGTTTCTCCTATAATTTTTCTCCAGATTTCTGGTCGGCATTTGCCCGCAGTGGGAAATCATCACCCGGCGATAAATTCTGGTCCGTTCTCTTACTCTTTGACCCCAATAACCATCCGACACGCTTTGGTAAACGGGTCTTCTGGGGGTTTCCGGGGGGAGAGTTATCACCCGGGTTTTGGTCTGTATATATGTATACGCGTATACGGGGGGATGCCGAATGTATACCGGGGTGAAACCGCGATCCCCGTGTTGGCGTGTGACTCCTCGGTGGGGGATCTTGCGAATCAGTGTTATATGAATTTAAAGTACGTCTGAGGCGGCATTCGCTATTATGGTGTAGGAAATATCGCTGATGGACAATAATCACGGGAAGAAACGTGGGAACAATAACGACGGGTGAGTGGAATGATTGGTAAATCAATGGACGACGTTGAAGACACTTGAACGGATTTAGATGTCTATGGGGGTGATGGGCTGCATGGTGAACTGCGGGTAGTGGCTTGGGGTTGGGTTGGTGGTGGACTGGGGAGTGACTGTGGATTGGGTTGGTATATAGTAAACTGGGGAGTGACTGTGGGTTGGGCTGGCAGTGAGTAAACTGGGGAGTTGCTTGGGGTTGAGGTGGTGGTGGACTGGAGAGTGGCCTGGGGTTGGGCTTGTGGTGAACTGCGGAGAGTGGCTTGGGTTGGGTTGGTGGTGGACCGGGGAGTTGCTGGGCTGGGCTGGGCTGGTAGTGAACTGGGAGTGACTGTGGATTGGGCTGGTAGTGAGTAAACTGGGGAGTGACTGTGGGGTTGGGCTGGTAATGAACTGGGGAGTGACTGGCTCAAAAAGACAGTACATACAGCCAGATTTATTCAAATGGCTAAAAAAGACCACACATGCAGCCGGATTTAAGAAAATGGCTAAAAAAACTCATACAGTCAGATTTACTCAAATGGCTCAAAAAGACCACACATGCAGCCGGATTTACCGAAATGGCTAAAAAACATACAGTCCGATTTACCCTAATGGCTCAAAAACACCACATTTGCAGTCTGTTAAATCAGACCGTTAGTGTGGTCTTTTAGCCATTAGGGTCTGACTGCTAGCCACAATAAATGTGCCAACTCACTATATAGACAATGTATAATTGATTTCGTGTATGTGTTTACTGCTAGTCCTCTTATTTCACAGAAGATTTAAACCTAGACGCCAGACAGATAGATTTTCAACGTATCGATGACTGCATCCATGGCACCAGGCTCCACACTTAACGCTGCATGGGTGGCTAACACTGAATGACTACGTTTTGTTTTATGTAAACGGTTCCCTCCCATAGTGTGTGTGTGAGAATTTATCCATTCCTTTCAGCTGCAAACTATAATAAGATCCTCGAGAAAAACTGCAGCTGGCGAGCAATTTCCGAAATGCTTTCTGCATGAAGAAGCCGTTAAGACCACTTTAAGATATTAACGGAAGATCGTGTACAAACTACAAACGCTGCAACCGTGGCCTACAGCCAGACATGACCTGCGAGGGTTTTATAATAGAGGACAATCAGGGCAAGCATAAATCTGCACTCTATCTGTCTAGCCGTTGTGACCATAAAAGTCGCTCTCAGGTTGAACTGAATGGCGCGCACACGTAATGAAGCAGTTCTTGGAAACGCCCCGCTTTGCCTCCGTGACCTTCACAGGCGGACGGTGGGAAAGAAGAGGCACCATTTCTTACGAAACAATGAACACGTGACTAAACCTGTTGTTAAGCGGTATTCGGTTTTTTATTTCTCCATTTCTACAGCGCCCTTTCAAGCTCTCTATACTCAGGGGCGCCCCCGACTGTAACAGCGCGGACATTGCACAGGAGCCTCACGCCGAAACGCCTGAGCAATTGCGAGTGAAGGACTTGCGCAATAAGGTCGTAGGCACGGCGGCTTGAGATGAATTCGAACCTGCAACCCTCCTGCTGCAAGGCAACGAACACACCCACTACACCACACCCACCCCCCATTTCTTTTTGCTTTATTTTAAGGGTATAGTCTATAGCAGCAGAAGTATGAATTAGCTGGGGGTCTCTTAAGCCATAGCCCTGAGACAGCTATGGGTATGAATTGCAAGCGACTTCATTTTCTCAGCCTCGGCATATGAGAGCGGGTGGCCAGTCCTCTCCCTCACCGTCCCATCTTACCACCGACAGTGTACGATAGGTGTACTCATTGGGACTGGGTTGGCTATAGGGGTAGAGATGGGTAGAAATCTCGCATAAAATTTATTTCCTGAATGGGATTTGAACCCACAAACTCTTGACTAACAGAGCAACGCGCTAACCACTTAACTACACTATCGAGCATTCCAAATACCAGAGTCTATAATAATATTATTATGATTATGTTAAATGTTAGCTAAGGTTAATCTCCAAGTTTTCACGTATACTTACTTAGTACGTAGCCTAGTCCTTCCCGAGCATGACATAAAAAAATTAATGACCGTGATGCATTTTTTTCTCAACCAAATTGTCTCAGGTGGTCCTCGCTTGCAATGCGGGACCTTCGACCCTTTTAGATCTCCTGCGTAAGTCGACAATAAATTATGATCTTGGAAATAATTGATATGAACACTGCCTGTATAATGGTTACCAAATAAAACATGTCATATGTTATGTAATATAAATTGCCTTATTGTACAAATGTACAATGGTATCTTCATTCTTCAAGGTATACCGTTAAACCCATTAAACGAAACTGTAAATGTTTAAGGCGAAGCCAGTATAGCATGAGTAGAAGCCTGCGTAGAAGTATACATAAAAACTCTTCTGAATTCAGTTACTATGTATATATGGTCTGAGTCAAATAATTGTAAACACCGCAATAATTCAGCAAAGCCAGAAAAGGTTTATATCCATATATTCTATCCAGACATGCACGGGTAGTCAGCACATGTCGACACTTAATCAACACGAAATTGGGATGACAAGGTTAGGAGGTCAAAAAGCCATTGCCGATGGCATATAAACAAAACAAGCAATAATGGAACTTATATATACTCAACATGTATAGATGTACAATTGTAGCATGATAATCGGCTTGTATGTGCAATTGCTTTGCGTGATATGTAATTAATCACCCGCCGGCGTACCAGACAATGCAATGGAGGCGCCAACAGCTCACATGATTTAAATAATTTTGTGGTAAACATAGCAGGCTAATATATATATTGTGTATTTGTGTGCGTTTGTGCGCGTGTGCGTGTGTGTGTGTGTGTGCGTGTGTGCATGTGCGTGTGTGTACATGTGTTTGTGTGTGTGTGTGTGTGCGTGTGTGTGTGCGTGATGTGTGCATTTGGGTGTGTGTGTGTGTGCACGTGTGTGACAGTGTGTGTGCGTGTGTGTGCGTGTGTGTGCGTGTGTGTGCATGTACGTGTGTGTGTGCATGTGTGGGTGTGTGTATGTGGGTGTGGTGTGGGTGTTATCCGTGTGGACAAGTTCTTCCAGTTCAGCCATGATGTTTAAGCCTTCTGTTATCAGTCTGTTATAATTATATATTTGTGTGTTCTGGTTGTATGTATGTGCACTTGTTATAGCGCCTCTTCAAGGCATCTACTCAGAGGCGCTCCCGACTGCAGAGCGGACACTGCTTCGGAGTTTCACGCCGAAGCGCTGAGCAATTGCGCGAGTGAAAGACTTGCCCAAGGTCCCTAGGGCCTAGGCGGCGACTTGAGGTGGATTCGAACCTCGAACCTTCCGGCTTCAAGGCAACGACGCCACCACTACACCACCGCGCCCCACATCTGTGTCTCATGCCTGTAGGCCTATATATGCCATCTCCAGAGGATTAGTCAGCGATTAGTCAGCCTCAGAGAAGCACTGAAGTGCTTCAATTAGGTCTGTAAGCTTAAGTGTTTTTCCTATTGGACAACAATTTAGGGATTTACCGCTAATAATAGATACCTTTTGTTTCCGGTTGTAACCAACTATTTTGCAGATATGCTTCGCAAAAATGTTTTTGTTATCTTGGTGCAATAAAATTGATGGTTATGGTTACGGTTAATGCAAAATGTTAGCGTTATTAATTTTTTATTATAATTACAGCATGATGAATGCTTAGCACTAGTAGATGAATGGTTGACCTAGTTATGGTACTCATTTGTTCATGTTAGTATATCCTATTATATACTAGTATACTTAGTAGTCAAGTTTAAGTTTTTCAGTTCCAATGTCTTCTTTCAAACATTAATTTTATTCAAGCAAACCAGCATGTTAGCAGCGTTCATGGTGCGAACAAAATAACTTATTTTGCTCTCCTAATGTCTTTAATTCACCCGCAGCAGCAGCCTGGCATTATAAGGGTTCGCTTACATCACGCAAACTTCAAATAGCAGGGATTTCTTGGAAAGGCCATGGTGCTATAAGATTCTCATATATTATATTGCAGCAGCAGCGTGTGGATTTACAGTAACGATTCGACTGGCTTTATAGGGAAGCATTCTCCAATTATTCTGAGCTCGATGGATAAGCACCCTGCGGGGCTCCGGCTATATTTGTTTCTGGACCGCAAATGGAAATCCAGTCCTGGTTCTAATGGCGAAAACAGGAGGAGCTCAAGCTTTTTACTAATCCGCTGCTGATCAGCAAAGTCCATTATGCGAACTCAAATGTCTTCAGCTTATATAGCTGTGCAGCGGTGTTAACTGTATACAGAGGTCTACATTATTTGCTTGAGTGTATAGGCCTATGGGTCTCTGCTTGCATGTGTGCTTATGCGTATGCATAAGGAAGAGGAAGGTAATGTATACACGTATATTCTTTTAACAGTCGTTTGTCTCCAGTGAATGATCTATGGCGGCTTTTGGTCGTTGGGGTCGGCTTATCTGCTGGAAAATTGTATCGGGTAATGGAGACTTGTTTTGGACAGAACGTGACGTCTACAGCGGGCGACGGAGCCCGGGTGGGAGTGGGGGGGGGGGGGCAGAGGGGTTTGGGGGAGGGGGCAGAGTGTGGGGGGCGGGATCAGTTTGTGCGAATGCCAACTCAATGAATTACTTAATGACATTCGATGAATGCCAAATAACCTCGATTTCTTTCCGTTGAAGTCGGCAGAGCGTTTCAGCTGCAAAGAAGAAGAAGAAGACGAAAAAGAAGAAGAAGAAGAAGAAGAAGAAGAAGAAGAAGAAGAAGAAGAAGAAGAAGAGGAGGAGGAGGAGGAGGAGGAGGAGGAGGAGGAGGAGGAGGAGGAGGAGGAGGGGAAAGAAGAAGAAGAAGAAGAAGAAGAAGAAGAAGAAAAGAAGAAGAAGAAGAAAAAGAAGAAAAAGAAGAAGAAGAAGAAGGAGGAGGAGGAGGAGGAGGAGGAGGAGGAGGAGGAGGAGGAGGAGGAGGGGAAGAGGAAGAAGAAGAAGAAGATGAAGAAGAAGAAGAGGAAAAAGAAGAAGAAGAAGAAAAAGAAGAAGTAAAAGAGGAGGAAGAAGAAGAAGAAGAAGAGGAGGAGGAAGACAACGACGAAGAAGCCACGTTTGTTTTTTCCACAATTGTGTTGAACGGCGAAAGGGCAAACTGTGACAGGGGACCGTGCGTATGTATCGGGTGCATTGATGCCAGACTGGCAGCGCTCACAAGGGAAAGGACCCGGTTATTTCAAGACAATGGGGCTTAGATAAATCAATGCTATATCTGCATGGTTGAGAACAAACGGGCGGACATAATATACTATAAGAAGAATAGTTAGAACGCTACCATATAGCTGAGGTAAATCCTCTGAAACATTTTTCTGGCTGCTTCTTTTTTTAGTCACTTGGTCCAAATCTCAAGAAAATGTTTCATTTTCCTAATCAAAAAAAGCTGACGACCTTTTTTAGTCGTTTGATCGAAATCTCATGAAAATATTTCATTTTTACTGTCTATAAAAAAACCTGATGACCTTTTTAAAGAGGCTTAGAGTAGAAATTTCGTGAAAATATTTCATTTTCACCTGATGACCTTTTTAAAGAGGCTTAGAGTCTAAATTTCGTGAAAATATTTCATTTTCACTGTCTAAAAAACCTGATGACCTTTTGGGCCTCCCTAGCCCACTGGCGGTGCCGCTGTAGTCGGAAGCACCTCTTATTGCACGACTTCCTCGATACTCGCACATCTCTACATACATGACTCATAACCTTCACTGGCTTCCGATCTTTGCCCGAATCAGGTACAAGGTCTTGCTCCTATAGTTACTAAGTCTCTGCATGGCTTAGCGCCTAAATACCTGTGCGACTTAATGTGTAAGCCTCTTTCTGCAAGATCATCACGCCCTCTTCGTTCTACTGACCGCTTTGATCTAATTTTGTACCCAGATCACGAACCTCATTAACCCAACATCGTGCTTTTGCTATTGTTGGTCCTTTAATTTGGAATCACCTTCCTTCTGAAATTCGTGGCAAGATTCTTGTAGGAAATTCACCTACATCTTTTCGCTGCTTGAAGACATTTCTTTTTTCATGGACCTGTCACGCTGAGAGCACTTCTGAATAGCTCTGCTGTGAGAAGCGCTTTACAAATGCTTTATTAGATTAGATTAGATTAAATTAAGTAGTAATCTTTAGGAGGCGCTATAACAAGTTCTCATATATATTATGTGTGTACATTTACGAATAGCATATCCAAATACAGAATACAATATTATTATTATTACTAGACTCCATAATACACTGCAAACACTCGACCTGCAGTGTTTAATCTAGTCCCCCTCCTCTGGGGGGGGGGGGAATTGGGGTTTCTGGGGGAGAAATTTGAATGTCCGAAGGACGCTCGTGATGCACGTAGCACCGAGACGGGGAGGGGTATAGGGAGGGGGATGCGCTCCTCCCCATCAGAAACTTTTTGAATTTCCACATTGCAATGGCAGCATTTTAAGGTGTCGTCTTAGCAAAATAGCTGTACATTTTCAGTGACCCCTCACAACATTTTTGGATTTCCACATTGCAATGGCAGCATTTTAAGGTGTCGTCTTAACAAAATAGCTGTACATTTTCAGTGACCCATTAGATACTTTTTGGATTTCCACATTGCAATGGCTGCATTTTAAGGTGTCATCTTAACATGATAGTATCATATAGACCTATTATAGTAGTAAAATAATGTCATTATAATCATATAATAATAAATAATATCACGATATATTATAACACTTCATGTAAAACAATGACGAAAGCAGTAACTAAAAACCAATATCATTTCGTCAATTTTTTCTGGGGGGGGAATGCCAATCCTGGGGGGGAACTGTTCCTCCCAGAGACGTCTATTAAACACTGCTCGACCTGCAGTGACACCACACACATCTCGGATAAGGTTATGTATATATTGCAATGTGTGTGTGTGTGTGTGTGTGTGTTGTGTGTGTGTGTTGTGTGAGAGCGTGTGTGTATGTGTGCGCGTGTGTGTTTGCCTATGCGTGAGCATGTGTTTGTGTTTGTGTGTGAGTGGGAGTGTGAGCGTAGGTGTGTTTATGTGTTTGTGTGGGTGTGCATAATTCTGTATACAATTAACATTTATTACGCATCTATATATATATTTATATATAATATAATGTGCGTAATAGTATATATATATATATATATATATATGCGTAATAAATGTTAATTGTCAGGACGATGTGCTCGGCCTCGGCCATCAGTAACAACTTCTGCACCGGCAGACTAATCATATATATATATATATATATACACATATTATAATTATATATATAGACATATATGCACATATATACACATATATACGTATATATATACATAAATTACATATATATTACATATATATATATAATAGACGGCTCATATATATTTATATATCATCCTATTATCTCATCGAAATCAAATATTCATATCATGCAAACTGATGAATTCACCTGGAAAGACGATACAGCAGCATGGAAAGAATTCGAACCATCTATAATAGTATTGTTATCTATAGATGATATAAGATGATTAAAGGGATGATGTAAAGCCGGGCGGCACCGAGGTAGCAGGCGTGAAAGGGATGGGCAATGGGGCGAACCGAGGGGTACTGCAGCCAGTCTTTCACCCGAAGAATTGCAAATTACACAGCACTGAATTTTATATTATAGCGTATTACAGTGTAGGTTTATTTCGTATGTTATATATATGTGTGTGTGTGTGTATATATATATATATATATATATATATATATATATATAATGAATTGTGTATGTGTGGAAGATATTCTTGTACAGAAATGTACTGAATACAAAATTCGAAGGAAAACGAAACCGAGGCACATAATAATAGACAGTATACAATATACACTCTGGACAGATTAAGTGATAAAATTAATGGGAACATATAACATCACTTGCAGTATAATAGTATGTATACGAAAAGAAACAGTAGACTTGACAAATGACGGAGGAAGTTAGAGATCATTGTTGTATATTCGTGGCAATCGCCGCCAAACGACTGACTCAGGAACTGATGTTCACAACGACGACGACGATGACGACGACGACGATGATGATAATGATGATGATAACAGTGGTGGTGGTGTTGACGGTGATAATGACGATGACAGTGATGATGACGATGATGACGATGATGTCATTATCATCTACACGTGCGTGCATATATCAAAACGAGAGGTATATTAGGCTAGAGTTGTTTTGCCGATTTCCTTTGCGTTGACGAATCTATGACGCATTAGCGGCGTTATAATATTGTTCGTGAGTATTTCGTTAATAGAATATCAAGTTTCAGCCTGCGGACCCAAGGTAGGAGATGGAGGAGGAGGAGCAGGAAGAGGAGAAGGAGGAGGAGGACGGGCAGGAGGAGGGCGTGGTGAAGGAAGAGGAAGAGGAGCAGGAGGAGGGGGAGGAGGAGGAGGGGGAGGAGGAGGAGGAGGAGGAGGAAGAGCAGGAAGAGGAAGAGCAGGGTGCTGAAAAGGACTAGGAGGAGGATGACGAGTTGGAGGATGACGAGTTGGAGGAGGACGAGGAGGAGGAGAAGAAGACGGAGGTGTTTAAGGAAAGGAATTAAAATGAAGGGAAGAGGAAAAGGAAGATGCTGAAAAGGACGAGGAGGAGGAGGACGAGGATGACGAGTTGGAGTAGGAATAGCGCTCTGACTTACGCACTAAGCATCATTTCTTTGTGTCGCCGATAATTCCGTTACCACGGCAACCACCTGTCCTTTGTCGGCGCCTGCCTGCCGCCCTGACAGTGTGGTCGACAAGAGTAAGAGGGCGCTCGCTCGCTCGCTCAGCTCTCAGGTATTGTCGCGCCGCCCGTAACAACAATAATTGTTGGACTCGCCCCGGAGTCAAGCGCGGTTCACAGTCGCGTTGAATTGATAAGTCTAATTCACCGGCACATGATCATAATTGCAGCCGATGACCCGCAGTCCCCCGACCAACCGACCGACCGACCAGGAGGAGTACAGGTCTCACCCGTCGCTCACCGGCTTAATAGTGCCTCCTCCTTGCGGCCATTTTCGAGCCGCCGCCGCTGCTGCTGCGGTGGGGGTCGGTGTCCGTCCAGGTGTATGCGTGCTCGTATATGTGCGGGCGTGCGTCTGTCCACGTCGTTCTTACTCGTTTACCTGGTGATCGCCCACGGTGGAGAGAGCAGTGCGCCGTGGAAATTGCATGCTTTATCCGGCTTCTTGAAGGTGGTCAGTCCTGTCGTCTTCTTCCTCCTACTCCTACTCCAGGTACTCCTACTCCTCCTCGCCTGGAAGCCTCTTCCGAAAATGAGTTTCCTTCCGCCTGCGAAGCCGTGTTCGTCTAATGGACGCGCTGGAAAACGATTCCCGTCCTCGTCTTCCACTGTTTTCCTTTGAAGCCTCGGAAGACGATGACGATGGTGGTGGTGGTGGTGGTGGTGGTGGTGGTGGTGGTGGTGGTCGGGCGTTCGCTCCATGTCGCCGACGCCAATGATGCTGTCGTCCGCGAAGGAAATAATTAGAAAATTCTAGGAGCCCCGCGAGGACTGCGAGAGAGAGAGAGACATACAGACATGCAGAAAGAGAGACAAAGAGAGACAGACAGACAGAGAGACAGAGAGAGACACAGAGAGACACAGAGAGAGACAGAGTGAGATAGACAGAGAGACCGAGATACATAGAGAGAGAAACAGACAAGCAAAAAGACAGACAGATACAGAGACATTGACAGAGAGAGATAGAGACAGAAACTCAGAGCGAGAGAGTGAGGAGAGAGAGAGAGAGAGAGAGAGAGAGAGAGAGAGAGAGAGAGAGAGAGAGAGAGAGAGAGAGAGAGAAAGAGACAGACAGACAGACAGACAGAAAGAGAGAGAGAGACAGACCGAAGGAGAAGGAGAGAGTGTGAGATCTGCAGTAAATTTGACACCGTTGACGACTGTCGCTTCTGCCTTAGTCATTGTGGTCGATTGGAGCGTCCATGCGGACACGAGATGGCAGTAATGTGCAAACAGTCGTAATGCCTATCTCTCTCTGTCTCTCTCTATCTCTCTCTTTCTCTCTCTGTCTCTCTGTCTCTCTGTCTCTCTGTCTCTCTGTCTTTCTGTCTCTCTCTTTCTCTCTGTCTCTGTCTCTTTTTGTATCTATGTCTTTCGGTCTGTTTCTCTATTTGCATGTCTGTCTTTGTATCTCTCTGCTATCTTTCTCTTTCCGTCTCACTCGGTCTCTCTCTGTTTCTCTGTCTCTCTCTGTGTGTGTGTCTCTCTCTCTCACATTTTTCTTTGTTCTCTTTCTCTGTCTCTGTCTATATCTCTGTCTCTCTATGTCTTTCTCTGTCTCTCTTTATGTCTGTCTGTCTGTCTCTCTCTCTCTCTGTCTCTCTCTTAATCTCTCTCATTTTCTTTGTTTCTCTTTCTCTGTCTCTTTCTCTCTCGATCTCTTTCTGTCTCTCTATGTCTGTCTGTCTCTATCTGTCTGTATGTCTCTCTCCTCACCTCCTCTTTCTCTTTCTATCTTTCAAACAAACGATGGCAGCGAGCATTATGTTCCACCTCGTTGGGATTCCTTTGTCCGTAATGTTTGAACAGACCCGTCGAGCCGAGTCGAGTCGCCCAGCCTTCCTCTCTTTCTCTCGGAAGTGCATTAGCGTTTGGCGGCCTTCTTCCCTTTCTTTTGCGCGGTTTCAATGAGGAGCAGTAATGATGGTCCTATTACTGCTTTCCAAAGCAGCGAAGTCCTACAACAGACTGCATGCAGTCACTAATTTCGTCGTCCTGGCAGCTAGGACGCATTGATCCGGAAAGCATTTTCTGGTAGACTCGAACTCGGGAAGCTGAAGAAATTGCTTTCCGTTGCAAGCCGATCTTGAAAACAGTTTATAATAATCATGTGCTGTTTGATTTGTCTGCTGGTATGCCTTCACCTGTCTCCGAAGCAATATTAGTCTTCGCGACGCTCATGACTGTTGTTGTTCCTGTCTGATCACTGTTTGCATTTGCAGGTTTATTACCGCAGCTGTGTTAGCACAATTCGTTTCAGCAACAGCCACCATCAGCAGCATATACGGGTTGCAGAAGCAGCTTTTCATTGCATTCGTACCATCTGCAGAGAAGTTTGTGTACTCGCCATGGCTTTGCTTGCCAATCATGGCCTGTCTTATCCACCACAGCCATGCAGGCTCATCCATAGCTTGGCTTACCAACCATATAGCCTGGCTTATCCACAATAGCTTGGCTTAACAGCCGTAATCTGGCTTATTAACCATAGACCGAACTAGATTATAGAGTGGGCTACACTAAACTAGACTTGAATAGAATGCATTAGAACAGAATAGAATAGAATAAAATAAAATAAAATAAACTTTACTAGACTTGAATAGAATAGAATAGAATAGAATTGAATCGAGTAAAATAGAATAGGGTAAACTGGACTAGACTAGAATAAAATAGAATAGAATTGAATAAAATAAAATAAAATAGAATTGAATAATATAAAATAGAATAAATTAGAATAGAACAGGCCAGCTACTATACGATGCAATAAAGCTGAGACAATGAATTGATACCAGCAATAACTTCACAAAAATTTGTAACTATGCAATGACAATAAGGTCGATTTAAGTGATAACGTCGATTTTATAAACGTCATTGCGATCTAGTGATGGTATACAGTGCAACATACTTATACACAGTATTACACACTGATGTATACAATGGTG